>OX465278.1:29337500-29937500 GCA_949987645.1 Tachina grossa | reverse complement strand
TGTGTGCATGTATGTATGTATATAAACTTTTAACTATTTAATAAATTGAGAAGTCATTGTTTTTATTTGTTTTATTTACTTCTTGTCATTCATAAAACCGTTATTATTCATTGGGGACAAGTTACCAACTGTCCAGCCAACCAAAACCCAACCGATCTTTTGTTCGTAACAACAAATATTCTGTCATGCACGTTTTTCGATTTAAAACACAAAAAAATTTATTGAACATCCAATTTAAACTCAAAGAATAAATTTTGACTTAAAACTCGTTTATGCCATTTCAAATAATAAATATTAAAAAATTTATGATTTGATTAGGCTAATTTCGTATCGCTTTGTAAGCCAAATCACATGTGATAATTATTAATGAACAAGTAACACCAAAGTTAATTGTAAATATTCTGACAAACACGTGGGCAAAATTTTTTTTTTTGCCCACAATTGAGTATGTTCAGTTGACAACAATCAATTTTATGATGATCAACTGGTAGAGGTCTTTGATGTCAAATCAAACATTCGTAAATTTTTTGACAGCTGGAAATTTTACACTAACAAATATGTAAGTTTTTCTGCAGAGTTGCATTTCATATCAAAACGAGTTCACTTTTTGAATAGAAAAATGTACACCAGAGGCTTGACTTCTCTCGGAAAATTTATATAGAGAAAAGGTGACATAAATTGGCTATCACGGTTTCCTCATTTAATCGCTACACTTTGTTTGGGGTTTGCTTTAAATCTAATACTTACGCCCACAAACCGACTTCCTGCCGCGAATTTTTGATAAATTCAAGTAGATACACTATCATATCTTTTAGTACTGTCCACTCCAGTGTTATAACAGCTCTGCAATATATGATTCAAAGTTTCCTAGTTATCACAGCCAGCCCAGCAAACGGTTTTCCGATAGTTAAGGTCCCTGCCAGAAAGAAGTGTGATAGGTTTTCTTATCCAGTGATGAAATTGAGAGTAAACACTACTAAGTAGTAAGTGCCTACTCGTTCGGGTGATCAGACCAGTATTCTTTAATACCACACTTGCTTGGGTTTCTTACTGCTTGTATCTGCAAACGTTTTCCTAATTTAGCTATCTCCAATGTGATAAAACTGTCTAATGTTACAATACCATCGGTGATGGTGATTGTAATTTTGCAACCCCATTAATCGCATCAGAGATACCCGCGATTTGAGTGAGACTATTCCATGGAAGAAAGCAACTGGCAGAATCAACCACTTGTGCATGTATCTCCTAACTGTACGGTATATCCCTCTTAACCTCGGATCAAGCACGAACGTATGGCAAACATCTGCTGTAGTGGCCTTAGGGTTGCTCTAGTGAGCCGATATAACTTCCAAATTATTTTCTTTATCAAATCCAGCTTGGTTTTACCGTCAGCGGTGAAGTTCACACCTCTAAATATCTGCACTCCTCACTCGGCTCTGTTTAAATAATTATTTCAATCAGAAAACTGGTTGTTCTTCTAAATTGTAATAACAATTTTTACAAGAAATAATATAAACAATCCATATTGGTTGGATTAAACGCATAAAGTTAGTTACATTGAAAGTATAACAAGAATGAAGTCTTACAGCCGTATTCATAAAAATTTTAAACCGCTTTTCAAATATTGTTTAAGCAAAATTCGCTAAAATTGTATTCATAATAGAATTTTATCTTAAAAAACGGTTTTTAAACCTTGCGTAAATCAGCAAATTTTAAAATTGACTGCCCCCCTGTTTAAACCAATTTTAAGGTGACGTTGTTGTAATTTTGCTTCGTTGTTGTTTACATTTTGAACTTTACCTGTATGTACATATGTGTGTATGTATGTATGTACTTATGTATGCATGTATGTATGCATATGCCAGTGTTATTTAGAAGAAAACAATGTAATTTTTTTTATAGAAACTATTGCCGAAATAACAAATATACTCCAAAGAATATTTAAAAGAAAAGGAGCGATCCAGTTTCCATTCCCAGTCATTGTTTTCTCATTTTATGTGTTAACAAAAATAGTATAATTGTAGAAAATTAACTAGTGATGTATAAACACTCAAAACAAACAAAATAAAGCTCGTTATTCTAGTGCTTCTTTATCTGCAATAAAATAAATAATATAAAAAGCACTTTTAACAAAGATTTGTTGTGAACTTTTTTTTATTATTTTATTAAATACAAGTTGGAACATATCTTTTATTTTATAGAAACAATATTTCTCTGAAAACCGACAAATAAACAAAATAGACACGAGTACTTTGTGAGTTAACAATCGTTGTTTTGCAGAACTAATATGCAAGTGACAAATAAAGAATACAGTGTTGCCACGATATTTTAAAAAAATTTAGTTAATTGATTTTTAGTTAAAAAACTGATTATGAATACCAATATTTAAAAAACGTTATTTAGCCTTAAAACGTTTTTTAACTAATATGAATTTTAAACCTCAATCAACTTTTTTTTATGAATACGGCTGTTATTGTTTAGAAAAATTTTTAAAATATGATCAAGTCTTATGGGATGTCAAATTTTTATTGTATTATTTACCATTCGTAACTAAAAATTTGTGATTGCTATTATGGCAGCTGAAATTACCAGCTGTTAGTTGCCATATGCCATCAATGATACCATTTTCTATTACTATCAAAGCAACTATATAGCTCCGTTAGTATCCATAATCGAACCATAAGACTTTGGACATATACACACAATGACGAGTGAACTCGTTATAAACCGTATAAGGTTTCGAGGATGGATTTTTCTACTTTGAATACAAATGGACATCGTTCATTCGCAATTTATTAAAGTTTTTGAGAGATTATTTTATTCCTACTTTTTTTAAAGGGATTCCCATGTGCCAGAACCATAACCAGACTAAAGGCTCAATCAGACGTGACATAACCATAACCACCCAGCAAAAAATTACTATAATGACTTACTTTTCTGAATACCAAATTTCATTACTCGCTTACAAATCACATTACCTAAAATTTAAAAAATTGCGTACAAGTTGCTAAATGAGGAGAATGATTATTTTAGATTAAATCGATTACGTGAACAAGTTGACAAATAAAAAAAGTAAGTACTTCTCAAGAATCGATTGTTTTAGTCTCACGCCTTGTTAAAATCATTAAGTTGGTAATCCAGTAAGGAAACATTTTTTTCCAAAAATGCTTAATTCCAAACACTTACCTTTTTCGAAATTTTTTCTGGTTATGGCTGTTTATGGGCAACACTGCATTTGATTATACGTGACTCGCCATACCGCCATAGGCATTGCCATAGAAACCAATTGAAATTTGGTTTGGTTATGGCTATGGTGTTAGGGCTATGTCACGTCTAATTTAAGCTTAAACATTTGTTCGAACCAAACTTATTGGCAAGACTGTATTTGAGTCGCCATAACGCTATAGTCTAGCCATAACCATAACCATAGGAACCAATTGACTTTTGGTTTTTTGCCATAGCCTTGAATAGCTGTTTACTAGTTACACATCGTCACCTTAAATGCAAACGGACGTAACTACACTTTTATATTTTTTTACAAGAGAAACAAAAAACATTTCAAAATCAAAAATAATAAAGTGTTCTTAAAATTTTGGATGCTTATATGTTTTTAACCATTTATTTCCTTTTTATATAAATATATGTAAGCTTTTATGTTAGTTACGTTCCTTGCAATAAAAAATATATGCATTCGTAATTACGTCCGTTTGAATTTCTTTAATAAAGTCGTCATTTCTGATCGCAAAGGTCTAAATATTTGCGTGAACATGTAGTTTGATAAAATGAACCATAATCAATCAAAAACTCAATTTTGAATTTCTGTGTAGTTACGTCCGTTTGCATTTAAGGTGGCGACATATTTGTTATTATACTTTTGAAATGAATAAACAATTGACAACATAAACAGCTGCTCATGGTTATGGGTAGCACTAATAGGTGAAGCAAATCTATTTATGGTTATGGCAATGCTTATGGCTATGGCATTATGATATAGCTGATTGAACCTTTATGTTCAGAGCAGTTTCGACTTTTTACGATTGAGTATAGCATACAAATATGTGCCTACTGCTTACCAAAACACCCGAAATTCTTAAACATAAAATGATATGGAAAGTAAAATAATAGTGAGCTGGCTATTATTGGAATCATTCTGCAAGTTTGCTAATGAAGTAATTATGTTGCCCTAAAACTAAAAATAATAATAAAAAAAACCTATTGTTTGTGTCTCACAAACCCAATAAATACGAGTATAATAAAAAAAGCAAAAAACAAAGATGTTATTAAGCAGATGACATTAACTATTTTGGTATTTGTAAGATGGCAATAAAATTTAAAAATATTACTTTAGGAAATAGGAACTAAACAATAACACAGCACATATCAAATGAAATCGCATACACTAGCATCCACTCGATGATGTCGCAGTGTTCATATTATTGTGATGTGGATGACAATAAATCAGTTATGAAATCTGTGACTGATAAAAATTTGTTGTTTGCCTGCCATCTCTTTAGAAAACAAATATACATAAGAAGGAAAAAAAAGTACATAAAAACTAATAACACAAAGTAAAAATATACTTTTCATAAGACTCGTAATTGATATTCATCACAAGCTTGGAAATTTTTATTTTATAATAAAAATGCAGAAAGAGGCTTTAAAAAAATTTTGCAAATTTAATTGATTCGAAATTAAAATGCCAAAATGATTTGGATTTATTATTTTACTTCAGATTATATTGTTGCTAATTTGTATTTAAATTTAAACGCACAGTTGCGAGTCGAGGAGACTTTAAATGACATTTAATGACACCAAAAAAAATGCGATTGCTGTAGGAATTTAAACAGAGTTATACAACTTGCACAACTACATACAACAAGTGTCTTTTAAGGATTTTGTGTTTCAGCAAGTGAATTTAAAATCGTTTTCACAATGCTTTCTAATCTTCAACGAATATGCAAATTGCGGTAATTTTGCATTATCCAACTCTGCTGTCAAAATCTATGTTAGTGTATCAAAGTTGATGTAAACCAAACAGGAAATTATGCGGAAATTTTGTTTTGTTTTTTTTTTTTTTTGTATCTTCAATAAACAACAAAGAGACGACATGATCTTAAATATAAAATAAGTAAATATTTTGTTTTATGCAAACCGCTGGATATAAACAATATACATAAATAATGGAAAAAATTTTGTTTGCTCTCACTCGATCACACTGTGGCTCTAATTAAAACTCTTCACACATAAAAAAAATAAAAATAAATCTCAAAATTGCTTCCTTTTTCTCGCGTATTTTTTTATTGTTTCAAGTTATAGTTCAAGCTTTTACTTATTTGCTATTTTATATGCAGGTCGGTCGGTCCGCACATGATATACAAATGATGATGTGTGCGAACATTCGATTGCAATTGTAATAATTTCACCAACATCATAATCTCCGTGCTTATTAATTTATATAACTATCTATAAGTAGTACGAGGGCGAATCAATAAGTCCGTGACTTTTTGAATGAAACACAGTTTTTTTTGCAAAACAAAAATTTATTTTTCAACTTAATCTCCCTTTAACTCAATACACGTAATCCAACGTTTCTCCAGTTTTTGTATCCCTTACAAAAGAAATAGGATTTTTCGAGGTCCTTAAAATAGGCAATAATTTCATCGTTTGAGCTAAATCTCTTTCCACCGAGCCATTTCTTTAGGTTTGGAAATAGGAAGCAGTCAGTAGGGGCTAAATCCTGAGAATATGGCGGATGGGGTACCAATTCGTAGCCGAATTCATAGAGTTTTGCCATTGAGACTGCACAAGTGTGCTTTCTGGATGGAAAAAGAACTTTTTTCTTGGCCATATGGGGTCGTTTCCTTATTAAATTCTCCTTAAATCGGTCTAATAAGTTGGCATAATATTCGCCGTTTATTGTTTTTCCCTTTTTAAAAGTAATCGATGTGGATTATCCCGCGTGCATCCCAAAAAACTGTTGCCATCAACTTATTGGCCGACAAACTCACCTTGGCCTTCTTCGGAGCAGGTTTAGACTACGGCTTGGTCTCCGGAATACAATAATGGAACCATGTTTCATCCACCATCACCAAAAACTCATTCGGATTGCGGTTAAACAACTCCAAACAATCCTTTGAAGTTGTCACACGATTACGTTTTTAGCAAACGCGGCACCCATCTTGCAGACAACTTTCTTAAACCCAGCTGATCATTTAAAATCGTAACCACTCTGCAATATGAAATTGCTATGGCATCAACAATCTCACGCACTTTTACTCTTTCGTGGATTTTTTTTTCGAAGTTTTCGGGTGTGCTGACCTCAATTGGCCGTTCAGAATGTTCAGCGTCATTTTACTTTTGCGACCACAACGAAAGTCAGTAAACCACTTTTTTGCCATTGAAATCGATGGTGGAGAGTACCCATAGTATTTATCGAGCTTTTCCTTGGTTTGATTGATGGTTTTTTTTTCGCAAAAAATAATGTTTAGTGAGCACACGAAATTCACTTTTTTCCATTTTCTTCTCAAAAGGTGACGTAGTCTGTTATCAACGGCTGCCAAACACAAACTAAATGACAGCTTGTTCAAATTTAGACAGGAGTCAGCTGACAGTTGCCTCTTGACAGTGTTGCCATTTCAATTAAGAGGCGGAAATTTCAAAAAGACACTGAGTTAATTATCCACCCTCGTAAAGGAAATCAATAAAAAAAGGTATGATGAAATACATTTTTAGCCCCCGATAAAAAAAGGGGTGTTATAAGTTTGTAGTGTGTACGTGTCCACGTACAGGCCAAACGGCTGGACCGATTTTCATTTAGTTTTTTCTGTTTGAAAGATGACTTGATCGATAGGGTTCTTAGCTATGTTTGGAGAAAATCGGTCCAGCCGTTTAGAAGATATAACATCTTTTCTGAAAAAATTCGGGGGGTTTTTAAAATTTTTAATTTTTGTTATTTATGGTAAATATCCATGACAAATTTTTGATCAAAATTTTTCCTTTCGAAAATATTAACAATTTTTCATTTAGAAATTATTATCGATAAATATTGCTAATAGTAATGCATTAAACACATTCACCACAGCAGGCTACACTAACACACGACTTCAAATGCCGCTAGCAGCATTTGTCGCCTCGTAGCCAGCTAATTAATTATTTTGGAGACGGCAGCAGCACCATCTTCACCTCATATTTACGTATGAATACATAGTTCAGTATTACCACCTTCAAATATTTCGCATTTATAAACATTTAATTACTCTTTCGAAATGTATTTATATGAAGTAAAAGTATAAAAATGAATCAAATTATGCTTTACATAAATTTTTGGATATTTTTCTATTAATTAATATGAAATAAATGTGAATGTGTTTAATGCATAAATTTGCATTTGGGAAGTATTAGAAAGCATTCATTTTCTTATAAAACTTATTGCTACTGATACACAATTTTTGTATAGAAATATCGATCACAGTTTTTTCACACAGAAAATATCGAGCCCTATTTTCGATTTAATGTTAAGCGCGACATGTAGTGAAACAATGAGTAGTTTCAAGCTCAACTCAAGTAGTAGTAAGTAGTTTCAAGCTAAACAAATGTTGCTGAAGTTCTAAATTTAGGTTTTGCGTATTTATTGTTAGAATAGCCAACACTCGGTATTGTGATACTTAAATTTTTTCAAGCTTTCATTCTAACTCAAATGCCAACATGAAATATTTCGCAATAAAATTGATTTATTCATAAATTTTATTGAAACGATTCAATGCATACAACTTCTATTGTCCAGCTGTGTACGATAACACAGCAAACACTTGTTCATTTTAGACTTATTGGTTGAAGGCATTGTTTGAATTTTGTCCGTCCAGCCTTGGTTGTTTCTTTTAGTGAGCAACGAACGCATTTTTAAATCAAGTTCGTGCGTTCACAAAGAGGAAAAATTTTTAATAAATGTAATCCTATTTATCGTCTTGATTATCGCTGTTTTTTTTTCAAATGTATTAATAAATTTCTTTAAAAGAGAAATATGTATATTTTTTTTAAGTTACAACATATTGCACTAACGTGATATATAAATAATAAAAGTAGTATTTGGTGAGTAGTTATTTGGAATAAAAAGTCGTAATAATATAAACAATTATGAAACTTTTTTTCGGTATAAATTAACACATGTGGTTTGAAGGTGGAAATTAAGTGGGTAGTTGAAATCGAATGTTTAGAAATCTTTCAAGGAAGTGATTGTGGTTTTCTATACTTATTTAAAAGGTTTTCCGTATTTATGAAGTATGTATATGTATGTACTAGTGATGCACGAATATTCGTATTCGAATTGTCGAATATTCGGTCATTTTCAGGCGAATACGAATATTTTTCTTAAGAAATTAAATAAATAAATGCATAAATCCTAAACGAAATTTAAATAAATGAATAAAAATTTTAGTTTGTACAAATACATTAATTTTTTTTATAGAAATTTGTGCTTTGTATCATTTTCAAATATTATTTAATGACGATCATTAAAATTTTGGGCACTTTTTATTAACTTTAGAGTACGCCAACAATAGTGTGAAGTCCTTTTTCATAACAATTTTTTTATTATTTCATATTGCATATAATAGTCGTTATTCGTATTCGTAATCGCGAATATCGTTTCAAATATTCGTATTCGCGAATATCAAAAATTGACATTCGTTACATCACTAGTATGTACAAACATATCGCTCATTTACTTCAATAGTGTCACAACTCAAAAAAACCAATTTTTCAGAAAGCGCGTTTTAAGTATTATATTCTTATTCTTTAGTTTTCAATTTGCATACAATTCAATGAAGGCATGAAAAAATATTCTTCTCTCGGGAAGTAATAATTAGTACAATTAAATTTTTGATTAGTTATGACACTATTGAAGTAAATGAGAGATCGTTACCTGAATGCAGAAAGGCCCTACTAACTCATTTTTTTTAATCGAGATTTTTTTTGCAGATTTCGTTAGAAAAATATCTAATGTATCCAAAAAACAAATCCAAAAATTTCGAAATCAAAAAAGTAATGAGTGAAGGCAAAAATTTAATTACTTATGACTTATTTAAAGCACATTCTCAGGGAGATTTTTATTAAATTTTTTTATTTCTTGAATCACCTAAGAATTTTTAGGAACAGATCTCTCTGTTTATGAAAATACTTAAATTTCGGCACTAACAGCCATAGCTAAACAAAAGCGCTAAGCTATGTACATATAAGTTTTATGGCGCTTAGCACTAACGCTCAAGTTTCATACCTGAATAAGAGCGTCAGCGTTGTGTCATCTTGTTTATGTAAATAAAACCGCTAAAATGCCAATACTTTTTAAAAATAACAAAAACGGGTTTTAAGCAGCCAACTTCACTACGTAACGGGTTTTCAAGTTGCAAAGCGTTGCCGCGTCGTTATTTCAGTTTGCTTCATACAAATTGTATGGGCATGATAATTTTTTACAACTAAAAATCGCTTGCTGCTTTTGTTTAGGCATGGCTGTGAGGCAAACTGACATAACAACCCCTTAACCCAGAGTGTAAAGACATCAAGTTGTGATTTTTAGATAAAATACTCCATAAGTCAGTTTGTTTGACAAATAAGGTACTATTATACTTTTTAAAAAATATTTTTATGGGAAAACAAAAGCCAAAAATCTCAATGGCATTATTTTGGTTAAACGCTTCTTTCCGTTTCGCTGTTGGCACTGATATTTTTGGCATGTGTTTTGTTCATAGATTTCGCAAGAAAGGCATTAACGACTTCAAAATAACTACATACATACATAAATATACATACATATTATATGAATATAATTTTATAAATCTTATTAAGACTTAAGTAGTATATTAAAGCATCATGAGAACTGAGAGACAGGCCGATAACCAATTTTGATATTTCAACTAGCGTTTTTCAGCATTCATTCCCTCCCACCTGTTATGATATAACCGCCACATAAGTTTTGCTTAATGTAGATGAATTACCTTAAACCTAGATGTCGTGCTTATTATTATTTTTTTAAATTACTTTGTTTTCAACATTTTATTTTGGCTTTAAACCACAATTTTTTTAGTTTTTTTTTTTATTTTGTTTAATTAAAACCCAACTTAAATGTTTAACAACAATAGAAAACGAAACTCACAATTAAATTAAAATGTATTTGGTCATTTGTTCGGGGTTGGTTGAATTTTGGTCAACTGGTTAATTAGTGACAGCAGACATGACTGTGACTATTCATTTCACTGTTTAGGAGGGATCTAATTTTTATAATGACAAAATTTATTTTATTTTTATTTTGTTTTTTTTTTTTGTATCTGTCTGTTAGCCAATCGATTTGAGTTGATTTTTCAAAAAAAAATTAATTGCAGGAGAAAAGAAAAATTGTGCAATATGTGTTTAAATTTTTCATTGTACATACTCGCATTTTTTAATTTAAATTAATTAATACACTGTTTTATTTAATTATATTTGTAACTAAAAATTGATTGAAATTTATTATTTTTTTTATAAAGAAGTGACGTTCAGGCAATACTACAGGCCCACTACTATTACTAGGTGTTACCTTCTTTAGGGAAGGGATAGGATAGAGAAGACAGGTGATGAAGGAAGGGATAAAGAAAGCTTTATTATATTACAACTCGGCTTTTAGCACGTTCTTAATAATGCAGTTTTGCAGCGCCTCTGGTGTTAAATGAAGCGCATTAAATTTTTTGAAGCTATTTTTTGGTTATTTTACTTCGCTGATGATTCTGCTATACAACGAAGGAGGGCGCTCTGATGTTACATTAGTATTAGTATCTGCTGAAGTCGGTATAGTTCAGCGAGCACACTGCATAAAGTGCGAATAGTGAAATTGTGGTGATTTACTAGTGACGTTGTCAGTAGTGCTACTGACCAGTTGTACCCCAGCCAATGGTATTATCTATTGACATTTAACATTAGCTTGTCATTGAAAATCCACCACTAGACTTTAGCACTACTGACTAAGTAGTTTTTTTTTACATGGAGACATTGGCACCAAATATTCACTAGTAAATTTTGGGGGCTCTAGTCTACAATATCGATATATCCTCTCTCGTTGTCAATAGTAAAATGCTACTGATTTTCTAGTGACATAGTCAATAGTGCTACGGATTAGGTGTACCCCAGCCAATGTAATCGCCATATAACATTGGGTTGTCATTGAAAATCTACCAGTAGACTTCAGCACTATTGAGAAGGTAATTCTTTTATGACCATATGAAGATATTTGAACCAAAGATTCACAAGTAGATTTTAGTGACGTTCGTTTACATATATGTATTTATTTAATATAATTGCATAGCATAATAAAAAAGAAAAACAAACTATTGACAATATCATCAGAAATACACTATAACTGTTGTCTCTAACGTATCTCTACTCGCGCATAAAAGGAAAGTTGTACACATTTTAACTAGTGCAATTGTCGCTGGAGAAATAGTATTGACATAGATACATATGGTTCTAGGCTGACTAGAGGGCAGTGACTACACTCAAAATAAAAATCAATCCATCCATACTTCAATCAATCCAAAGCGGTGTCATAAGTACGGTAAGTACGAATTTACTTAAATCAAGTACAGAAGTCTTGATTCAAGTACGGATAATTCAAGTGCTAAATACTTAATTTTATCCATATCTAATCCTGTACATTGATTCAGTAACTTTTTGCGAACCGAAAATCGTAAAATTTATCGACATATTTATTCGCTTGCGGTAACGATAATGTGATTCTGTAATTTCTTTTTTTACGATAGTCTCCCGCTTTATATTATTCACGATTTAATTCAATATTATGTGGCAGCTCTGTATAGATAATGTGAAAATAAGCGAAAAGCACAAAAAATAATAAGGAAAAACTCAACAAATTTGATTTTGTGACTTAATTTTTTTTCTCTAACCGACAGCAAATATCGTTAAGATATGTAACTGAATAGCAAAGCCGATCAATTTTCGTTATATTTATTATAACGATACGATTATCGTAATAAGAGTTATGGAATCCAGGTACTGAATCCGTACTTGAAATAAAACCAAAACAGGATTGATTTCAGAAAACCTGAGATTGAATAAAATTCAAAATGCGCTTGATTCAAGAATTTTCTAGTGTATTTAATCGCGAATCCGTATTTGAAATAATCCTAAAACGAGATTGATTAAGGAAAATCACAGATTGAATTAATCTAAAAATGGGGTTGATTTAGTGCCGAATCCGTACTTGAAATAATCCTAAAACGAGATTCATTTAAGAAAAAATTAGATTGAATTAATCTCTAAATGCACCTGTTTTAAGAAATCCTAACTTGATTTATTGAATAAAAAGATTTAATTTATTTTGTAATTAACGTTATAATAATTTATTCGATCTTTTAGTTTAATATATACAAGTTTTATTCAAGCTTTAGGTCCTTTTTGTAAATAGTTGATAACAACATTTATTATTTTATCGATATTTCGCTGTAACGTTATGCAGAAGCTATCGATAAAATAATAAATATTGCTATCAACTATTTACAAAAAGGACCTAAAGCTTAAATAAAACTTGTATATTTTTAAATTAACTTTTTGCTGTCCATATTAATATTTTGTTTGTTTTAATTAGTTTATTCCACTTGAAAAGGTTTTCATGCGAAGACCAAAAACGAGCATTGCTTCCTTTACGTCGCTCTGTTACATGTTTCGGCAGAAAATTATTATGGAAGAATGCTAAATGAGACCAAAATTAAAGTTCTGCGGAAGGAAAAATTTATAGATTTTAAATTTATATACATAGGTTCTCTTAGCAGTTAATTGAATGATTTTTTACTAAATAATAATAGGCACTTTACCTGCAAGATACTGCCTCTTTGTCATCAATAAATAATTATATATTTTGCTCTCAACTAAAGCCCACGTTTCTAAGTTGATTACATTTATAATCGTTATCGCTCCAAAAGTGTAACCCCATCAGTGCTCTAAGGGAAACTATGTCATTAAGAAGCTAGGGGTTCTTGGTCACCTAGAGCGATAACATATTTCTGAGTCCGGTCTTACAGCGAGTTGAGCAAAAAATAATAATTATCAATGAGAAATTATGAGGCATGCGTTTGCAAAAATTTTCGTACCTACTACTATTTTTATATATACTTATAAAATATAAAAAAACTACAGATTAAAATATACTTCTATATATACATCTTTTACGGACATTTTCATAATGTTAGCAAAGTGTGTATTTTGTTTTTTTTTTTTTTTTATTATTTGCAAAGACAAGCGATAGCAATTATATATTGGGTTCACAGACGTCAATTTCAGTTGAGCAAATTTTGGGATTATGGAAGATGAAAGAGAAGATAATGAAGATGGGAAGTATCATATTTTCCTCTCTCGCCGATGAACTATAAAGTTGCTCAACTAAAATTGCCGTGTGTGCAACGGCACTTGTTAAATACAATACGCATAATCGATAAAATAAAACTCATATTTTTACTTACGCCTTAAATATTGAGAAACAGCTCCGCAATCTAAGTCACTTAGAACCTTTAGTAGTTTTTCTTTGCTTTCACTTTTTATTTTATTTATTTATTTATTATATATAGTTTTATTTTTTTCACTTTTATATTATTAAAAACAAACTTTTTCATACGAGTATTAAAAATCAACCGCGCCTAGTCACTTTTAAATAAAATATTTTCTGTTAGAAATACAAATATTATATAATAATTTTTATTTTAATGTATTGATTTTCTCATTACATTGAATTTCAATCACAAGCACACTAATGAACTTGAAATTTTTTTGTTCAAAAGTATTTTTATTTTGCTTTTCATATGTGTATAAAGTAAGTACACAGCCATACTTTAAATAAGTTTTTTTTTTACTCAATTTAAGAACTTTTTACTTGATTCATATTTTTTTACATAATTTAAGCACTTCATACTCAATTTAAGAAACTCCAGAATAGGTTTTCCAAAGTAATCCCGTTTTTGGTTTGTTTTAAGTAAATGTTAGTGCTATTCGTACTCAAATTTTTAAGTATGATTCGTACTAAAAGTAAGTATAGTTAGAAAAAACTTGAATTTAGTACGCCTTTTTTCTTTCTGTGTATGCCTTCATCACTCGAACTTTCCTGTAACAACAGATAGAAAGGGATGGACACTAATGGACATCAGTAAAATGCATGGTGTTGTTATTTAATGACTGTTGGATACCGGTCTCGTACCCAGGACCTTCGAGTTTGTAGTCAACGTGCTAACTAATTCCGCCAAGACCATTCTCAAAATAATATTGATGCGTTTAGCTGGGTCCTATGCGCATTTCACTGTTGCTAATGCAGATCAACATTGAACCTTTACCCAAAAATTTCTTAGAACAACTAGAGTTATTATGTTAATGTTATGTTTAAACAAATGAGAAATTAAACAAATATCAAAGTTGAAACAAGAACTCAATAATCAACACCATGATACAATAATATAAAGGTAAAACCGTTCTCTCTTTTCGTCGGCATATTAACCTTCTGACGTTTGTCCCGATTATTTTTTACACTCAAAATTAATGCTACCTTATTAACTTATGAAATCCGAGTTTTTTTTATTAATTTTTTGACGTTCTTGTTTGTTAATTTAAAAATAATGAAAAATATTTTAATTATTTCATAAATTTATAAAAAATAAATAAGTTACAGCAGCACCAACAACGGCAGCAAGAAGATACATCAGGAAGGAAATTTCCATTTGCCTCCAGATCTCGGCGACATCTTTGGTCTTTGCAAAGAAACAATATCAAAACTGTTTATCTGAAATACATATATTAGAGTACATGTGTGTGGACGTAGCTGCCTTACATTATTCGGATGAAATTGTTAACGGGTTGTAGCATTCTTGAGAACACTATTAGACCACGTGGTCCATTTTAAGGAGAAATGTGATAATTACAGGTTCCTAGTCTAATCATAGGCCATGTCCTTAGCAAACAAAAAAGCATTAACTCTTATTCAGCTACGTCGACGAGAGCATAACAGGCAACCAGATCTCGGCGACAACAATGCTTGCTGTTACTTTGCAAAGAAACAGGAACAAATTTAAGAGATTTGAAAAAAATATATGTTTAACTACAATTTCTAAACTCAAATTACACATTTCAAAAAGCATTCCTAATATAAAAGTTGCCATTATATGTGTGTGGCAACGCTTTCCTCTCTGTTTACAAAAAAACAGTAATCAAATAATTGGGACAAAAGTCAGAATTAATTTTATACGTCAAATGTGGTTGTACCTTTATATTATTGGGTGCATTCACAAGACGTAGCTGTTGCGCAACCATTGAGTATTTGTCTTAGAAACGCACAGTTAAGTAATTCCGCTCCACTCAACAGTTGAGTAATTTTCCATCACAAAATTTTTTCGCTACCTGTAGTCAACATGTTTTGCTCAGCATAAGCAGCTGATCGAATAGAGCTTTGTTATTTATATGCTTTGTTAGGTGGCAGTAGCAAATATTTGTTAAATTTTATATTACAAATGCGATGAAGTAGCGAAATAAAGATATAAAATTAAATTATATCCATCAAGCCGTTTCTAAGACGTAGCTGTTGGGGCCAACAGTTGCTAGCATTTGCACAACTGTTGAGCTCAACAGCTACGTCTTATGAATGCGCCCATCATGATCAACACTATTGCACTAAAGAAATTGTAATGCCTAGCAAAAGACCTGTCAGCTAAATACATACATACATATATACAAGGTGGCGCAAAAGTAATCCTCCTATCAGAAAATGCTATAAATTTTGCGATTGGCGCCTAATGTCAGTTCTGTTTTGACATTTGTGTAGTAAACACATGCGAAATACACGTTAATAAACAATGTTACGCTACACTGCTCCAGAACGCGGAATATTGGTGACTATTTATTTGACCAATAATCGGTCGTGAATTTCGTCGCAGATTTCCTGGCCGTCCAACGCCTACTGGTGAAACACTGCGACGTTTAGCCGCTCGCCTCGACTGACACAACACGAGATGCTGCCAGGCGTGACAGACCCCGGAGTAGCCGTTCTGCAGAGAATATTGCTGCTGTAGCCAGGAATGTCATAGAAGCAGACGACGTGCCACGCAAATGGGTATCAGTCGACGGTCTTTACAGCGAATTTTGGTACAAGATTTGAAGATGTTTCCGTACAAAGTCCAGACGGTGCATCAGCTGTTAGCTGCTGACCGCCAATCGCGTCTAACATACGCTCAAGCCATCCTTGATCACCACCAAGAGGTTATTTTTGCGCCACCCTGTATAATGTTAAGACAGTATTAGCTATAGCTTAGAGTTGATCTTGCAGCTGTCAAAATAGACAGTATGTATGTATGTATGTATGTGAAAATTCTTTCCAAGAAAAATAAAAAAAAAACACCTATTACTTTAGCGCCTATATTCATATGTATTACAAAATAATAAAAAAAAATGGGAAAAGTAGATAAGTATATGTATGTTAAAATAAACTAAAACTTAATAATTATACAATTTATAGAGTTGTTGTAATATGTAAACCTCAAAGAGAAATGAAAGTATATCTGCCATTCTCTTTATACCGACTACACTAAAAACCAAATATGTATATTTTTAAGTGTGCATATTTGCATATTTTTGTGCTTAATGCATATTTTCGAAATTTCCAGCGCATATTTAATAAGTTTCGACTAAAAATTTTGTAATATTTGAAATATAAAAACAATTAAGTTGTGTTTCGTTGAATAATTTAGTTAGACTCCAATTCATTTTATCTATTCTCTATTAAGTGGAAAAGTTAAATTAGAGTAAAGGGAAAATGCATAATATTTCAGTGCCGTTACGCACGTCAACAGTACCCACGTCCATCCATTTGGTCAAGTTGATGAAATACGAATGGAATAATCCAGGGAAATGATAAGAGATTGACACATATTGCACCTACCACATAGTTAATACATAAATATGTATGTAATTGTTATTTATGATCAATAATTAATTTCATATCAGCAGACTTGGAAAAGTTTGTGCGTCAATAAAGTGGGTCACACTAAGCAAACCTAAAATGGTCTTATCTGGATGATACTCTTTTTCAAGACCAAATATCTTAAAAGCTTCTAACTATGTACATAGTTAATTCTCATTTTTATGTTTAATTTTTTTTAAATAATGTAAATATGCATATCAAATTAAGATAAATATTGTATTTTTCGTAACACTTAATGGATGCTGAAATAAAATTATATAATTATATTATTTAAGCCTTTCTATTCCAAAAATTAGCGATTAGCCTGCATAAAAGCATTGCACTTATTTTTAATATCTTTGTATTGCTGTAAATTACTATAAAATTTGATAAGCCGTATTTCTTTTAATTTATATTATACCTTATGTGAGCTTTTTAGTTTATTTTATTATATTTATTAAGCTCGAGGTCGTAATTACTTATCATTTAATAATAAACGCTCTCGAGCTTACCAAATATTTATAACGAAATAAAGTATTTCTTTTAAATAAAAATAAAGCTTTATGGCTCGATTATACATGGCTAAAATACTTTAGTTGCCTTGTCAACTGGCAACGCAATTGAAATTAAAACTAGTATTTTTGATTCATCGTATTAAAATTTGATGAAACCTATTTTATAATGATACTTGGAAAAAAAAGTAACAAACCATAAGCAAATTAAAGGCCGGGGCACAATGAATCCGTCATACGTTATACTTCGCCTTTTTCAACTGACATTATCGCAACGACGGAGAAGGTTGGCACAATGAGTACTTTATTGACGGAAGCATTTGAACAGCTTCAATAGGTTGATTCTCCATTTTCTTTATTAAACTCAAATTTTTTATTTATTTCGTTTATTTCTTTTGTTTAATTTTATTTTTGCTGCCACAAAACACAAAAACACACCAAAAAAAACCAACCAATATCTGTCAAACTACTCAACGTACGCAAAAAGTTAAAAGTTGACCAGTTTTTGTACTGCGCGTTGACGTACACGTACTGAATGTAATAGCCCTCATAGGAAACCATGTATTTCAACTTAGCTGTCAGTTGAAAAAGGCGAAGTTTAACGTATGACGGATTCATTGTGCCCCGGCCTTAACAGGCATGTGCGTAATTATTTTGGAAAAATAACAATGGCAAGACTGTTGTAAATTAGAGATGGTAAAATTATTATTTCATGGCCTGCAACCAATTCACTTTTTTTTCTAAATAGAATTGCCAACTATGGATTAAATACCCAGCAAAAAATTTCAAAAAAAGTAATCGAGTTTGGAATTAAGCATTTTTGGTGGAAGCTGTTCCTTACTGGATTACCAACTTAATGATTTTAACAAGGCGTGAGACTAAAATAATCGATTCTTGAGAAGTACTTACCTTTTTTTATTTGGAAACTTGTTCACGTAATCTATTTAATCTAAAAAAATCATTCTCTTCATTTGGCAAAATTTTAGGTAAGGAGATTTGTAAGCGAGTAATGAAATTTGGCAATCAGAAAAGTAAGTCATTATATGGCAAGTAGTTCTGATGGTAATGTGTAATTTTTTGCTGGGTATGTACATATAGTTTTCTGTGCAATAAAATCTGAATTTCTTTAACATTTTAAATTTTATTGTTTTACTTTTTTGTAAACAATATTTGTTTCCTGAACACACACAAAGTTCTAGCGAAATGTTGAAAATAAAACACTGTTATAGTACGTTTCCATTATGAGCAAATTAAGTTGATTTGAGAAAATCATGTCGAAGTGTTTCCATTATGTGTTGTAAGTGTTTCTATGTTCGAATTTTCGAAATAAATTTGACGTTTGAATTGTTTATTTATTTTTATAACCTAAAATTAGCACACAAATTTGTTTAATAATAATTTGGAACAGCAAAATAAATAAAACATATACATAAGAATGGAAAACAACATTGACAATAACTTTCTTTTTTTAAATTACTTTTTCCTTTTTATAAGCAAATAGAATCTGCCATTTTAATTCGTACTTAAATGTCACTTTTTCGGATTTGTAAGTCATCAATAATGGATGACCCAGAGTTGCATTTGTAATAATAGCAGCAGCGCAGTGTTGCATTGACAAATTCGACTTAATTTGTAGCAAATTAAGTCATTTGAGATAATTTGCTCATATGAAAAATGTATGGCAAATCACTTCGCAAATTACTTAATTTGGGCAAATCAAATGTTTTGAACTAAATCACGTATATGGAAACGTAATATTAATTGTTTTTTACATACAAAAGTGGACTTAAGAAAGTGAAATATGTAATAAAATTTAAAGAAAGGTCGAAAACTTAGATTATTAAATATAAATTGAATTTGAAAACGTTTTAGTTTTTACAAAAATTATATGACATAAATTTTGTTATAAAAAAACTTGAATTGTTACCTTTTTGAAACATACGTATGTATAGTTTTCTGTACCACTGTAATTTGTACATATGTATTAAATTAAAGGAACATTTAAAAAAGGTGATTTTTGGAAAATATGATTTTCTGAAAGGAATGCAATAAAGTTTATAATACTCGAGAAATTCTCAAAAGCTTACTAACACAGTGAGATAATTATAATGTCTAACATTGTTTAAAAAATGGTAAAACTTACAGGAAGCTGAAAACATGCAAAATACGCTTTTATAGCGAAGTTTGCATAAGCAAGCCCTTAAATTGGTGAATATGTTTAATGCTTAAAAATGGAGCGTTATAGCATAGACAGACACGACAGCGTTAATTTGCATTAACTGTCTTAATGCAAATTAACTTGTGAATTATACTCATCCGTAAATGCACTAAATGACAGTGAATTAATACTGAATTTAGCTATATGATAACACAGTCCTAATATGGTAACACCGTCAACAATCAATGAAATGTTGACAAATTGTTTTGGTTTTCAAAATTAAAATGCGATTCATTCAGAAAATATAAGTTATTTTAATTGTTTTTAGAAAAAGAACAAAGAAATATTAAAATCGAGACATATTTTTTCCATTTGAATATTTCCAAGGAAAACTAACGAAGTACAGGGATGTACAGATTTTGTTTACTTAATGCAAATACTGTCGTCTGTCAGGGTAAATTTTTAATTCACATTAGTGAGATTTTAATGCAAATTAACGCTGTCGTCTGTCTACGCTATTACACGGTATGTTCTACCGTAATTATAATGTTACGTGTCTCCATTATTGCAGAATATTTCAAAAATAAAGAAAGCTTGGCGAGCGCAGTTCGAAAACTTCATACAAAATATGGTCTGAATAATGTTTTAGCTTCGTCAACTGTTAAGAGCCTAATTGAACATTTCAGATGGACTGTATCCGTTGGAGACGCCAAACACACTGGTAATTCCAAAACAAGCCCTTCAAATGTCAATATCAAAGCAGTACGTGAGAGTGTATTAGTCGGTCGGCAGTGACTCTCACTGGTGCTCGATATCACGATATGATAACAGAATTCTTTCTGACGAAATTGGATGATATTGATGTGGCCATTATGTAGTTTCGACGAGATGGTGTCATGTGCTGTACAGCCTGCGAAACAATTCAATGACTGCATGAAACAATTCCAGGTCGTGTATTCGTTCGTTTCGGTAATCAGAATTGGGCCCCTAGACCACGTGATTGACTTAACACCATTAAATTTCTTTTTATGGGGTTATTTGAAATCAGAGGTCTATGTCAACAAGCCCACAACCAGCCGTGCATTTAGGTAGGAGATTCAACGCTGCATCACCGAAATTCAGCCACATTTATGCAAAATGGTCGTGGAAAATTTCGACAAACGAGTGCGTATGTGCATGCAAACCCATGGAGGACATTTGTACAATGTGTTATTCCATAAGCAACCCTTTCCTATTTACTTTTTAATTCAAATCCTGCGTTCATTTTGGGACACCGTTGTATAAACAACAAATTAAACAAAAACGCATAAAAACCCAGAGTTCAAATTAAATATGTAGTTCAAAACATTTCCTGTATAAGCTTAAATCTTAATTTTTATTATAACTATAAAAAAAAATCAAGTTTAGGTTTTTTATTTAATTTCCATTTCTATGTATTTTCTTTCGTCTTAATTGTACAAAAATTCTCAGTGCATGACAGACTGACTGACTGTCTTATGGCTGGTGTTCAAGAAAAAAAAAGGTGTGCGTTGAATTCGGTTACATTTAAGCGAAAGTGTTTTAACAACAAGGTGTTGTTGTTTCACTTTAAAACAAAGTTGGCCAAAACAAAACATTTCGAGCTTAACCCTGCAGAAAGTGTGAATAGTGAAATTGTAGTTATTTACTAGTGACATTGTCAGTAGTACTACTGACCAGGTGTACCCCAGCCAATGTAATCATCTATTGACATTTAACATTAGCTTGTCATTGAAAATCCACCACTAGACTGTAGGACTACTGACTAAGTAGTTCTTTTGGGACCACATGGAGACATTGACACCAAAGAATCACTAGTAAATTTTAGGGGGTCTAGTCTAAAATATCGATATTTCCTCGCTCGTTGTCAATAGTAAATTTATAGTGCAATTGTCGATGGAAAAGAGTATTGACATAGAGACATATGGTTCTAGGCTGACTAGAGGGAAGTATAATAACTCTCACACACAAAGAATTAGATATGTACATAGATATGTATGTATGTATTTATCTACAAATTTTTGTAAACAAAATATAATTTAATATAAAATATGTACATATGTATGTATGTATCTTGTTAATTGTGTATACATACATACATACATATGTATGCATGTATATCTGTAGATAATTTAAACAAAAAAAGAACCGTTTTTTTATTTTTATGAGACTGTTTAAAAAAAGGTCTTGGCTTTGGAATTTTTTTGTGATATACGCATCAAAAGTCTTACATACTACCTTTTTCTAAAGAATTTGTATTTTTAGCGATTTCTTTTCCAGTTCATATTTTTTAGGCTAATCAAAACCAAACATACATACATATTAACAAATATAGTTGCAACAAATACTTATATGTAATTAAAACTAATTAAAATTAATAGATATGGCAAAAACTAAATATGTATGTAGGGGTACTAAAAATTTAAAACCAAAAAAGTTTTTCCTTGAGTAGAAGAATAACAAGCAAATTAACTGTCATGTGCACAGTTAGTAAAGAACAAACAACAATGGCAACACTGTTGTAAATTAGAGATGGTCAAATTGAGCTTTGATTACAAAAATGCTTTCAGCAAATTGTAATAGGTATTATGAAATAAAACAATTCACATATTCACAGAAAAATTATTGTTGAATTTTTTTCAATTAAGTGATTGGTTCGAAAAAATAATATTTTTGATTAATATTTTAATTGAATATATGTATGTTTGGTTTAATTGAATTTACTGCGCTATCAAAAAAGTGTCTTCAATAGAGCTTAACTCGGAATACTATGAAATGGTAAATAATTATTACATATTTATTGCATGTAAATAATATAAGGCCCAATTCATACGATGATTTAAAAATCTTGTTTTATTTGTGATTCTCTTTAAAAGTTGCCTCCAAAACCATTTTACATTCATACGATGATTTTTTCCATGATTCTAATTTTTATTTTTCTTCCAAAAGTTGTATCAGTGTTGCCAGTAGATTTTTTAAAAATCTGTTTTTTTTCTTTCCCTACATGTTAAAAAATTTACCCCATACGAAAATCTACAAATTTTAGCAATTTAATTTAAAGAAAGATTAATTTATCTTAACAATTATCAAACAGAATTGCGACATAAACACATATTCCATACAAATTGACACAAAAAAGTAGCGCCAGAAAGCAGTCGAGAGATAGAATCTATTTTATTTTGACAGTGTTTTTTCTTATCCTCTCGCATATAAATAAATATTCTCTCAGCAATGCTACCAAAAACCAAAATGATTAGATAAAAGTCTATGTAATTTCGAGCAAAAACAAAAATTTGAAACGGTTTATGAGCAAAAATATATTTTTAATATATGTACCTAGTTATTTTTACATTTATACACAAAAAATGCAATATGAGAATAAAAAGTACCTAGATTTTGTCCATAATAAAATATTTTTCCGATATTATATATATTAATATATACTCATATATTAGTGACAAAAATACCTACAGGTAACACTGTTTTGTATTAAAAAAAACTGTTGTCGCATTCAATGAAAAAAAATATAAATAAAGCAACATAAAAAAATTAAAATAAAAAAGAAAATTTGAAAAAAACTGATTTTTTTCTACCCCTTTTGTTTTCCTATACCCTTCGCCTACAAACTCTAAAAATAGTGTTTCAAAAAATCATTGAAAAATCAACGTGTGAATTACGTGTAACTTTTGTTTTTGTATGTGAAAATTGAGCAGTTTTTTGAAGTATGCCAAATTGTTTTCAATTAAAATTCTCAATTAAACTTTTAATTGGTTTTAATATTTTCTATGCAAGCAAAAAATATACTTTACTTAAAAAAACTTTTTTAATCGTTCTAATTTTGACGTGCATTGAAAAAAAAATGGAATATTAAAATAAAAAAAACAGATATTCATTTTTTCCCTCATTTCTCAACAAGGAAATAATAATTGCGTTCGCGTACTCAAAAATGTTTACACATTTTTAGTGAACTTTACTGCATTTTACTAAATTGCGTTCGCTTACCCAAAATACAGTGAATGAGAACACAAATTGAGAGAGTAAAGCGAGAGTTCTTGAGTGAGTGTTTTGCAAATTTTTACTGCAGAAATTTGTCGTAGTAAAGTTTAGTAAGGTAAAAACATATGATTCAAAATGTAAAGAAATGAAAAGTAAGCAAATGAAAAATGTAAATATTTGAGAAAAGGTTAAATAAAAATCGTGAGTCATTAAAAATAAATAAATTAATAAATCTTAGTAATAATAGCTGTTAATATACATATTTTGTAATATATTTTAATTATCCTTTTGTTTTGCAATTTATTTTAATTAATCAGAGTTGTAAAACTGTAAAGTATCTGGGTACTTAGTATCGCACTTGCTTTTAAGGTAATCAGTAACATTAACAAATAGTTATGTAATTTTTATTAATTTAGCCAAAAAAAAAAAACAAGGAAATCAAGAAGAACTTAATTACAAACATTACATGAAATAAATTACAGAATTTGTTCTTAGATTGTCCGTGTTATAATAATATTGTATTGTATAATAATATTGTATTGTATTGTTGAAAGAGTTGCATAGTCAATAGTTTATATATTTTTCAACACTATGTGGAGTTAGAGTCAGCTGTTTCTTTAATCTTACTAATTTTTACTATTTTTCCGTTCGCGTACTTTTTTCGGTAACAGCTCTTTTTGAGAGTAAATTTTAAAATTTTCGCAGTAACTACTCATTTACTGCATTTTACTGCAAAAGTAAACGAACACTTAATAAGAAATGCAAGCTCATGGACCAAATATGGTTGTTAAGTTAGTACATTGGTGGGTGGTATGCGGGGTTCGATGCAAATCGTCTTGCGTAAGTGTGTGCATGTATGTATGTATGCAAAACATATCGTTGGTCACAAGTAGAAATGCCCTAACTTAAAAACTGTAACATTACAACTACTTGTGCACTGCTTTGTACCTACAACTGCTTGTAAAATCATTATTTTTTACACTATTGCAATAAATTTTTGTGACGAGTCGTATTTGTGTGAAATGTACCTATTGGAATCACAGAACAACTCAATTTCGTGAAAATACGAGTTACGGCCTTTCTAATTGTGACCGTCGATATGTAAATATATAAAGTTTAATGTACATATTAAAGATAACTTTAATTTTTTAGGTATTAATAGTATTTGTATAATATGTATGTATGTACATAAGTATGTATGTATGTATGTATGTATCTTAATTAATATAAATTAAAATTTTCCCAAAATCTTATTAACGTCGCATTCAAAGTATATTTTTTATTGTCTGAAGACACAAAACAAATTTCTAGACTTTTCTTTTATTTACGTAAATCTGCATATTTCAAAAGAATAATAATGATGATGTAAATATGTACTACATATAAAATAATATGTTTCGAAATTCATTCATTTTTATTTTTTTTTCAGACTGATGTTATACACGAACTACGTCCGCGCTCTATGGATGGTGTTATTGATTCGGGTGTATCATTAAATGGTGACAGCAGTTGTTGCCCCGATTCTAGCGATCATCTACAAAATCAACAGGTACATACATACATACATACATACATATATACATATGCATTGTATTTATTTGTGTGTTCAAAAAATAAAGAAACATAAAAATTAGGTCAATTTTTAAATACATACATATGTACATACATATGTATTAATTTGGATAGCTTTTGATATCATAAGCAAACATAACGGTATTTTCGAAGAATGTTGTTTTGTTATTAAGACACGACACGTGCAGCTTTATGCTGAGTACACATTTGTCATTTCTTTTGTTGTCATTTTCAAAATGTGTACAATGCCTTTCACACTGGCGCTATTTGGTGTTTGATGCAAATGGTCTTGCGTAATTCTGAGTACACCACATTTGGCATTTATTTTGTTGTAATTTTGTGGTGTAATTTTGTGCCAAGATGTGTGCAACGCCGTTCACATTCACTCCTATCGGGGAAATTTTTTTCCTCGAAATATTTCCACTTTTCACCAAATTGCAATCGTGAATAATTTTTTCCTTGTTTTGATTTCCCTTGTCATGAATAATATTTTCCAATGAAACTATTTTTTAAGCTTTAGGTCAGTAAATTTTATATATTTTTAGTGTTATATCGATATTTCGTTAACCTTTGGTTAACTTCTTCAGGATTATTCTTATTTTATTTTTTGGTAATAAGTTTTATCTTTTTTGTTTTCAATCAGAAAAAAATTTCTTTATTAGATAAACAATTTAATAATATTTTCCACGTGAATTTTTTCATTTAACCCTTGGTTTTGTTCACTTTATTTTTGCAGGAGATCTGAATTAATACATGGAATAATTTCGATATTTTCCTTCGAATTATATAATAAAAGTTGTAAATATTTATTTTTAGGGCAAGATTAGTAAGTAAAGGAAACTATTGTTGGCAATAATTGCACGCAACACATTTTTTTCATGGAGTATGAATCTCTTTGGTTCACTACTAAAAATTTTTTCTACACTGCATCTAGACTATTTCAAAAATTTTATTTGGAATCTAAAATTTTTCTTTTTTTTGTTATTAAACTTACTAGCCCTCCACACGAGAAATAATCTTGGGATTTATTGCCGTGGTAACTGTCAAATTCGATTGGATATTAACGATAGCATTTTCCCTTCGTCCTGAAAAAAAAATTAAACTTGTTATTCACGATAGGTTTGATTGTGTTTTTTTATGTGCAATGCCATGCCACACAACGAAAAATATCGGAAATGACAAACGTTGCCACTAGTATACACTCGTGCGATATCACCAAATGCCATAATGTGTAGTCGGCATAAGTGTAAATGCAAAATATCGTAGCTTTTCTTTTGGATAGTGTGTGTACTTTGTTGTTGCATTTTAAACTAAAACTACGATATTTTGCATTTACAATTACGCAAGACCACTTGTATGAGATACCGAATACCGCTTATATGTGTGCAACGCAATGTCAAACAACGAAAAATATTGAAAAGGGCAAACGTTGCTACTAGTAAACACTATTAGGATATCGCAAAATGACATAATGGGTCAAGTGAATAAAAAAAGCATTTGCTTTTTACTTAAATTTTTTTTGTAAAACTCAATATATGTATGTGTTTTTTTTTTTTTTTTTTTTTTTTTTTTTTTTTTGTAAACAAATTTTTAAGTAAAAAGCAAATGCTTTTTTTATTCACTTTACCCAATATCGACGCCTCCATTCAAAAACATACCAAGCCAAAAAAAAACTACTTTTGAGATAAACGCCTTCAAAGTTTATTTATAATTTCTCGGGAATGTTATGAGATAGAAACTTGAGACTTTTAGTAATCATATAATACTTGCAATAGAATTTTTTAGTTTATTTGAACTTTACTACGACAAATTGTAGATCATAGCTAAAAGTGACTTGAATCACCAAACCTATTATTTAGTCCTCTAAGTAAGGTTATTTCATCTAAGTACATTTAGCATGTTTTAGTTTGGAGAAAAATTTTAATTAATTTTTTTTGACTACTTAAGTCCAAACTAAGTAAGTGTACTTAAAACATTTAAAAATGGAGATTTTTTAAAATTGACAAATTATTTTGATACTGATAGTCCAATTACTATTTTAAGTACTATCAGAATATAAGTTAATAAACGATGAATTCAAAAATGCTATCCCCAGCATAACATAGTATGTCGACTTAGCATGTTTTGGAATCGGACCGTCGATATTTACTCAGCATAAGTTTGAAATTAATTAATTACTTAAATTGTTTTATGAGTTATGACGTTGTTCAAGTAAATAATCGATATGTACATGCATGATACATTAAAGCAACCTTACCTTTTTTCCTTTTCTCATGTAGGACTCCGTGGCCAGACGTTTGAAACGTGGTCATGTTCTGAGTGAACTTTTAGAAACGGAAAGAATCTACGTCACCGAAATGAGTTCTATACTAAAGGTAAGTCTGTGGTCTTTTTATTAGCAACTAAGAATATAATAAGCAAATTTCTAAAATATATTGTTTTTTGCACACAATTAAAAAATTATAATAGAGAACCTGTAAATTAATTGCAAATTACAATTTGATATAAACAAATCATCAAACCATGAAACTTTATTTTTCATTTTTTTTATTTTTTTATTTGATTTTTTTTTTTGCTAAAAGAAACAAACAAACTCTTAAACTATTGAAAAAATACTACTACTTACTTACTGTCTTAATAGCGAAATAATTCAAAAAGATTATTACAGTGGTCAGTGAACTACTTATGGCACAATCGTAATACTTTGTACAAATTGGCTTGTTAGAGGGGGAAAATCGAGGGAAAAAATATACTTTTATTAATAAAATTCTAAACGGTAAAAAATGCAAGTTAAATAAAATTTGTTAGAGGCAATATGGGGAAAGAATGCCACCGAAACTAAGTGATACTATGACTACAAATGAGAGGGAATTAAAAAAACAGGAGCTACACTTCGTTTAATGCTTTCAAAGTATGTATTTAATAGAAAACGACTTCAGCATCGACAGACGATCCACGGAAGATATTGTGGCTTGGTTTGCTATGAAAATAGCCATCTTTGTCCATAATATCGGATTCTGTTCTAGCGAATGCAACTGTTGCTTTAACTTAAAAATATTTATGCCCTTACTGAATTAATGAAGTAATTTCTTACCATTTTTACTCTCTTTAAAAACGCTTTTCCGTGGACTCGAAGATTTGCAATGAATAAAAGACCCCAGTGTATCAATTAAGGTTAGGAATGACACTTTATTTACCAATAACACTTATATTCTAATAAAATCAAGAGCTTAAGTACACACATATAGATTACTTAAATATACCACAACTGGTTACCACTACGTCTTCCTCGCTGTTGTAAACACGGGCCTCACACCGCTGACTGCACTGGTTTTGTAGCACAACTTCCTCGCGGCTACTTTTCACACACTAGACTTATTCTGCTGATGCTCACTGTTTATACAACACTAGATACTCACTGCCTTTATTTAATTACTTCTTATCGTTATTATCCACCGCACGAGGTCTTTACTTTCAACGATGTTGACTCGACTATTTTCTGATTAGCACTCACTGACTCTCACACAGAGTACTTCTTTTTATACTACAGGAACAGGTTCTAGAATGTTCGCTATGTCCTCAGAGATGGCGTAATGAAATGTGTGCACTTAGTAATGCCAAATGGAAGGAACTGTATTACTGGATAACGATTTTGCTGATATGCACGTTACCATCTGTTTTGTCATTGGGTGCATTCATAAGACGTAGCTGTTGCGCAACCGTTGAGCGTTTGTCTTAGAAACGCCTAGTTGAGTAATTCCGCTCCACTCAACAGTTGAGTAATTTTCCATCATAAAATTTTTTCGCTACCTATAGTCAACGTGTTGTGCTCAGCCTAAACAGCTGCTCGAATAGAGTTATGCCTTTGTTAGGTGGAAGGAGCAAGTATTTGTTAAATTTTATATTACAAATGCGATGAAGTAACGAAATAAAGATATAAAATTAAGTTATATCCATCAAGCCGTTTCTAAGACGTAATTTTTGGGGCCAACAGTTGCCAACAGTTTCACAACTGTAGTGCTTAACTGCTACGTCTTATGAATGCGCCCATTTACTATTGGTAGCCAGGTGTTTGTAGATAATTCGATTCGCCGTTATTTTGAAAATAAGAGTAACTTTTTAACGACTTTTATGTTGGTAGTACCGTATTTTATTGGTAATACTGGGTTGTTTCTACCATGTACTTGTACCTTTATGTGTATGCGTACGTTTAGTACTTCTAGATTATGCTTTGCATTGTCCCTGTAGGAATATTTTCGCGTAACACTTGCATTAGCCCTGTTGGAATATTTTTGTGTAACGCTGCACTAACCTTGTCGACGGCCATTTCCGCAACAATATTTAAAGTTTTTGTGTTTGATTGATCCACTATGCTTTTTAAGGCATGTTGCCCATTCTTCTTTCTTCCAAATAAAATAGTATTTTCGTGTACTCAAATAAGTATTTGCAGTCATTGTTAAAACCGTTAAAGATTTTTTGAAATATTTTCTTTAGAGTTGTACAGAAATTCAATTTAATTGTGTTTTTTTATGAGTTAACATTCGCAATAATTAACACACAGTTCTTAGATTTGCGAAACAGTTTTTTTATGATTTGTTATGGTGGGGATGGGGGGAGTCTTTGAAAATGTTACGTAACATGAAAATTCTTTGTAATTTGTATGTTTTCACATTTAATATGCTTTTCTCGTTTATTTGATTATCATTTATTTAATTGATCATACGTCTTACCTTCACATTTATATTATGCATTTATACATGCATACATGTGCGGAATGTAAATTTTTGATATACGAGAATTCGAATATTTAAAATGATATCCGCGAATACGAATATTTAAATCGATATTACATTAACTTTGCTTTATTTTAATTTACATTGTAAATTTTACAAAAACACGAGCATACATATATACATAGATATGTTTATATGTATGTCGTCACCTAAAATCCAAAAGGCCGTAAGTACACTTTTTACTATTTTACAGGAGAAGCAAAAAACTTCATAAATTTATTCTATTTACATATGTTAGATGCCAAATTGAATAATGAATAAAATCGGTATTTTTAAACATATGTGTGTAAAATTTTAGGAAAATATGTATTTTGGTTAATCACATCATAATCAATCAAAAAGTCTATTTTGAATTTTTTTGGTTGTTACGGCCTTTTGGATTTTAGGTGACGATATGTAAGAACCTATTTTTCAACACAAAAAACATGAAAATTATATTATACATATACTTTTTCGTGAGCGTGCGTGATCGTGATAATTTGTAAACCACTTGTGCGTGATTAAAAATATTTTATTCGTGAGCGTGCGTGATCGTGAAAATTTTCAATATTATTCGTGCGTGAAAGTGCATGAGTAAAATAGTTTTCTGCGTGAGCGTGCGTGTCGTGAGTCAGAAAACACTCACGTGCACATCTCTAGCACTGACTATAAATTAACTACTCAAAAATTTAATTGATTAACTAAAGCGGCCCATACACTACAACAGCATGCATGCGCAATCAAGTGTTTGTGCCAGCGGTTTGGTCGTGTATGGGCGTTTTGTGTGATTGTACGGTTTGCTGTAGCGATGTCAAGTAGAGTTTGATATTTTGCTAATGGTACCAGCTTGCTTGTGTTGTATATGGTGAAATTAGCTCAGTTGAGCAAAGTTGTCATGGAGTAAACATGCATTTAAGAAGTATAATTTGTTGAAACATAGTTTGTTTCAATGCAAAATAGAATCTTAGCACTTAAGTTATACTAGCTGCTAATTTTAACAACATACCAATAATAATTGCAGCAAAACTGTGTGACAATTCATAACCTCCCTTCCCGCAATTTTGTATGAAATGAATATTGTACCAGCTTGCTGGTATGTTGTGTGGTTCGAGGATGAATACTCAATCGCTTGATTGTGCGTGCATGCTGTTGTAGTGTATGGGCCGCTTAAGCGAACAGTTCATCGAAATCGTAGAAATAACTTATTTACAGCAAAATTAACAAATGTAATTTGTTACATTAACCCTCCACATTCACCCTTATTCTATTTAGCGTCGGCAACATAACACGACGTCGTTTTTAATGTTTTTTATCAAATCGGTATTCCCGTAGATAGTATTCCCATTTATCGATGACTGTCAGTATATGTTTGGTATTCTGAAAGAAACATTGATGTTGATGTTGCCGTTCATTTTGTCGTCAGGGTTTTTGATGTCGTGTTCTGTTGTGTGCATGCCTCAACGAATTTGAAAAATAATTTAAATGCTAAAAAAGTGATATATTTCACTTTTTAGATAGATATAAAAATGTACATATTTATTTGAAAAAAGTTCTTAAAAAAAGTGAAAAATATAATATGTACAAAATTAAAATTACCAACTCCAACCAATTTGAAAAGCTTGTGGAAGAGTTGGAAAAGTCCTTCTTTTGCTAGAGGATTCCTCAGGGGTAGTTTCCTAATAATTTCAAGGTGCAGTGAGAAAGTGAGACCGCACTAAATTCCCTCGGTCCACCAATTAGAACTAGTGGTGGATGGCAAAATGTAAGGTAAATAGTGTGTTGGGAAAGTATACTGAGGTTTAAATTAAAAAAAAAAGATTGCAAACAACAACAGCAAAGCAACTGAAGGCGGGGTATATAAACAATTAGCATTGAGTACCTTTGGAGGAAGCTCCAAGCTCCAATAAACGTTGATCTGATCCCTTTTGTTTCAAAAGTTAGGCTCTATTGTATCCAATACATTCCTAAATGATGTTTTGTTCAGCCGAAAATATTTGTAAAATATTAAAAGGATGAACATTACCCATTATTTTCCAAAAACATGAGAGAACTTATTTATCACTTACTTTTCCTTGGGTAACTGGCAAATGCATCACTTTTGTCTGAGAAATCTTATTTTCACTATTAATTTTTTTTTTTCATCCTCTCAATAGGAAAGAAAAACATTTTATTTTAATTTATTTACAAAGCTTTTACTTATTCAAAAATACTTTTACCAAAAATAGTAAACAAAATGAACCAGCTGACTCAAATATTGGATATGTGTATTGTATTTATCGATAAACAGACAACGTCGTCATAACACTGTTAGGGAATACAAAGTTAGCATTGATGTTGTGTTATATTGATGTTGTTTCAAAATTGATGACGATGTTGCCGACGCCAAATAGAATAAGGGTGATTATTTTAGGTTCAGCTTGCGCAACTGTATATATCCACGCATATTTTCACATAAAATACTTAAAATCAAATCAAAACATCAACCTACAGCCATTATAATTTTCTTTGGTTGCTTTAACTAAAAACTTTGTTATTTTGCAACAATAATTTACACCATCACTACCGATTCGGTAACTATTTCAAATTAATTATTTCAATAAGAAAAATCACAACAAGAGTTTGCACTAAACATTTGTTAATGAAAACTCAAACAATCTGCCTTAATACTTCAACAGTTTTTCTTTAATCTATTATCAAACAGTCGTAGTCGTATTTTAAATACGCCAACCACGATAAGGCAGAATAATTTACTTTAAATCTGAACTTAACAGCTAAAATTGGTTAGAGTAACCTGCGGAATTTTTTTCTTCTTGCAACTTGTAACTACTAATTTCAGTTCACAAACATCATTGCAATTACTGTTTACAATTTCGCTTACAAAGAACACAAATTTTTATTGAATAAAAAGCAATATATTGCAATGGTTAGTTAGTTAACCTTCCCTCAAGTAAAATCGTATTGTTATTTTGTTTTTTCATTTAGAGAAATACTATGCACATGAATGCCTACCGATATTAATTAGTGCATTAAATACTTTTGATGAAACAAAATACAAAAACAATATAGAATATATGTATTTATTAAATTAAAGAAGAAAAAGAAGAAGAAAATGTATTTGAAAATAATCAAGATGATTTATGAAAAGACAGTTAAAGAAAGACGGACTTGTTGAGAGTTTGTGCATAAGAAAGTTTTACATTCGCGAATTTTCATTCAAAGCAAACGGTCGATTTCGTTTAAAAGAAAATTTTACGGACAGTCGGTGTGATAATAATGCGTTACGGTGGCTACGATTTACAAAAAGCTTCGAAAGCTTCAGCTCCCAGCCATCAAGGATCGTTTCGTTTGAAAAAAGTTCAAAATACGGCCTGTCAGATAATGGGAAAGTTCAATACCAAGTTACACGATTCCATTAAAAAATTATATATAAACAAAGCCGCCAACTTAGAGGCAGCGCGCAACTCTCCCTTGTCGTTTCGTGGCTCATTATTCGATTCGGAAAATTCGTCGGGCTGTATAAGACGTATCGGTTCGGTGCGCTATGATGAAAATGATTTTCGTCCTCATTTCGATATGAAAGAGTGTAAAGATTATCATAATTATATATTCGGTACAAATGCGTATAACTTTTCAGCCCGCAATATTTTGAATGGCAAATCGACCATTAAGATCTTAAATACTTTTAAGGAGATAGAGGAAAGTAATTCTTTAGAATCGATAAAGTCGGCCAAAAATAGTTTGCAGCGTTTAAAAGAGGAAAGAAAAACAATATTCAAGGAATTGTTAGAACTTTCAAGCTGTGACGAGTCCTTGGAATATCGTTTGGTCAAAGACTATTTGGAGTGCAATTCATATTCGGAAATTGAAAACGACATAGAATTCAAGGATTACTTGCAAAGGAAAAACTATACGGATATATTGTCGTATCTGAATGAGTGCCAGGAACCGAAAAGTTTCACCTCCATATCTTCATCGGTGGCTAGAGCTCAGTCGGCTATGGGTAAAGGTTCCTTGAACAGTTTGAAATTGTTGTCTACACCCAAGTCCTTGAAAGAGCCCAAAAAGACCCCCGAAGTAGAATCACATGTTTGTCATGCCTGTCGCTCTTCTTTGCAAACGTTTACAACTTCCAATCACACAACTTTAAAAGCCCCCAAGCTTAGAGATGCAGAAGATAAGCCTAAGACCAATAATATATTTTCGACTTCATATAGAGAGATTTTGAAGTTTTGCCATGAGTTCTTTGAGGAAAGCTTTAAGGAGAATAATTTTGAAATGCCTAAATTTACCTTTAACGAGTTCAAAGAACAAAAATATGAGCATATCCTTAAGGAATTCGTAAGCCAACAGGATTATGATACAGTTGAGGAGTATGTCGAGGACAAATTTGGCAAATTTATAGAATATGAATTGGGCGCTTATTGTAAAGACTTGAAATCAACTGCGGCCAGCAACTCTGATACTTGCGATGAAAATATTTCAGATTGTGTAAAGTCTAACATTTTTAAAACTAAACAAAAAAATATGCTTTATTTTATTTTAAAATATATATTGTTTTTCTTTATTTTAGGGTTACTGCGATCAAATGCACTCGGAGGAAATGATACATTTGGTACCGGCCAGTCTGCAGGGCAAAGAAGACATTTTGTTTGGCAACTTGCATGAACTCTACACATTTCACAATGATATTTTTCTCAAGGACTTGGAAAACTGTATATCAACCACGGAACTGGTTGCTCTCTGTTTTGTACAAAGGGTAAGTGTTCTTTCAACGAGCTGAGCTGAGCTGACTGAGGTGGCAATTGTTTGAAATTAAATTCTATTATTTGCAGCGTGATACTTTTTATCGTTTATACTCTTTTTACTGCCAAAATATACCGCGCTCGGATCGTTTGCGTGAAACTCTAGTTGATACTCATTTATTTTTACAAGAATGCCAAAAACGTTTAGGCCACAAGCTGCCGCTGGCAGCCTATTTATTAAAACCTGTGCAGCGTATTACCAAATATCAATTGTTACTTAAAGATCTTTTACGTTTTAGTGATAGTGGCAGTTGTACCAAAGAATTACAAAAGGCTTTGGACTGCATGCTGATTGTTTTGAAATGTGTCAATGATTCTATGCATCAAGTGGCTATAACGGGATTTCCGGTAAGTCAAAATTGAAAAATATTTTCTTTTTATTTCGAAAATATTGATGTTTTTGCGTTTTCTAATTCCCACAGACCGATTTGTCTCAACAAGGCGAGCTATTGTTGCAAGATTCATTTCAGGTTTGGTCTGAATCGAAAAAAGACTTACGTCTGCGCATAAAACCTCAACAAAGACATATATTTTTATATCAAAAATCTATGTTGTTTTGTAAGCAAACTTCGAAACCGGGCCACAATAAGAGCACCTATCAGTTCAAGCATTACTTAAAGGTAAGCGAGACTCCATGGCAAATAATTATAATGCAAGCCACACACTTTGCCAACGTTGGTATAATATGTTAGTTAACCAATTTGTGTGTTTCTGCTGAAACTACACAACACTGTGTATAACATCTCGACAACTTGCCAAAACAATTTTAGACTTGGGTCGAACTCGTTCATTAGGTCGTTCTAAATAGATCTGGGTCCAACTCGTTCAGTCGTTCATTTTAGACACAGATCTATAATCAAACTCATGCAATTTAAACAGGTTTGTGTATAAAAATTGATCATGGGTTTGTGATAAAAACTAACTAGTGAACCAGTTCTAAAAAAAATCAAATCTTTTGAACATTTAGTACAACCGAGACACAACTTCAATCAACGACACCACATACATTGCAATCTCATACACAATCTGGGATTTTGATAACGACGAAGAAGAAACGGCAACTCATCTTCTAGACCCCTATTTTCTTCTGGAGAATTGTTGCGTTTAACTCTCAGAGAGAATATGCCGGCGCATGATGTACTTTTTACCCACTATTAAATCCTAGCGTGATTTTTAATGTAATAATATTATGGGCCAAAAATCGTTAAGCGTATGTTACATTTTGCCACTTATGCTAACTTCATGCCAGTTTTTCATTATACATAATGCAGTTTAGGTTCAAGAAATAATTTGTAATTAAAAAAAAATATGTTTCATTCAAAGGAAATACATTTTATTTAATATTAGTAAGGCGATGTAAGCAGAAATTACAAAAATAAGAACTTTAAAAGAAACAATTGGATTAAAAAAGGTAAATATTAAGTTTTAGCAGTATGTTTTAGCACTTTAATAATTTTTTAGCATATTTTAGCTTTATTTTGAAGTCAATTTAGCCGCAAAAATTTTTAGGATCTGGTTACACTGGTTATTAGCTGATTTTTGCGTTGACAAACTATTGTCGTTATATACGTGAATAAAAATTCCAGTTTCCAGTATAAATTTACTGAATACTTGAACTTGTAATGCAGTATGCCTATGTATGGTACATATCGTCAGCTAAAATGCAAACTGCCCTATCTAATATTTTTGAAATTTTACAGTAGAAGCAAAATACTTTTTTAAACCAAAAGTATAGTTTCAATCAGCATGGTTTTCACCAGAATTATTAAAAAAGAGGTGAAAAATTGATTTCTGATAGAAATTAAATCAAATTTTGTGATTTTGCTATGTTAGTTAGGTCCTTTTGTACCTTAATTTTCTGAAACCAAACGCCCTATCTACACTTTAATGCAAAATAGTTTTATCATTTATTTTAATTATAAACATTTTTATTATATATTAATTTATTTTAATATTGGATCACAGAAAGTAAATTTAAATAATTCATTAAAATTAAACAAAAAAAGACTTCATTTAAAATCTTTCAAGAATTGAAGAATGGATTTAGAATAACTTCCGAAAAATAAGAACAATATCGAATCGAACTTTTTCCGCAAAACTTTGAGTTACATGCATCCTTCATTTCTCTAGGCTTACGCAAAATTTTTACGTTTCCTTTAGAAAAACCTTGATATTCCTTTCCCTTCATCCGGTTTTGCTGACTGCAATGTCTGCAATTTTCTTCAGCTGCTATATCCATCGTTGACATGACGTTTTTTATTTATACCCTTCTTATTTTCCTTTATTTCTTACAAAATCACTTTTGAGATGAATTTCTTAAATTTTTTTTAATAAAATGCCTTGAGCTGAAGCTAATTTAATTTTACTTTAACAAACAATTTCTTCAACGGTGAAATCTGTCAATTTTATTTTGTAATTTTTCAATGTTGCCCATACAAACGATCACTTAAGTCGTTTTGCGTTTATCAAATAAACGCTTTTGTATATAGGGCCGTTTGTTTTTCGTCAATAAAATCGCTAATTTTCGTCAGACACGTCTGATGCAATGCATCAGAATCAACCAAATAAGCGATTTTGGATTTTTCGTCAATTAGGGCCGTTTGTGTTTTAGCTGACGATATGTATGTATGTAGAATGGAAATGAAAACTTATGTATGTATATTATTTTTAAAAACACTGTTTTCCAACTCTTTACTCGGACCTATTGGATAATTGATACGGACCCCCAGAGGTTCGTTGACCCCCATTTGGGAACCATTGGCTTAGATCTTTGACGGCTACATCATGTGGTCAAAGGGTATCTCTTATAAATACATATATCGAGAAACTGTATTCAAAATACGTCAACTCAAATTTGGTGAAAATAAGTTTTCGATTGCAAATAGCTCCCCTATGTAATATTCATCTGTAGTGTAAATTTCGAATCAAAAAAATAATTTTTCCCCGTTTTATATAAGTTTTTCTTATTCTGCTATCTGAAAGCATAATATTTTTTGGTGAAAATAAATGCTAACTCCCATTTCCAATATTTTTAAAAAAATTAGTAATTTATTATAAATCCACATCATATCTTATTGCATTTGGCATGCTGAACACGAATCTGGTAAAGATTTTTATATCCCATGGCTAGTTTTTGAGATATGATCACTTTTAATATATTAGTACAGAGGAGTTCCGATAAAATAAAAATTGGTAATGTATGTATAACTTTTAAACTGTTAATCGGATAGAAACATTATGTATGGATCGATTATAGTCAATGACATAAGCTTTCGAAATTGATAATTTGGAGTGACCCTGTTACGCTAGATAGTGAGTTAGAGAGTGCTAAAGCTGACCATCTCGAGATGGAAGAGGCTTTCAGTCAGGTCTAAGCTATATTTTTATGGTATTTTAAGTTTTTTCTTGTAGCTTTTCAATTCTTATATCTAGTGCTGAGTCAAAGATTTCACAAATTGATTAAAATATAAATATATATTAAAAAAAATCAAATTTGTTTCCGACAAAATATGCTAACTCGAAAAAAATATTTGTTTATTGATCGACTAAAATATGCTATCTCATAAAAATACGCAAACCAGTGTAAAATAAAATATTTTTTGCAGACCTATAAATTAGTAAGCATATTTAACCTAGAGCTGCAAAACTATCGATAGTGGCTCCATTCGATAGTCTCGATAGTATTTTTTGATGCCATCGATACCATCGATAGTTTTTGATTCTTAGAAACTTATCAATTATGTATTTTTCTAATATAAAATCTTGAATTTTTTAATCATTCCATAAAGTAAAAAGAAACTTGATTTTTTTAAAACTTTTAGTTCCAATGTTTTTAATACACATATTCAACAAACATATATTCACAGTTCTATAAAAAAATAAACGAAAAAGCAAACAGATAGATGGATCAGTAAAAAATAAATTAAAAAGGAATAAAATAAAAAAATCTTTCATCATTACTTAAACTATTGCAGTTACCTAAAAAGTATTGGTTTAACAGAAGGAGAAGCAAACTATTTAACGTCACCTGTTATTTAAAAGTAAAGAGCGGAGACAGTAGCCGTAAAATTTCTTCATGTATCAAAGCCGTTGGTATATAATAATTGTATTTTTATGCAATTTGCATCTAGTAGATAAAAACTGACATCTTATGTTGAAACAAATCAAAACTAATTAATTTGTTTTCACATTTAAATACATATGTAATGATAACCATTATTATAAAGGTTTACAGAAGGCGAAATTTGAATGTTGCATTTTTTATTACACAGTCGCCATCATTCCCTTTTTATTGACTTTGATTTTTTCTCTTTTAGTAGCGTGTTCTTGTCGATAGTATCACTATCGAAAAAAAAAATATCGATAGCCTACTTAATATAAAACTATCGATACTATCGATAGTACCATCGATAGTTTTGTAGCTCTAATTTAACCCATATTATGGAAGCCACATCTTTTTTTACAATAATGAGCGAATTAACTAGTTTTTTTGCTCTACTGAAAAGTTAGCTTTTTTGAGTTGACATATTTTGAATATAGGATCTCGATATGTATGTTAAAAATTCATTGTCAGCTGTTTCCTTGTGTTTTCAAAAAGGTGTAATGAAAAACATGTGATTTACAGAGCAATTGAAAATAAATTATTTATGAGATTGTAAAACGGCAAATGACGATATGAAAACTTTATATATAAAATAGCAAGCCTTTCAATATAATACAAGTATTGCCGAATAATTAACAACCTGTTTGTGTAAAACGTTTGAGTTAAAAATCTTGGCGTTTTTGTAACAGACTAAAAGAAACTTGTACAACTTTTCTTTAATCTATTACAGAAACGCCACGATTTCTAACTCAGACGTCTTACACAAACAGGTGGTAAAAAAAAAAAATATTTATAAATAAAAATCATTTATTTTATTCGTTCTATAGATGTCACAAATTGGTTTAACCGAATCCGTACGCGGCGATACAAAACGTTTTGAAGTTTGGTTACAAGGCCGCCAAGAAGTTCACACCCTGCAAGCGCCAACAATTGAAATCAAAAACAAATGGGTGGCGGAAATCAAACGGGTGCTGCTCAATCAATTGGAAGAATTAAAAGGTGAAAAAATCAAACAATACGGTTTAAATCACAGGGGCCTACGACAAACCACCTCTTGGGATACGCCCAATATAATAACATCACAGCGAACGATCAGCTGTGACGCCTCTTCCGAATCATCCAATCGCAATTCGAATTGTAGTAGTAGCGATGATAATTGTATAATATCTGGCCTGCCCATAAGTAGCAATATGTCGATGACTTCGGCCACAAGCACCACAGACAAAGAACATAATGAAGCCTGTGGCTGGAGTTCAGATTATTCGAATAGCGAAGATGAAATGTCGATAATCGAAGACAACAGCACACCGGTAAGTTAGTAATATAGTTTAGACATTCAAAAGTATTTATTTTATTTGATTAATTTACAAAAAAAAGTTATCCAAAACAAATTGGTATTGGTTATTTTTAGTTGTCCTTGTCTAAATTTATTTTCTTTACATTCTGTTTTTTAACCGTTTTAATTTTGTATTGTTTTTATTTTATTTCCATTTATTTTTAAATGTTTTAATTCATTTGTCTTATTTTTCCATATTTTTGGGTTTCTTCTTTTATTTCCATGCACAAAATCAATTAAAATATAAAAAAAAACAAAACACTTCATACCAATAACTTAAACAAATCCTTTATTGTTAAAATTCTGTTGAACGAAATAAAAAAATAACAACTCTCAATGTTAAAACCAACCGTCCTTTGTTTCCGAATTTCGTAAATGTAAAAAAATAATCACCAAAACCAATAACAAAACAAAAACGAAAACCGAATTAAAAAATCCAAACCGAAAATGGTGTGGTGTCGTGTGTGAAATATGACCACTGGGTATTGAAATATACATATATGTATGTGTGTCTGTGTGTGTAAACTGTCGACAAAAAAAACCTTAGCGTTTCATAAACTTCCTAGCACCATGGTCTACCACCATTAATACTACAACTAGCAGTCATCATCATAATCATCAACATCACGACAGTGGTTCTTATCCACGCAACAGCAAGTCAAATTCCAAATTTTATGTTTCGGTTGAGCACTAAATTAATTCAAAATCAGATATGAAACAAAAACCAACAACTAAACCACAAGTCTCTTTAATAAGCAATTAAACCAAAACTCTTTCCCCCCTCCCCAGTGCAATAAATAATATATAATTAAATCATGGAATAAATTTAAAAATAAATTAGACAAAATAAAATTAAGTTGACAGAAGATAGCAATATACAAAAATTCAAATACAATTTCACTTCAAATTGTTATAAATAAAACTAAAACAAAGTTGCAAAAAACAAATAAATAAAACAAAATATATAAACTAACTTAATCTGCACCGAAAAGTAGTTAAAGTAAATTTAACAATTTCTTAGCAGTGTTTATTTATCAATTAATAATAACTACAATATTTAGAAAATGAAGCTGAATCAAACCATTTATTTTAGAATGTTATACAGTATTCATATACTTATGTACATAGTATATATTAATTTTTTTTTAAATATGAAAATAAAAATTGTTTTAAGATTTAAAAAAAATCGCAAAAAAGCCAAAGTGAAAATTCTAGTTATGAATTTGAAATTTAGGAGCTTGGTTCACACTGAGACAAAACAATAATGATCGAAATACAACTCTGCTTGATAAAAAAAAATGCTATGAGGAAAAACTTCAATATGCTCGCAATACAATTCCATGTATACATTTTTTATATTTTTATATGTCCATGATATTTTCTCATGTGTTAACTTTTATATTTAAAATTGAATCTGTAATCATTTGAAAACTAATTTTAATCACTTTTATAATACCAATAATTACACATTGTGTGTTTTAGTTCAACATTAATTTTCTAAAAATGATCACTTGTCCATTTCACTAATACCTGATTTACATTAAGCATTTTTTTTAATGAAAAAACGTTGCATGGAAATTTTTTCATTTGTCAATAGCAGGCCCGGAGAAGCAAATCACATCTAAAAAAGTGCCAGAAATGCTTCAGAGATGCATGCTACATCAATTCCTATATATCACTGTCTCCTATAGCGCTGTATTAGCAAATAAAAAAGCTGCGTGCAATAAATTTCATCAAATTTCATGAAAAAAGAAATGCCTAATGTAAACTAGGTATTAAAGCTGTGTCGTTCATGAACGAACGAAGTGAGCCAGCCTGTCACTTCACTGAGCTGTTTTGGTTCAGCAGTACTGATAAAAAGTACAATTGAACGAAATGAACGAACGAGCGCACTTGGGTGTTTTTGTTTTTCTATTTCTTTATTCATGTGACATTTGACTTTTTGTCTCCTTTTAGTAACGGTATGACCTTTATGAAATTAATAAAATTGCTATGAGTATTTCTCAAATTTTTTTTTAACAAATTTAATATAATATGTGGCTGAAATTTTGCTACATTAAGAAACGGAAATAACTTTTTTTTCTAATACATGGAATTTATTAAATATTTTTTTTATTTAAAAGCTCATTGAATTGTATTAAAAGTAATTGAATTACTCTTAAAGATAATTTAATACAAATGCCCACACTGCTCGTTGATGCCCGCACAGTTGATGTCGGAATTGCAGCTATTGTAGCAGTTGAACCATATTGTTGAAATATGGATGAAATTCCCTCTCATGTAGTTGGAACCACTCCATATGCTACAATTTTGATGGTTTACATTACCATTCAGACCGAAATGAGTCTCAAAGACATGAAAAGACAATTCAGTTTTCTCTCGGTAGCGGGTTTGGTCAGCCACCCTGTACATTAGAGCTGGGTCCAACACGTTCATTCATTCATGTAATTTAAATGGGTTTGATCATAGGTTTGTGGCAAAAATGAACGAATGAAGGGAATGTCACTAAAGATATGTCAGTTATCGAAATTCAATATGGCGGCATTTTGTAAATACGAAAAATATAAAAAGTCGGCGAACTACATCAAAATGGGTGTCATTCGACAGGTATTTTAAAATAATCTTGAGGTTTCTCTTATGATTTTTCATTTCGAATGTCCATTTAGGATATTTAATGGATCAAACCTGGTCGTATTGGGGTTTTTTTTATTTTTTTAATTATGTACCACTTGTTTCATAAGTAATTTTCTTCAACTCTGGTATGCTTTGTGGATAAGACAGCAGCGAATGGACATCAAGCGAATGCTTATATATATTTTTTCAAGAATATTTATCCAGCAAATTTCAAATTTTTAATGTTTCATTTCAAATTGATAAGTTGTGGTTAACACTATGCAAGTCTTATTGCTAAGCTGATTAGTTTTTTAGGAGAAAGAGACGAGGGGAAGAAAAACGTTTATTTTTCCCTTGTCTCTCCGTCTCCTAACAAACTAATCAGCTTAGCAATAAGACTTGCATAGTGTAAACTAGGACTTATATGCGAAGTGACCAGCGTGTGAAGTTATTTTGTAGTTAAAAAAATTTTAACATAATTGAGGGTAATACAACGTTTGCCGTGGTCAGCTAGTTTTATTATATAATAAAACAACGCATTTGCTAACATACAATGCCGTTTATGTTATCAAACATTTAAGGAAAAAATGGAATGTGTCATTAACAGACATTATGATCAGTGTTGTCAGTTATCTCGCCAAACGTGGCGACAAAAATTTTCTTTGTGGCAATAATAATTTTAAAATGGTGATTGGCGATATTTAAACTCCTTGGCGATATTAGATGTGTTCGCACAAGTTCGGATTAATGAGAGAAAAAAGAAAATTACTCTCTGAATAAGCAAAAGTTATTTAAAATTGCTGGAACGCAAAAAAACATAATTAAACATCTTGATATACAAATGTTGCTTACTTTTTGCATTAAATTTAAGTGATTTTAGTGGCTTAAAACGCATAACATTTTGCATCATTGGCAACAGCTGTAAAAAATAAATGAAAATAAGTTCCAAAAAAGTGAATTATTAAAAAAAAACATTTTTTATATCAAAGAAATGGAGAAATATGTAAAAAAAATTTTCTTATAAAGGGTGTTTTTTTAGAGGTATAGAACTTCGAATTGAAATAAAACACAAGAAAATCGTTTTAATGTCCATCAATTTGGCTTTATTGGAAAGATAATTTTATGCCATTAATGTTTAAATATGATTTTGGGCATGTGGCCGCCGCGCCTGGCTCGAATAAAGCCAATTCTACAGGTCCAATTTTCAACCACTTTTTCGAGCATATGGGGCCGTATGTTGGCAATAACGCCACGAATGTTGGCTTCCAAGTCCCCTAACGTTTCTGGTTTGTTGGCGTAGACGAGCGACTTCACATATCCCCAAAGAAAATAATCCAGTGGTGTCAAATCACACGATCTTGGTGGCCAATTGACAGGTCCATTCCGCGAAATTATGCGCTCATCGAATGTTTCCTTCAATAAATCGATTGTGACGTGCGCTGTGTGGCATGTAGCGCCGTCTTGTTGGAACCACAACTCATCCACATTCATGCCATCCAATTCGGGAACAAAATAGTCGGTTAGTCGGCTCCAATTGCTGTGCACGGTGGCGAATCGATTCATTCGGGTCCTCTTCAACACTTTGCTCTACAGCGGCAATTGTTTCTTCGGTGCGCACTGTTCGACGTCTCTGCGGATGCGTATTATCACATAGAGTAAACGTAGTGCGAAAACGATCCATGGTTAAAAGAATTAATTGCTCTGATGGACGATTATGTCGACCATAAAATGGACGGAGCTTGCGGTAAACTTCGCGAACTGAACCATTATTTTCGAAATAAATTTGCACGATTTGCAAGCGTTGTTCTTTTGTCAACCTGTTCATGATGAAATGGCAAACCAAACTAAATATTAATCACTTGACAGCTGACAAAATGGCCGCCAGTTAAAAAAGTGATGCCAACTTAAAGTTCTATACCTCAATAAAAAACACCCATTATTTGCAAATTTTCTGATTAATTTTTCAGTTTCATATGTAAACAAATAAATTCAGTGAAGTGCGACTTTGGCCCGCGCACGAAGGGTTCCGTACGGACACTAGATATGTAATTCAATACGAACTTTTGCCTATATAATAAATAGTTTTGGCTTTTTTTCGTTTTTGGGTTTTTTCGGTTTTGAACGTTTTTAGTTTTCTCACTTTTCTAAGTTTTGTCGATTTTTTTCAGTTTTTGGCGTTTTTCATTTTGGCGATTTTTTTTCATATAGGCCATATTTTAGTTTTGGCGCCTTTTTCGCGTTTTGGCGATTTTTTTCAGTTTTTTGCGTTTTTTTAATTTTGGCGATTTTTTCGGGTTTGCCGATTTATTTTAGTGTTAGAAATTTTTTTAATTTGGTGCTTTCTTTCGTTTTAGCGATTTTTTTTGGTTTTTGGGGATTTTTTTTTTTTTTTTTGGTTTGCGATTTTATAATTTTCCGATTTTTTTAGTTTTATCGTTTTTGAAAATTTCAAGAGTTTGCCTCTTACGGTTTCCAAGATATAGCAAGTTGTCAAAATTACATAGTCAAAATTGCATTAACTGATGGACCACGCACGCTTTAATTTAATTTTTTTTTTACATTTTAGTTTTAATTGTTGTAGTCTGTATAAAAATACACTAATTTTACAAATTTCAAGTTTCAATATACAATTGTATGTAATTACATTGGATTTTAACATTTTTCGTTGCTTGTTTTGGAAAAGCTTTAATTTTTAACTCTCATGTATTTGCTGTTGTAACGGCCAAGGTTCTACATACTCTGGTCAAATTTCAGGTCCGTAGCTCTTACGGTTCCTGAGAAAATAGCGTGTGACGTACAGACGGACAGCGTAGCGAAAACAATAGGGGAAGTTCCTTTTCACCTTTGGTATACGGAAACCTAAAAACAGACGATTATTTAATTCTTGTCCGAACTTAGCCAGAAGAAAAAATTCGTACTATTTTGTACAAGAAATGAAAAAAGGAAAACTCTCATTCGCTCTCAAAATTGCGCAAAATTGCTATCTGGATCGCTTTTGGATAACTTTGTAGAAGTTCGGACTGTTTTGTTATGCATGTGGAACAGACCTATTTTTGGTTATATATTTACGATTTCAATAAAATATAATACATAGTGGTGAAAATATGAAATTATTTATATGAGCAATTTTTTCTACAACATAAAATATTTCGTGCAAAAGATTATAAATGTTGTAACTCTTTATCTGAAACAAAATTTTCTGAAGTTCAAGAAGTTTAAAAAGTAAATTATGGACCACATAATCTCATTTGGTGCTTATCAAACATAGTGGGTTAATCTTTCTTTTATAAATTACTTTGAAAGCAAAAAACACAGCGCTGAGCAGTTTAACAATGAATAATTGTACTAGGCCACTAGATGTAGCCGATATATACATACATATACACATGTATGTAAATTTGATGTAAATTTCCACAATTAAAATGGCAAATGTTATACTCTTCGTCTTAATAGAATTTTTAGAACATGTAATTACAAATAAACTAAAGCCCTTATACCGCCAAGATTAATTGAGTTCGACATTTCATTGGATTCGGATATTGTTACTTGTACTGTCAATGGAACAACAGTGAACATTAAATTTGAATTATAAAACTCAACAGAACTGTAGCTATGTTTTCCTCACGGAATCCGTCTTGTGCTGATGGATGTGGTATATGAAAATAGCATCCATAAATCAGAGGAAAGCTTTCGAATTTCTACGTTAAAAGCATACAAATTCAAACACTTTTGCTTTAGAATCGAATTAAAAAATAACCCTCCAGGTTTAAGTAAATTTTAAACAAAAATCCCAGTTTTTCATTTAATCGGATTTTAGCGCACTCTAATATAAACATATGTATGTATATCAAATAAGTCGAAGAAGAAAAAAGACATGAAAATATTTTAAGTAAAAATGCTCAGATGCACATATCGTCGGTTGATTTCTGGTTTGATAAATGAAACACAAATGCGTTTTCGAAAAAAAATCGACGAAGAATGTTTAGTTCATTATAGTTTCATAATTAAATTTTTGTACTTTGCTTTAATTCACGTTCTTTGAGTAGAATATGAATTCATATGCATTATAACAGATGCGAATAACAATATTAATACTTTTACTTGGGAAATGTGCAATTTACCCCAAAAATGGTCGTTTGCCGTAAAACAGATTTTACAATATTCAAAAATTGTGGAAGTGACGCGATATTGCAGCTCTATATCTCCCGATATATTCAAGATATCGGAAAACTGATAACCAGGGAAACCGCAAATATGCAATTGCATGTTTTTTCTTGTGTGACGTATTAATGCGAGGACAAGATATTTATCCGTTTCAGAACTTTTTATGAATTGTGGCATCGATTTGTTAGTGCATATTTTTGCATATTTTACCCTTTAAAGCATTTTTTCGCATATATCAGTCTTGCACGCATATTTTTAGCATATTTTCTACCTTTTAAAGCATAATTTACGGGTTTGGGGCATATTTTTAAACTTTATGGAATTTTTTTTAATATGCTTACAAGCTGATCTGTTGGTCAAAATTTTTATTTTTAGTTTTCGCTATTTAAATCTCATTTCCAATCTTCCATGTGGTATGTGGACGTTAGTTTAAATAAAAATTTGGGTTTGCTAGTTGTGACGGACTCTGCCCCGATTACATCAGTAGACTTTAAAGGAACTTTAATTGTATAAAAATTTACTTAGATGTGACAGGCAACGATTTTTATTTGAAAGTCTAGGTCAATATTTTGTTGTTTATTGCAAAGAAATTTAAAAAAAAATTTGGCTTACTTATCCAAAATACATTTCCAAAGTTTTAATTCTGATATCGTGATCTCTTTTGAAATTGAAGTTAAATTTTTACGAGAGTATAAAAAAAATTTGTATTATTTGCTTTAGTCAAAATTTATATGGCAATTTTGTTTTAACGTGCACTTCAGTCCTAAATTATTGTTTTTAATACGGCAGTTATTCTTTGTTAATTATTTTATTGTTTCCTTTTATTGATTATTTCTGGCTTATTTTATATGCAAATGTTGTCGAATTTTGAAATGAAAAATGCATTTTCGTTGACAAATAAACCAATTTATTTTAGTTGTAAATGCATATTTTTGAGTTTTTAGTGCATATTTTCAAGTTTTTAGTGCATATTGAATGCGCATAAAATACTTTTTTTAGAGCATATTTCTGGTTTCCCTGCTGATAACGAATTTGGAAAGAGGACACATTATTCATATATAATCAATCAATAATTTTTTTTTAAATGTTCCATATATCAAACCATTAACCAACCGACGATATGTGTAGATATTATATTCGTTGAAAATTATAAATTTCTCTTTTGTTAGAGTTGTTTTATCTTAGAGCTCTATTCAAAATCGAAAATGTTATAATTATATATTTTACGTTCTGCTTCTTCTTTTATATCTGTATGTCCTATTAATTGTAAATCTAGATCTAGATCAATCACTCTTTGTTAATTATCGTCTGTAACGGTGTCGTCTTTTCCTCGGCTTTTACTTGTGCTTCCGCCAATAAAATTGACACGTGGCCACAAAGCGGATGAAGATAATGCAAACGTACAATACAAACGTAAATAAATATGTACTTATGTACGTTTGGATGAAGTATTTGGACTTCACCTCCGACTACGTCCAAAATCATCACCATTGCAAAGATGCAATTAAAAATATTTTTAATAGATTCGTTTGTTTGTTTTTCTTTAATCTAAACAACAGAACTTGTTATTAACTTCATTAATAAAAAGAGACTAATTGGCGTTCTGAGCAGTGTGCACACTTCTACCGATATTCGATAGATTCTACCGAATATGTTGGTGAATTTAACAATCTACCAATTCTACCGAACAAGCCCTGAAATTTACCGAATATTGCTATTTAGTAATTTAAGTCGATATATGTATAAATTGCTTATTTTGCCACATAGCAGTGAGGTCGCAAAGCGGTCATTTTCTGTCATGAAAATAATTAAAACAGAACAAAGAAATCGGTTAAAAACTGAAACTATAAGGGCCAATTTCACCAACTCTATTTAAATATCAATTCATATTTAAATGTCGATTTTGATTAATTTTTGTATGGAAAAATTATTTTTAAATATGAATTGATATTTAAATAAGTTGGTGAAATTGGCCCTAAGTAATATAGTATTTGCCAAAGAATTGTGCCCTGGGGATGAAATATTTATTCCTACCAATGATTTAATAATTTTTGCACAAAAGCTTAAATTCATAAATGGATCTTACATATAATTTTTGTAGTTACAAATGTTTGTCATATAAAAGTTATTTTAGTAGCTTTATAAAACCTATGTACAAAAACTGAATTACTGTTATTTATGTATATTATTTTATATATGCATAGCATATCTATATAAAGCGTAATGGCAAATAAATGGGGATGACACTTTTTTTTATTGGAAATGCTTCATTGTTTATGACAGTCCAATCACATGTGAAGTTTTAAATGCGCTTTTGGAACCTGTTTAGTTTGATACGCCTTGCACTTACCCTTTATATATAAGTACATATATTTTTTTATTTTTATGTTTCTTTGAATAGTTATTTTTTATGTTTCTCTGAATAAAAAAATTTTCTACCGAATTTCATTCAAATCTACCGATTTTTTTTTTGTCGATTCTACCGAATTTAAAAGAAATTAAGTGTGCACACTGGTTCTGAGGGGCGGGCGTTCATACCTTGCTGAAATGCGAACTTTTACGCACACTTCCTTACAAACGTATACTCGTATAAATACATATAACGAGTATGTATGGGTACACTTGTTAATACCCTATCGGAAATTACATTAACTTTAAACTAACTAAGCTTACTATTTCGCAACTATTACCCTATCGGAAATTACGTTAACTTTAAACTAACTTTAAGCTAACTATTTAGCCTGGTACTCTGTTCAAAGTTGTGAAAAATTTTCAGCACCATTGGTTATTTTTTTTATAAATTTCTCGCTTTTATTGCTTGAAAGTATGCAACATTGTTAAAATTCCGTGCGAAAAAAGCACTGCTCATGTTGTTTCGCAGCTAAACAAAATGATGCCGGACTAATTTTGCATGGAAAGACATGATTTTACGTGCTTTTCACAACAACAACAACGAGTACTACTTACGCGAATTTATTTCGCAAATATTTCATACCAAATACTTTTATATGTAGTTTGACAGCATTTCGCACGAAATTGTGAACAGAGTACCAGGCTTTTCGCAACTACTACCGACTGACACGTGGATTACTTTTAATGCAATCAACTGACTATTTTAACATTGCGATGTCCTAGGCGGTAGTCAATTGTCTCACTCTGCATTACTTTTCAACTAATTTAAGTTGATTTTTTTAAATAACTTGGTAGTTTTTCTGGGTTTCGAACATGTATTATCATCACACGTTGTGTACTCAACGCGCTAAGGTACCATCTAAAATAACAACAGCAAAATGTTAATATAAAACTGAAATGAGTTTCAAAGTAACTGAGAATAAATTTGTTGGCTCTCATGAAATTCAATTACGTACGCAACTTAACATTTAATTTTGGGTTTGTTGTGGATGACATTGCAGTTAGCTTTTAGTCAGTCTAAGAAAAGTTAACTATAAGTTAACTATTTTTGTAGTCAGCCACACATTCTCCGATAGGGGAATGACTGAAACTAACACAAACAAAATTGGTTCACTAACAGATTTGCAACAATTTTACACTGTATTCAATAGTGACAGTCAATTGACTAGTCATTTGATCGGAAGTGATGATGGATTTATTTATTAATTATAGTTGCTCCACTCTAGCATCTATGTATGTTAGAGTGGGACATCTAATATATGTACATATGCCAAAACTTTTAAAACTCGAGATTTATTACAAAAAATACAATTCATTCTGTCTGTGAAAATTAAAATTTATAAGTGTTAAAAAAGATAAGTAAAAACTATAGTGAATAAAAGAAATTTACAAAATTTAAAAATTTTAGATATTTGTAAAAAGCAAGATGGGTTGGCGGTGTAAAGGTATTAAGAAGCCTAAATACCGTATAGGTTATTATGTTTTTGCTCATTTCTATCTCTAATTTTAAATATTTTATTTACTTTTATTTTTTTAATTGATTTTTTAAAATAAAAAGAAAACGATTAAAATAATAAAAATTGTATTTATTGTCAGTATATCAATCATGTAGGATTGCTCAATTGTGGGGGATATATTAGTCAATTATGATCAGTCTTTCTTGATTAATATTTATGCTATCATTGATTAATAAAAAAATACTGGGGTGAGCAGTTCGACTATAAGGGACCGAAAATAATTGTTATTTTTTTATTTGAAATGAAAAGGTTACTGAAAAATGTGTTTTATTTGGTTTGGGTTATTTTCAACCATTATCGTAAGAGATATTTTATTTTGGTTATTGTAACCAATTTAAGTGAGAAATATTTTTTTTTTTTTTGGTTACGAATAACAATTATAGCAATCAAAAATTTTTTTTTGGTTACCAATAACTATTATCTAAAGAATTTAAGTTTTTTGGTCATTGCAGCCTAAAATACCGTATTTTATATGTAAAAGAAGCATTTGTAAGGGGTATGCAGGACAAGAAATTTAAATATCTTTGGCAAAGCTGACAAAATGGGCAGTTTTATAATAAATATTTATCAATTTCATAAATATAGTAATTGAGGTATTTAAACTAGTTAGCAGCTTTATACAGAAAGCTTGCAAAAATGTGAATATCTGTAAAAAAAATATCCGTAGATTTTAAGAATCAAAAAAATATCTCATGTGCAAAAAATTGCGAAAATTCGCAAAAACTTGGTAACATCAAAATATATCCAAGTCTGATACTTATTAAAAATAGTAAAACTGCAATAAAACAAAGAATTGTGAACAATCACTTTTACTGCAAAAATTGCCAAATTATAAAAATTCGCACCAAATTTCTAACATCAAACAGATAGATGGATAAAAATCGGAAAAATGGCAAGATTTGGCTTAAAATCACTTTTATCGTGAAAATTGGCACAAAACTGCAAACAACCCCGAAATTGTTAGGTGAAATTATGAGGAATGCCAAAAATGGCAAAATTCGCGAAAATTTGCAATCAAATTAAAATTAAAAAATTAAAATTATGCACAAGAGCAATAAGTTTTATTTAAAATTACCTGATTCGCAAAACTTACTGAAATTTGCAAATAAATCCTAAAGCCTTAAAATTTAAAAAGGGCTCGAAAAAATTTTGTTTTACATATCGGATACAGGTAGAAGTCGTTCAATAATTTTCTAAAATACCGTATTTTAGGTAGCAATAACCAAAAAATTTAAATTCTTTAGATAATTGTTATTGGTAACCAAAAAAATTTTTTGGTTGCTATAATAGTTATTTGTAACCAAAAAAATATATTTCTCACTTTAATTCGTTACAATAACCAAAATGAAATGTATCTTACGATAATCGTTGGTTATAACCATTATTTGAATTCATCAATTTTAATGGTTAAATATAACCTTTTTGTCATTTATCTTATAACTGTTATGTCCCTGGTTATATTCATTAGTTAGAGAGAGATGCAAATCACACGTACACAAAATTTCATAACATTTTCCATTTTACGCTCATTAATTTGATTCTATCACTTCTACGCAATGATGAGTATATCCTGCATGTTTCTAATCAAATGACCAATCAATTGACTGATACTATTCTTGGAGGGTATATGTATATCTTTACAAAAATAATATAAGCAATATTATTTTTAACTAAAAATTTGAAGCCAATTTTCAACTTTAGTATTATTTTAGGTAGAATTGGTACCTAATTTGTTTAGTACTGAATTCGAGACTTCGCCACTAAAAAGATTGCTTCAAATAAAGCAGGCTTCTGCTATTATAGATTAAAAGTAGCGCTGATTTTTGTATGGCGAGTTCCCGGTTTGGAGTACTAAATTTTTGGTCACAAAAGCTTTTTTTTTAATTCAATAAAGGATAATAATATAAACGTATTTACTTATGTATAAGTTATACATTAGCTAACTTTCTGGCTTTAAAACCCGCATTATTGTAGCGCTATTCAATAATCTTTTTTCAATAGTTTGCTTTATATACGGTCACTGCTTCTAAAGGCCATGACTCAATATCCTATACAATTGCACGATCTACGAAAAAATACAACCCTGATCTGATGAATTGTTATTATTGTCTTCTGAAAATTTTCATAAACTCCCGCAGGGTTGTATTTTCTCAAAAAAAAAAAGAAGAGAAAAGCCATGCAAATATTTTAAGTAAAAATGTTCAGATATACATATGTATGTGTAGATATTATACAAAAAAAATGGATTCCTTTTTAGATAATACGAACGAGAATAAGTTATTTTTTAGAATCAGGGATGATAAATGAGAAAACCAATTTCGTACCAAATAGCTTTTAAAATTGTACTTTTTCAACCCCAATAGTACTAAACTCGTTTTTTTTTGTTTTTATTTTTTTTTTATTATATTTTTAGTACATGTCGCTCATTTACTCAAATAACGTCATAACTCAAAAAACTAGTTTGCCAGAACACAAATTTAAATTTTTCAATTTATACACGTCTTAATAAAAAATGAAAATTTTGTGTTTGTTTTTAAAAAAAGAACGATATGAAGATTAATCTGCATCATTAACTCAAAATAAAAATTTATTATTAGATTTAGAGAGAGTAAAGAGGCAGTAAATACATATCATTGGTCTCAAGCAAAAAAGTCCTAACACAAATAATTGTTATTTTACATGTGGAAGGTAAAAACACAAAAGAAACTAATATTATTTCTGTAATATTTTTGTACAACTTATTGTAAAAGCGTTATTTTTTAAACATTTGCAATAAATTTTTTTTAATAAGAAAGGTACGATAGTAATAACATTTTCAGGAGTGAATTTTGTTAGCCAGGTTAAAAAAAATTTAACTTTATTTAGTTTCGCAAAAGGTTATATAGAACTGTCTAACATTTCTTTTAAAATCCATAATTATACAACTTTTAATTTTATTTCTAGATATATAAAGTTTTTCATTTCAAAGTAAATTTTAATCGTTTACATATGTATGTAGCATATCTAGCTTCATTTTATTTCATCACTTAAACGATTGATATGATATTAATATAGCAAGGTTTTTATTTCTTATACATTTTATAATAGATAAAATAAATGAAGACGATGCTTTCACATTGAAAACGAAACACCGGTGAAGTTAGATGTAGTTCTTAAAATTACTTTAAAATTTAATTGAATTTAATTAAATTTAGTTTAATTTAGCGCCCGAGGGCACTTCGTTATGCATAATAAGCATTTGCTTATTATTGTTTTAAATGAACGCGATTTATTTTTTGTGTGAAAAAACAAGGGATGGTCTCGCGAATTTTTTAAATAGTACCAAATGAGTCACGGGGGTACCAACGTACTTTTTTGGTTTGAATTGTACCAAAAAAAAAGTACAATTGTACCAACTTTATCATCCCTGAGTAGAATTGCAAGAAGTCGTTGAAAATATTAAAACGTCTCTTTTTTTAATGTTGTTTTATTTTAGAGCTCTAATTAACCCTGCGTTTACACATGCAAGTGCCTTGCATGCAAGCTCTGTGCACGTATTATCAACGAAAATTTCTCACAAATGCCCGACTGTCTTGCAACTTGCATGTTTGCCTTTTAGTGCAGAGTTGTCCATAACATAAAAAATTTTAATTTTAAGGGAACCAGATAGTGTTGAACTTTATTCGTATTGTTTCAATGTTATTTATGTCTAAAAAAAAATAATAAACTACTCGATTTATGAATATTTATGAAAAAAAAATTATTAAATTAGCTTTTAAATTTATTAAAAATGAGTAAAAACTCACTTAACACTACACTGAAATCCAGTTAATTTGTGCTAAACTATTAATAGGGCAACACTGTTAGCTAACTTTCCATTTACTTGCTACAAGTTCAACAAGTCACTGTCTTGTAAAATTCTTTGGCAGTTGAGTTGGAAGTAGGCTGCAAGTGCCGAAAGTGTAGATGTGTTAGTAAAAGAGTTTGAGTGTATTGAGTTTTTCGAACTTGCACTTGCACGTGTAAACCCTAGGTAAAATGGAGAATGTTATAAACATATTTTTATTCTGCTTCTCCTTCTTCTTGGTCTTCTTCCGGTTCCTGTTCTTCTTGATTTCCCTCATCGATTTGGTTATCGTCGTCTTCTTGATTTTTATTGTCGTTTTTTGTATCGTCCTCTTCTTGATACTCATTCTCGTTTTTGGTATCGTCGTCTTCTTGATTCTCCTTGTCGTTTTGGGTGTCAATTACTTTTTGTTTCTTGTCGTCTGTTATGGTGTCGATTTTTCCTTCAATAACTTTGACAATAATGGGAAGAGGTTTAGTTAAACTACCTCTACCATCTAGACCTTGTACATTTTTTTTTTGCTGATTTCTTGAATTTTTAAATCCTTCACCTACACTTGATCTAGGTCCATTTACTCTAGGTCCACTTGCTCTAGTTCCAATTCTTTTAGATGTACTTCCTCTTAGTCCTCTATCTCTATTTAGTCCACGTGATCTTCCTTTACTTTTAATTTTTCCGAATCGAGAAATACCTGGTGAAGATAATGTAAACGTAAATAAATATGTTTGGATGAAGGATTTTGACGCTGATAATTACTCACCATCGACTACGTCCAAAATAATCACCATTGTAATGAGCGCAATTAGAGATATTTTTAATAAATTCATTTGTTTCTTCGTCTTTTAATTTAAACAACGGAACTTGTTATTAACTTGCTTATTTAATAAAATGAGACTAATTGGAATTCTGAGGCGCGGGCTTTTATACCTTGCCGAAATGCGTACTTTTACGCACCCTTACATACATACAAACGTATATATAATGAGTATGTATGGGTACACGTGTTAATACTAAAATTTTGAGTTAAGTTTATAACTCAAATATGTATGCATGTATGTATGTATGTACATAAGAAATGCGTAGTAGGTCTTCCAATGAGGATTTCCGAAGCTTGACAGTTGAAGGCGGACATATTGGTGTGGTGTCATTTCTTGTCTTTTTTAGTTAAATTTTATTTTCAAGAACAACACGTGCAAATTATAAAATAGTTATATCAAACTGAGTTTTATGTTCGAATAACTTTGTGCTCGCTTCGTACATTTTACGGTCGCGAGCGCTTTAAGTCGATGATTATCAATTTCTTTTGGCCAGAAATGGAGATATGGATAGGAAGTACATGCGGTTTCATTAGGACGACGATACTAAGTTCCACATCGGAGATTCTGCACGTGCGATTTGAGGCCCTCATCACTTTACGTGGAGGTGATGTAAACTGAACATTTCAAATGGGCGCCAGCAAGTGAAGTTGCGGCAGCAAATGTCCACGATACTATATTTCGTTTGTAATGGCATCGACAAGGCCTTTCAAACGAATAATAGCTTTCATGATATCTCACACACACTTTGTTTAATATAAAGTTAAAGCTGTGCGGCGTTTAATGAAAGACCCTTTAGTTTTAAGAATTTTTAGCAACGAAACAACATAATTTCATTTATTTCACAAAACTTCTTTTGATGATTGTTACCATGGAAAGTATTCATTAGAAATTAAACTAATTATTTCTTGTGGGATATGTTAGAAGCACAACTGGGACGAAAGGCGAATTATTCATTCGTCGTCTGAAATGAAACACAATTGTCTATATGAAAATGGCCACAGTTTGGTCGTCGTGAAAATTCTTAATGTGTAACGAACAGTGCTTTAGGATATTCTAGAATGACCGGATTTGTAAACAGGGAAAAAGTGCAGGCAGGAGTTCATTCACCACCTCTGATGATGCTATAGCAATAGCTCTGACGTGGAGAATTCCTCTCATTTGCAAGAAATTCCAAACTAATTTATAAAAGACATAAAGTAATAACAAAATAAGCAACAGCTTGACAAACTTGTTGAATTACATATGTATGTAATAGAACACCTTGTGAACTAGCCAATACTGAAAAATAATTGGCATTATACTGTTTGGTGTATTTTGACTTCGACTAAGACATTTTTGCCCTAGATCGTTTAAATAAATAATTGTAAAAAAATTCCAGAAAATTGGAAACGAGTTCTTTTAGAAATCTCTTAAAAAATCTAACCAACATATTGTTGAGAATTCGTACCTATGTAGATATTGCTGCGATTTCTTACCGAAATATTGCTGCGATTTTATAATTATATACGAGTATAAGAAATCGTTACAATTTCGGTAATATTTCGGTTCCGAAACCGGAAGATTTTATCTACCAATCTACCAAACAAAGTCTTTACGAATTCGAAACATTTAGTTTGGTAGGAACTCGCTTACGTTGTGCATATAAGGGATGTAACGAATGTGCGCATTCGCAAATTATTCGCTTAATTTTGCTATTTGAATTCGCTTTTGCATTCGCTAAAATGTATGCGAATACTCAAAAAAAAAAAAGTTTTAAAATTTTAGCGGAAAACTCTTCTTCAAAATGAAACCAAAATTCAGTGGTGCTTGGATATAATTTTCAGTTTTTCAAATATAAAAATGACAAATGTTTGATTTGTGGGAAAATATTTTTTACTTATACGGGATTTACACGATGGCTTTTTCCCCTGCCTTTTTCTTGAATTCTCTTTTGTGTTGCTATCCCTTTAATCGCCTTTGTACCTCGTTTGTCTATAAACTCTAGAAAAGTCACAGTACAAAGTCATAGTGTAAATCCCGTGTTAGGGAAAAAGTACGAGTGTGTTGATTGCCTAAAATTTTGTGAATTAATTTTTAGTTATTGTTTATACTCGTACTTATTTTAATAAAATTTCATACATACATACATATGTATATCTTTCTGTTTTATATTTATATATTACTAGGATCGCCTGGTGGTCTAACACAGGGTCTCCACCTAACATAATATGTAAGATAATAGCGTCAAATTCAATCGCAGAGAGAATTAGGTTACGTCTAGACTTCAAATTAGTGTTATGTCAATAAATTCAGTCTTTTATTAAGCATGTGTAAAAAAGCAATAAAAATTATTTTCATATAAACACAAACTATGGTCCTTATTAATAAAAGATTAATTATGCTTATGTTTCATGAATAAGGCGGTGGTATCTTTGGAAACCTATTACAAATCATAAATATTTCTTATGAATAACACCGCCAGTCTTAAGTTATAAAAAAACATTAACAATGAATTTTATAGTTAAAGCCCGGTACGGAGTTCTTACGGAATTTCACGTTTGTAAATTTACATTTATTTCCACACGGAAAAGTAATTGTGTAGCCCTTTGTGTAGAATTATGTTTGCATACACACTAAATCGTTTATTTTTGAATTAACAACACACAAAAACACCAAAAAATTAATTAAAATTTTATGAAAATTAGAAACGTAAAAAATTCCGTGAACAAATAATTGTATGAATATTAATTTTTGTTTCAGTTTCCTGAAAAAAGTCTCCAATTATATATAACATCCCTAAGATAGGCAATAAATTTAAAAATTCCTTGTACTTTTCCTTTGAAATAGTGTTTTCACACTGAAAATTAAAACCTGGTTTTAACGTTAAAACCATAAACAGCTGATTTTGCATTCGCACTGCAAGTTGGTTAAATTCAGGTTTTAACTCACAGACTGTGTAATAACGTTGCTCAAAAATAAAATAAATCTCCTGCAGAAATGCGTGTATTTGTTGTTGTATTTTTTTTCTGCTTTGTATAACACTTATTTAACAAACTGTACAACAACTATTTTAGTTTGTATGAAAAACTCAGATATATCACAATGCGCTCTAAAATTGAAATTATTTTATATTTTGTAAATAAATACTTTTAAAATTATGGAACTTCTCATAAAAAGTGAAAAAGTGCTTGGAAATCAAGTTATTGTATATTAAAAATGCACAAATACATCACAAAATAAAACTTTTTATCGGCGTATCGATGGCAGTAATGTCATCTGTTTTCACTTCCCAGAAGTCAATGAAAATATTTTCGTTGTTTTCCTTCCAAAAAACTCTTATCTATAATTGTTTGATTATTGTTGCTGATGCATCCATTTTTAAGTTGAAAATCTTTCAAGCGACATCTATTGTTATTCACTGTAAAAAACATTATCAGCTGCTTCCGGTCATTTTAACTTAGCAGAACTGAATTTAGCACAGCGAAAACAAGGTTGGTTTTAAGTTGGTTTTAACAACAACAATTTGTATGGTAAAACCAGGTTTTAACATTAAAACCAACTTTTATTGAAACCATGTCAGTGTGGAAACACTAAAAGCCCGTACTGGCAAATGGAAATTTGTTTATGAAATTTACCAACCAGAATTACCGTAATTTTTTTTACATACAGTTTGTATGATAACCTGAAATTCCGTATGAAGTCCGTAGCAGGCTTAAAAAATAACAAAAAAAAAATCAATGCTTTTGTTTTTCTTAACATAAACATAAGTACCAGTATGTTTCAAAAATTAGAATTAGAAATGGAAAATTATGCATAGTACATAGTATTGTATAAAAAATTAATTGAAAATTTTCCAAATCCATTTTTTAATGTACAAATAAGTAAACAAACAATAAAAATCTGATAGAAAAGGTGTCTATAACGCGTGTTGTGTAACTTAACATTTTTCATGCGTTAAAGCTTTCAAACGAACGATCCTCGCCGTCGCACTAACGCGTGTTATGTACTTTTACTTTTGCGAACGTACCCAATATTTTCTTTCTTTTAAGTTGTTTGTAAATTCAAAACTTTTAAACTCGATTTCTTGCTAACTACTTTTTTTTTATTTATGACGTTGGTTGATTAAATTTTTGAAAAATTCAATATAGGAAATTTTTCTAGTCTATTCAATTTAAAAATACGAAATTGGTACATGAACTTTTATGTAAGCGTTTCATAAAAAACATACTTTGCTATAGAGAAATAACGAGTACGAGCGCTTTCTTTGGCTGTGCCGAATCGTATATACCCTTCATCGACGTGCGAATAGAGTATATGTATTTACGAGGGCGCATCAATAAGTCCGTGACTTTTTGAATGAAACACAGTTTTTTTTTTTTTTTGCTAAACAAAAATTTATTTTTCAACATAATCTCGTTTTAACTCAATACAACTGGAGAAACGCTGTACTAAGTTTCTCCAGTTTTTGTATCCCTTCCAAAAAATAGGATTTTTCGAGGTCCCTACAATAGACAATAATTTCATCGTTGGAGCTAAATCTCTTTCCACCGAGCCATTTCTTTAGGTTTGGAAATAGGAAGTAGTCACCAGGCCAAAATTGGAGAAAATGGCGAATGGGGTACCAATTCGTAGCCCAATTCATAGAGTTTTGCCATTGAGACTGCACACGTGTGCACTCGTGCATTATCTTGATCAAAAAGAACTTTTTCCTTGGCCATATGGGGTCGCTTCCTTTTTAAATCCTCATTAAATCGGTCTTATAAGTTGGAATAATATTCGCCGTTTATTGTTTTTCCCTTTTGAAGGTAATCGATGTGGATTATCTCTCCATCCAAAAAAAACTGTTGCCATCACTTTATTGGCTGACAAACTCACCTTGGCCTTCTTCGGAGCAGGTTTAGACTGCTGCTTGACCTCCGAACTACAGTAATGGATCCATGTTTCATCCACAGTTACAAAACGCCGCAAAAACTACTTCGGATTTTGGATAAACAACTCCAAACAATCCTTTGAAGTTGTCACACGATTATGTTTATGGTCAATTGAGAGCAAACGCGGCACCCATCTTGCAGGCAACTTTCTTAAACTTAGCTTATCATTTAAAATCTAAACCACACTGACATATGAAATGCCTATGTCATCAACAATCTCACACACTTTTACTCTTCGATCGGCCAATACCATATCGTGGATGTTTTCAACATTTTCGGGTATACTGACCTCAATTGGCCGTCCAGGACGTTCGTCATTTGTACTTGCGCGACCACAACGAAAGTCAGTAAACCACTTTTTTACCATTGAAATCGATGGTGCAGAGTCTCCATAGTATTTATCGAGCTTTTCCTTGGTTTGATTGGCGGTTTTTTTTTCGCAAAAAAATAATGTTTAATAAGCATTTGAAATTCACCTTTTTCCATTTTGTTCTCAAAAGGCGAGGTAGTCTGTTATCAAAGGCTGCACAAACTAAAGGTAGAATTAGTAAAATCGTATGATTCTACTTTACAGCTTGCCGTATCGTTCAACTTTGTGCACAAGTTATAGAAAATGTAACAGTTTGCTCAGCACATTTTTTTTTGTCTGGCATTAAATTCGGCGTTTTTGACATTCGCTACAGAAAAATCTGTTTTCTGCAGATTCCTACGTCAGCAGTGCTACCACCACGTATTTTATAACTAGTAACATGCATTGCATATGGTACGATTTTTGTCAGCTGACACGCAACATCACGATACGATTTTACTAATTCTACCTTAAGGGCCAAACCTACGATTTTTACAACGTTTTACACACAGAACGACAAACCTATAAACTATACCCTTACCATTTTTCGTAAAGGGTATAAAAAAGATAAACAACTTCAAAAGTGAAAATCAATATTGTCATTAAAAAATATAATAAAATGTCGAAATAATATATTTTTGGCAGTTAAAAACTTACGTATTTTGTACACAAATGTTTTTTACTTTTTATTATTCACCTACACATGCATGTAGTTATATATATATATATATATATATATATATATATATATATATAATATATGTATGTACACTTGCGTCAATAAGTACCCTGCAGAAAGTGCGAATAGTGAAATTGTGGTAATTTACTAGTGACGTTGTCAGTAGCACTACTGACAAATAGCATGAGGTTGTCATTCAAAATCTATCAGTAGACTTTAGCAATATTGAGAAAGTAGTTCTTTTACGATCATATGGAGATATTTGAACCGAAGATTCACTCGTAGATTTTAGTGACTCTCGTCTACATATATTTATTTAATATTATTGCACAACACAATAAAAAAGAAAAACAAACTATGGACGCGTTCATTGACAATATCACCAGAAATACACTATAACTGTTGTCTCTAACGTATATCTACTCGCACATGAAAAAGGAAAGTTGTCGACATTTTAACTAGTGCAATTGTCGCTGGAGAAAGAGTATTGACATAGAGACATATGGTTCTAGGTTGACTAGAGGGTAGTACTCGTAGTAGTACATATATACATACATACATATAAGTACATACATATATGCTAAGTCGTCGGCTCCATGAAAAATCGCCCAAAATTTCAAAGTGAAAAATCGCCCAAAATTTCAAAGTGAAAAATCACGCAAAGTAAAATGAAAAATCGCCCAAAATTTCCAAAACGAAAAATCGCCCAAAAAAATAAAAAATCGCAAAAAAAATTAAATATCGCCCAAAATTAAAAAACACCAGAAAAAAATTCAAAATTATAGCAATTTCATTTTTATATTAAAAAGAAAAAATAAAGTTATAGATAAGAATTTTCTACAGTATGGCGTTCCCCGACGGCTGCCTAATAAAAATGTTCTGCCCTGCAAAGTTTTCCTGCTTAAGAACGCTTTCTTGCACTGACGGCCTTCTGCCGTGCTTAAGAATTTTCTCCGCCGTGGTGTTTCCCGGCACGGCGCTGCGTAATAAAGATTTTCTGCCTTGCAAAGTTTTCCTGCGTAAAAAACGTTTTCTTGCACTGCAGGCCTTTAGGCCGGGGTTAAATGATCCACCATGGTGTTTCCCGGCACTGCGCTGCCTCATAAAGATTTTCTGCCCTGCAAAGTTTTCCTGCTTAAGAACGTTTTCTTTCACTGCGATTTGGGCGATTTTTCATTTTTATTTTTGGGCGCTTTGGCTTTGGGTGATTCTAACAGTAACAGTAGACTCGCGATAATTTGAAATTCAAGGGAAAGGAGACAAAGTGCATATAACCGAGGGTTCAAATTAACAAGAGCTTGATTAAAATTTCTGATCGCTTATTTAAAACAGTGTTGGCCAAAATTACACTATTTTATTCCTTATTGTGCTGTGCCTCGCATCTAAATCATAGCCGGCTAAATTAGCACGATAGTGCCGAACTTCAATCGGTTTCTTATACAAATGAATACACCCACGAATACACATACATAGATTACGTGTGTTTGATAGTAAGAAAGAGAGTATTCTCGAGTCGGCAATCGAAAATTGAGAAAATGGCCACCACTGCTTTGAAATCTTCTTGTATGGGCCTGTGCCAAACAGTAGCAAAGTACTAGTGTAAGTAAAATTTTGACACTTCTGAGGTGAATAAAATTTCACTAGCCCTGGGGGCTAGTAGAAATTTTGACAACAGGTAAATTTTTGACAAGCTGCAATAAAAAGCATGGAATCATAAAATTTAAATCCACCGCCGTCGGTTCGAGCCGTCGCCCAGTACAAAGACTTTTACGTCTTTTAAGTTTAATTATACTGTGAAAAATCATTGTTTATTTTAGTTTGCGAAAAATGTTGCATCATATATATAATATTATATAATTTATTGCTACAAGAATATTGTTTTATATAAAAATGTCCTCTAAAAAGTTTGTTGGTAGCCGGCGGCTTGTAGTCAGGCGAAGCAAAACCGCCGCCGCAGCAATTGTTTCATCAGCTTCTTTCTATGCTCAATCGAATTTGTCAAAATTTTACATTGCCAAAAAAGATATCATTTGGCACAGCAGAAAACTGAAATTTTTTCCCCACAGGCAAATATTTTTTTTACCATAGTACTTTTCTACCGTTTGACACAAGGCAATTTCATATAAGGTATACTCAGCTCAATTCGCTTTGAGAAATTTATACTTGAAATGTCAAGAAAATGTACTCAAAAATGTGTGTTGACATCCAAAGTATATTCAATTTACAAGGGGCGAAAAAAGTCACCTGATACCTTGCGACCACCTAGTATGAATTCGGCTTGCGTTTGACACAAGTCCTATATAGGAAATTATCATGAAAAAGGTTCGTAATTTTCTTTTGATTGACCGACTTAAATGTAAATTTAACCAGTGAACTGCCGTTGCAATGACAGGTGGGAAGAAATCATCATGTGTCCCTTTTAAAGGCTAAAAGCATTTAATGGAACGATTTAATGTTTTGGTAGAACCATATTATCAATTCAAATTATAGAGTGAAGGAAAGCTTCAAGTTATGGAACGGCGGCGTTCAAGATGACAATCTTACGTATATAGCAATGCATTTAAACTAAAGCAAATACATAACTATTTTGGTTTTGTGTAATTTTTTTTTTTTTCAAAAAAAAGTGCATTCAAAAAGTGCAGTCAAAAAATTCATATAGCGCATCGGCAATCGAGATTCCATTCAAATAATTTCCAATAAACTTGGAAACAGTTCAAATTGCCAAGAGATTCAAATTAACGAGTTTCAAATTATCAAGAGTATAACTATCACTTTATATTTCAATTGTTTGAATTTTGGGATATACACGTCTTTTTTGTGAAAGGGATCGGCTCGCGAAGTTATTGAACTCGTATACAACAGTACTAAAATATTTTTTTTCTCTTCCATTGTTGTTTAATTGACATGATATATTCTTAAAAAAATATTTAGATAAAAATATGCCCTCATTTTAAAAAATACAAAGCTAAAGGTTGACAAATTTTGTATGAAAAAATTTAAACTACAAAAACAAAATAAATATAAAATATGCGTTTTACAAAATGATGCCCAATTTTTTCTTGCTTTGAACAAAAAGTATTTTTTAACAAACTAATCGATACGCACTTTTTGGCGTTACTTAACGTTGAATGCTATTTCCGCCGATTTGTCTGCAACAGAACAGAACGAAAAAGTAAAAACATGCCACATATACTTCTTCTTCGTCATCCCAATTGCCCGAGAGGAGTCAACGATAGTCCAAGTTATAAAACGAACAATTTCCCAAAATTTTGGGTGATTGATTACACTGTGTGACAAAAATTAATGAAATCGAAATACCTGTGACGTGTTACTATTTTTCTGGTGGGTATTGTTGAGCATAACAGCGATCTGTATGTGTTTGAAATATTCCAAACAACCCCATAAACGTAAATTACAGGTAAAAACCTCTAACTTAGTTGAATATCAACCGATTTTAAATTTATAAACGGATTTAGAAAGAAAAGTCTAAGTGCTAATTCACACGGTGAAATTTATGACGTCTATTTTTCTTAATTCTCTTTTGAAGTTGCTACCAAAATTTCCTTGCATTCATACGATGTTTTTTTTTTGACGTCTAATTTTACTTCTCTCCACTCATATAGCCAATAAGCTAGAAGAGTAACAATAAAAAATAACAATAAGATAGAAGAGTAACATTGAAACGTAACAACAATAACAACAAGAGCAATGTAAAGAAAAATATGAAAAAAACCATGGAAAACAGAAATCGAGTAATTTTTCTACCCCTCTCTCTATCTTCTCTACCCCGTTCGCCAACAAACAAAAAGTGACGTCGAAAAATAGACTTCATAAAAGTCTTCGTGTGAATTACATAGGTGTAAGACATTTTCGTCATATGTACTTTATTTCAGTAAACTTCAGATATACATACATACATATGTATGTACATATGTGCGAAATTTTTTCGATTTTTTCGTCACTTTTCTACTTTGGATTCGTTCTTACGCATTATTTTTATACTCGAACCATGTACATTAGAGTGGCCGTTAATTGTATGGAGATTATTTTTATTTCTTATACTCTCACACCCGAAATCGGTTAAGTTTTATGTAAAAAAAATACAAAAAATTTCATACCGATATGTTGTGTTTTAGGGGGTGCGTCCGGCCCACAAAGTTAGCACTCTCTCCGTGTTTCTTACAGCTGAATTACGTGTTGATCAACAAACAGATTTCCAAACAAATTTTTTTTATTAAGCTTTTGTAAGGCTCTAATATGAATCGTGATTTCTGCTAATAGTTTCTGATGTAGAAATGGTAACTTCAATTAAATTAAATTATTTTTAAATTGCACAAAATATTAGGAGAAATCAAAAATGTTTCGCAGCAAATGTTGCACTGTATGGACAAGGACTAAAGCAGTACAAATGAAATGTACGATCTGGTTAAAGAACATTCATAGATATAATATTGTTGAATGCAAAACAACGTACGTTTATGAAGGTAGCCAATGAATTTGTTTCTGTCTCAGTGTGATAAAAATAGTATCAAGCGCGTTTAATTCAAAAATATGTAATTACATACATACATATAAGCTTATGTATGTATGTACTTCTAAATGTAATATGTACACTGTTTTTTATTTAAATTAAATGAATTTACCCAACAGTTGCCCCCGTCTAGTCCTAGACTGGCAATAAATATGTTGGCGATATATAGCAATAACACCGCCAGAATAACGGAACAATATTGCTTATTGCTTTACTTATGTTAAGACTATGGGAAATCGTAGCCATAACATAGGAAAAGTCAACAAAGAAGGTGCAGAACAAGAATATAGTTCACTTGTAAATATCTGGTGAATCCGACAAATTTTATTTTTATAAACTAGTAACAAATACAAATTATTTCACTGTACACGTTTTTAAAAGACTATTTTCCTTTTTTTATACATACATTTGTATATTTTCTCAATTTCACTAATATTATCTAAATGTCAAACGCAATACAGAAGAGTCGAACATATGTAAATTAACACCGAGTTTGACTTTTCATGTTCGCAATAATTGTCAACGAAGTACTGTTGACAATTATTGCAATCACTGGCAATGGGCTGTCTCCATTGGCAATATCAATATTTTGACATTTGCTGTAATATGTATGTATATAGGCTCAGTTAAGGCTCAGTTAAGGCTCAGTTAGCCGACTGTAATGTAATGTAACTGTAACGTAGAAAACAGCTGATCGACATTTTTTGTATGAAAATTAGGTTACGTTACATTACATCTCTATAACCATTTTCATTACTTTTCACATAACAAAATCGATCAGCTGTTTCTTACTGTTGCAGTTGCATTACATTACAGTCAGGTAACTGAGCCTTAAGGCTCACTGTAAGGCCTTAAGGCTGACTGTAATGTAATGTAATGTAATGTCGATCAGCTGTTTTCTGCGTTACAGTTACATTACATTACAGTCGGCTAACTGAGCCTTTATGTTAATGAATTTATTGCCAGTCTAGACTGGGGGGGCTAAAGCACAGTTACTGCAATTTAATTAACACCTCCCAATCGGCTTTTTTTAATTTCTAAAAGTTTTCTGTTTCCAAATTACTGTTTTAACATAAAGTTTTATAAAAATTCATTAGCTTTAATGTCATACATAACTAACGTATCTTGTTTAAATATATCTTGTTGAAAATAAAATTGTAATATCACTGCTTTTATCTCTCTCTATCTCTCTGTGTCTCTCTATGAACAAATTTATTGCTACTATTTTTTCTGTTATCTGCTACTTCTAATTTGTAATATTCCATCACTTGTATCATCGAACAAATCTCACCTTTGCATCAATAACGATTAATTTTGCAAATCAATTAAAAGCATAATCTAAACAAATAATTAAGCAATAAAATAAAAATAAAACATAATTATTTAAAATGTCATCGTAATTATTTGTATATGATTTCATGGAGTCCAGTCAATTAATCATTTATCGTCAACGTAAGTTTTAGTTTTTAGCCAAATAATTAAAAATAATACAATAATAATTAGTTAATTAGTTTAATGTTAAATGTTGGCCGTTTATTCAAATCAAACTGACACTAATAATTTAATTTATCAAACAAACAATTAATCAAACAAACTATGTATTAAACAATTAATCAATCACTAATCTTTCTCTATCTGTCTGTCTCTCTCACGCTCACTTTAATTGTAATTTTTTACAAGGTTTTTTGTTATTTAGAATTAAAGTTAAAAATAAACGTATGTATAATAAAGTAAACTGCAAATGATCTAAAACAAAAAACCTCACAAACCCCAAACATAATAATAAATTAACAACTTTATACTAAGTATAATAAGACTATGTAGTTACATACATACATATGTACATAATTAAAAATTTTAAATTCAAAATTTATCCAGAACGATGAGTTATTCTTTTGACGAAACAAATTTAATATTATCAAACTAAAAATAACAATTTTTAATAATACTTATAACGTTTAACATTTGTAAAAAAAAATTGTTCTTAATCGTCTTCACCTGGCAAAATGGTTTTGTAAACACTTTTTAAATAATGTTTGATCGAATTTCACCTAAAGGCACTTGATAAATTAATTCACCACCCCCGTTCCAAACAGAATACAAAAACACCAACAATCCAACTCTCCCTTCACTGTTACATAGTTCGTAAATATTTTACCATAGTTAACACAACCATAATTTTATTAGTTTCATTATTCGACATGCTTGTTTTTAAATATTGATTTTAATATTTTGCTTGAGTTCTTAAAATTAAATAATATTTTGTTTAGTTAGGTTGAAAATGAACTAAATGAACATATGATATTCACACTAAATTAAGAATACTAAATGCATTTAAAGTACCTAAAGCTTAAAGAAAACTATTAGCTTGGTTATTGATATACATACATACATACATAAATAGATATATGATAATATTTAAAAAAATATATATAGACCTCTTAATGCTTAATGCTTTTACTAATAAAGGCCATAAAACTTTTTTCTCTACATATTTATACAAAAAATAAATAAAATAAAACTATACATCATGATTTCAAACATCATACTCGCATACCCAAATGCATTTGTACATTAAAACATGCATTAAAATGAATACATACAAACATACATATGTACATGCGTACAGGGTAGTAAATTCGTAGCCCTAGCCGATTATGTGGCTGTGGGACATTCGGAGGTCTCAATGCGAGAAGGGGACAATGTTGAATTGCTTAAGGTGGGCTGTGCGGGATGGTGGTATGTGCGTATATTAGGTAATTTTAAATTTAGCATAAATTATAAATAAATAAACATATTATAATCCGCATGTTGCCTTAAGATAAGTCTAGACGATATGTTGAATCAGCATATTTATGATGAAAAATTTGTTACCAGTGCCAACATATCGTGTAGACACAAAATTTTTTCATATGCTTAGCTACATATGAAGGGCATTTGTTAAGGTTGTCAACAAACATATGTTCAAGATTTCAGCATATCGTGTAGACACCATATTTTTACTTTGTAACAAATTTCCTATGTATGCTATCAGATATGTTATTTGTTGAAAAGCCTATGTAAGCTTTTCAGCATACGGCAAATTTGATAGCATATAGAATTGATATTTTTACTCTGCTCATGTATGAGCAGTGCTGCCTGATTTGCCATTTTTAAAATAAAAATAACGTAAACATTAAAATAACGAAAATAGTTTAATAAAAGAAAAAAAAAACATTGCATTATGCGAAAAATATACTGCAGAAATGTGAATTGGGGTGAGTAAAAAATAAGGGAAATTACAATTTCTTAAAAAATAATTTTAGGCGATTCTGAAGAAGACTATCACTCTTATTCCAGTTTCTTTCCAATTTTGCAACTTCTCACGAATTTTTGCAAACTTCGCAATAAAAGCAACTTTTTGCATGCTTTCAGCCTCCTGAAAGCTTTTTGCGAATTTTCGTCAAATTTGCTATTTTTATTGAATTTTTTTCATTTCACATTCACAGTTTTGACGATTTTTGACCAATATTATGGCTTGTTTAAAGTTGTGCAACTTCTAGCGATTTTTTTTGCAAAAATTCGCGATATAAGCGTCTTTTTACATGTCTTCAGCTTCTTGGCAGTTTTGACGATTTTAAAAAAGTATAAAATTTTGTTATCATCCCGCTGTTAATAAATTTTTGCAAATTTACGTAATTTTGGCGATTTTTGCCGAATTTTGTTTACAGTTTTAGCAATTTTTAATCCATATTATGGCTTGTTCAAAATTTTGCCAATTTTCGCGATTTTTTGCAGTTCGCAATAAAAGCGGCTTTTTGCATGGGTTTTAGCAGTTTTAATAATTTTGAAGAGTTTAAAACATTATTGGACTTTGTCATGCTGCTGTTGTAGCTTTTCGCCAATTTCCGTCATTCCGCGAATTTCTTTTTATTTATATACATGTATAATTGCACTAATTTTTATTAACCAAAAATATAAATTGTTTGCACTGAAAGCGATAATGGATATACATACATAAATTTATTGTAATTGTAAAATTTATTTTATATCTAAGCAAATGCTCACATGACTCAACATATATATCAGAATACAAAATTCAACATATCATGTAGACACAAAAATTTTATGGTAACTCATATGTTGCATTATCATTTGCTGACATATGTTGACTTTAAAAAATTTGGTAGTTTCAGCATACTGTGTAGACGCCTAACATATATATATGCTGACAGCGGGATTTGTTGTTATTTTAAAGCATATTAATGTAAGCATATATTTGCTGATTCAACATATCGTCTAGACTTAGCTTTATATAAATTAAAATTTAATAGTAATAATGAATTTTATTTTGGTTTCATTCTCAATCTAGATACCAATTCAGAAGGTTGGACCCCTGCCGCATATTTGGAATCGCTCAATCGAAAATCTTCTCGATCATCAAGCCGCAACCAAGAACGCTTAAATTTATATAAGTCAAATGATTAATTCCTTATCATTTTATAGCTAATTAGATTTATGATACTTATATAATAATTAGCACTTAAGGTACGGTCACATTTGTCAAACATTTGCCCAAAAAAGCGTAACCACTAAAAGCCAATAAAAAATCTGTCAATTCAGACAAAAGTTTGTCAAGTTAAAGATTATCCAATATTGCTGGATTCTATGACATTGTCCATTAGTTGTATTCGAAACTGTTTAATATGATAAACAAGTGTCTGGATCAGAACTTTTTTTCATTAGTGCTCGTTGGTCACGCTTTTTTGGGCAAATGTTTGACAAGTGTGACCGTACCTTTATGTACTTCTAGCCTACAACATAAAAAGAAAAATTATTACTACAAACGAGAAATCATTTATGAATTAAAATTACTGCATATACATATATAAGTACGAGTATGTATATGTATACTAAACTATTTGAAACTTAAAATTAAATGTTTAGATTGTATATTTAATGCACGCTTTAACATTGATGGTCCAATTTTGTAGCGAAAAGGATCAAGTAATATTTATTAAATTAACACTTAGTATATGTATATGTATATTTGCCTTTCTTGAAATCAACTAAAGAAGCTTAAAGTTTTTACTATATATAAAGAATGAAAATCAAATCAAAACAAATAAAACGACCAGGGCCTTAAAATTGGTTGGGAGGGAAAAGTAAAACTAACCAAAATTTGCACTTAATAAGAAATTAATTTACGTATACGGCTCTATTATGGATGGCAACCAAATTTCCGATGCCTTGTCAACTGGCAACGCAATCGAAAAAAAAGTAATATTATATATTGTCCAGTTGCCTGAAAGTCTCGGTGCACACACGTCAACTTTTTTTGAAATATTTGCATTTCCTTATTTTTTCTTGCAGCTTAATTACAAGTTGATCAACAACAGTTGAAGCGTGTGAACGGGGTCAAAGTTATCACAAATACTATTATGATAGATTAGCAACTGAAAATAATGCAAACAAAGCTTCCAAATATAAGAAATATAAGTACATAAAAATTAATAAGTAAAATCTCTTAAAAAACTACTTATAATAAAGATTAATTATTTTTCGATGGAGAAAAGGAAGTACAAAATATTGAATCTATTAGTTCCGGTTCACACATGTCAACGAGATATTTGTATTTCCTTCTCCGTCTTTCTTACAGCTGAAGTAAAAGTTGACGTGTGTGAACCGGGACGTAATAACATATCGGCAACTGGTAATGCAACTAAAGTTCGCTTGCCATCCGTAGACGAGTCATTAGTTTGATAGTTAGTTTATTTAACACTTTATTCTTTAATTTATAGCACGAAATTTACTTCGTAGACAATTTAAAAGTTGTTTTAGGATCGAGAATGTTTACTTGCGGCTTGGACTGTCTCACTCACTCATGGTTGTCAACTTTTCTCTTTCTCTAAAATTCTACATTTTATAATTTTAACAATTGGTGTATGTTTTACTTATCCGTCGACCACGCGAAACTTTATGAATTGCTATGAAATTTTTGTTTGGATGCTCTTCTCAGTTCTTAACATAGCGTCTATACCTGATAAAAATTTATCATAACAACTAACAAAACGTCGGCAGATCCGTTGTCAAATTTTTGTTAATGCAAGCATACATACGAAGACGTTGTGATTTTTTTATGATAAATCATAATTTCTTTGTCGTCGTGAAGAAAGTTTGTCACAAAACCTGCAATATTTAATTTCATATTTATTAAAAAGGTTTTATTTAATAAAAACATCAGTACTTTTCTTTATTTTTATATTTTTTTCTGAAAATTACCTAAATATTTTATTTTTTACAAATAAATTAAAACGTCACACAGTTTGTTTACGTGTTTTATCAAGACAAAGTTGTCTGAGCTGAAGCTCTGACAAAATTATTAAGACACTGCAATAACACTAATAAATACAGTCTACACCTGATACATTTTTCTCTTGATAACGATTTGACTTTTATCATAATAAAAATTTATCAGGTATAGACTCACTGTAATGGATTTGGCTGGTATGTATTTCATGTAGTTTTGTTCCAAAAGCCAAGTGTGAGCTACGTCCAAGCAATATGCAAACTTTTACAAAAGTGCTTTTGTGCCTTCACACCGGGGAGTGCACAACACCCAATCGGATCTCGGGGACAACAATGCTAGCTCTTACTTTGAAAGGAAACACGAATAAATTTAAGAGTTTTCAAAGTAGTTTACCTCAAATGCGAATATCAGAGTATGTGTATTTGGACGTATGTAGCTAATATAGATAGACACTTAGAAAGGCATCAATCCAATAGATACGAAATTTTTTTTCTCAGTATCATCATATGAGGAGATCCATAACAAAATGCACATTTCCACTTGAGAATTTTTTTGAATAAACGAATAAATCACACTGTGCAAGTCTTATTGCTAAGCTGATTAGTTTCAGGGAGAGAGACGAGGGGAACAGCAACGTTTCTTTTCCCCCCCCCCCCCGTCTCTCTCTCCTAATAAACTAATCAGCTTAGCAATAAGACTTGCATAGTGTAAATAGGGACTAACTGTAATTAGACTGATGAGAATACATATTGGAATTATTTAATTTTGGTCTGAATATCTAGTTTAGGTATTGAGTCACAATAAAACTATAGACCTTTGGTATGTTTTATGAAAATTTTTACATAGATTTTAAGCTGTAGAACTGTATTAAGTAAAAAAATCAGAAAACTCAAAAAGTGGAATTGTTGCATTTTGTTATGGACCTCCACATATATAAAATGTTAGCTTATAGTATTAATATAGCATTAATTTTAAATATTTATCGGCATTATATGCAGTTTTAACCAATTTATCCCCGAAAATTCCCCATTAGATTTGTTGTTGCTCAAACGAAATTTTTTGTACCCAAAATATTTGAATTATGTCCAACTTTGGGTATAAATTGCCAATAGTGGCAGCTCTGGATCAAACATGCAATAAGAAAGAGAGAGAGAGAGAGAGAAACCCCAGTTCGCTTGCTAGGATATGTTCTGTGTTAACAAATGAATTTTAGAATAAAAAATTATATATGCTATTTATTACCTCCTAGTTTCTTATGCTGAGTACAAATCTGGCATTTCTTGTATTGTAATTTTTTGGTGTCATTTACAGAATGTGTGCAACGCCGTTAAAAATTTTTTTTTTTATATGGAAAACAATGACACTCAATGAAATACATAGTCAGGGCAATTATGAGTTTTCCCTATCACTTGCCATAAGTTGGAATTGTTCCCCGGGAAAAATTTCTTGCAGAATTTTATTCATAATTGCCCTCAGTATATCAAAAACGACAAACGCTGCCACTAGGACACACTGTTGCGGTGTCACAAAATGAGTACAGGGCAATCATGAATAAAATTCCGCGTGAAAATTTTCCCGGGGAAAAATTCCAAGTAATAGGGAAAACAAAAAATTCTAATTGGAAAAGGGAGAAATTTCACGCGGAATTTTATTCATGATTGCCCTGATATTATTCATTACTTTTTCCTGCTGGGAAGTTACCATTGTACGCTCTTTCCGAAGTGTTTTCAAATAATACAATACAAATATAAAACAATTGACGAGTGTTTAAAAAATTTATTTTTTTTAAATTTATTTTTTAAGCACTCTATAAAAATTCCGACCTGTATGATAACCCAAAACTGAAAGTTTTACTACGAGCAACAACTTAACAGGAAAAAATCTTTGAAGCATAATTACTCCGAGTTTTATTTTTTGCACTTCCTCAATTATTTTTTTTTTCTATTATGACCGAAAAGAAATTCGACAAATTTTCTTAGTAACAATCACATTTAATATTTTAGTTTCGAACGCTTTTCACAAATTTAAAATGATTAGTTCAGACTATTTGAGATTTCGAGAAAATTTAAAGCATCTGCTTAGCATGCGAAAAAATAATTATTTTTATATTGTTGCACAGTGCTATAAATTTTTAATTGCATCTAGTCTGTAATATATACAATTAATCTTAAATCTAAACTAATTTTTAGTAAAAGAAAAAACAAAATGTAATCAAAATTTTAATACATACATACATACGTAATAATAATTTAAATTCGAAAACAATACATATGAAATAAATATATTAAAAAATTAATTTATATCACTAATATTACAATTTATTTTGAAGAAAACAAATACAACAAATTGTTATACTTTATTTAGTTTGTAATAGTAGTTGCAAATTTTGTTTTAAGTTTCATTAAATTTAAGTGTAGTCAAGGAAATAGTGGATGGAGTAAAATTGTTTTTAACACTTTTAAGGCCATTATTACAATTGGGCATTAGTTAACGTTTTTCATTACTAAGGCCGGGGCACAATGAATCCGTCATACGTTAAACTTCTCCTTTTTCAACTGACATTAACGCAACTACGGATAAGGTTGGCACAATGAGTACTTTATTAGCGGAAGTATTTGAACAGCTTCTATAGGTCAATTCTCAATTTTATTTATTAAATTCAACTTTTTGTATTTATTTCGTTTATTTCTTTTCTTTAATTTTATTTTTGCTGCCACAAAACACAAAAATCTATATCAGAACATACCAAAAAAAACCAATCAATATCTGTCAAACTACTCAACGTACACAAAAAGTTAAAAGTTGAGCAAATTTTGTACTTTGCGTTGACGGACACGTAGTGAATATAACAGATCTCATAAGAAACCATGTATTTCAACTTAGCTGTCAGTTGAAAAAAGCGAAGTTTAACGCATGACGGATTCATTGTGCCCCAGCCTTTACAATTTCACTTTAAGCTAGCCTGATCGGTATGTTAAAGGTAAGTTCATCCTACCTGGGGCGTGTTTTTCAAAATTTACAAGTATTGTAATACAAGCAAAATAGTTGTTGAAATATATTTAGAGGATTCACACGGCAGTCGTAAAGGTCATAGTGTCATGTTTTAAAATTTTTGTTTGAAAAAAATAAAACAATGCAAAAACGCTTATATTAAAATAATTTAAAACATTATGACAATATGACCTTTATGATTACCTTTTGAATATCCCAAATGAAACACTTTTTATGCGTTCGATAAACAATAACAATCTAACAATGGCCCTTAGAAGTATTGAATTTATTTTGAATTACAAATCAAGGATGTATTGTAGTAGATGTTATTTTAATTTTAAGAACACACAAAGTGAAGCTTTTTTAAAAGGCTTTTAGTAATACAAGGTACATATGTATATTATTTCAAAGTCATATTTATTATTAAAAATAATAATAATAAAAATAATTATGTTTCGCAGTTAATTTGAATATACAAATCATTAGTTTATTAATTGTAAAAAGCAATATGTAATATCATCATTATAGTATTTATGAACTTATTTAATATACAATAAATAAAATGAAAATAAACTGTAATAAATAAATATATTAGTCCAATTCACAGTCTTGTGCAAATGGTCTTGCATCGTAGCATGTGCAAAATGGTTTAGTATATTGATACTCACCACTAAGAACTGTTAAGTGGTGAGTACCTATATACTATAGCATTTTGCACAAGATTGTGAATTGGGCTATTGGTTAAAATCTTAGGAAAAATATCTTCACATTATTTATTATATGGCATGGTATAGTTTGGAAATTAAAGTGCACATCTAACAAATTCTGATATACCTACTATGTACTTACATATGTGTGATCATATCGTGCCATAGTCGCTTGAGCGACATATTTTTGGAACTTAATTTTTTGGAGCAAAATCGATTATTTGCGATCGTAAATAATTGTTTTTGTAGAGTCTCGAAGGGTTTTTGGCTAAAACTTTACTCAGGAAGATCTAAACTATTTACTACTGGACATGAATAGGAATACGATGCGAATCATGATAGGCCTGTTGACAGGTCGCTGCTCGGTCAGAGCAAGAACAAGCATTTGGGAGACTGGCACTCCAGATTTTTGTAGGATATGCGGGGATGAAGAGGAACCAGAAACCATATTGCCCGAAGCTGCAACGTCATAGGCTTAGATGGACGAGCAGACGTTTCCATGAAAGCATTACTGATGTCGGGAAGTGTAAACTGGAGGACATCAGGGGCTTCATCATGGGAATTCGGTGGCTTAGTGATGGATAATGGTCACTTCTGGCTGCAAATGGGAGGGTAAATATTACTTTTTGGGCAACAGAAGGGAATCACAATGGAGCCAATTGGGTCTCTGAGCGGAGGTGCGGTAAAGCACCACCCTTCCTAATCTAACCTAACCTAAATAATCGTTTTTCGTCGAAAATAAACTCTAAAAAATTTGTTGCTTAAGCTATTTTAGCGGTTGTGGCTGGCTCGATATGTAGCCAGCCAGGCAGAAAAAGAGAATGTTATATGATAGCCTTTAAAAATATTTTAAGCTATAATATTATTATGTGTTTGTATTGTTGTTTTACCAATGTGTTGTTTAAGTAGGGAAATCCGCACGAATAGTATAATATTATTATTAGAAAAATTAGCTATTTCAAAAGCTAATTTTGAGGAAAGACTGCAAAAATTTGTTGAAGCAACGCTATATTTTTATGGTCGTAGTTCACAAACAATGAATATTCATAATCCAATTTATCTTGCGGGTGATTAATATGGGAGCGTCATTATCACGGTTTTCTGATTTTGATTCCGAAAATACTCTTGGTTTTATTAAAACTTGCTTAAAGTCTCCTACAACAAGTAAAAAGTAAACTACATATCATTAGCTAAAACGCAAAAAGAGGTAACTAACAAAAATCTAATTTTACAGGAAAAGCAAAAATCTAATAATAGTAAAAGCGTAATTCTTGATCACATATGTAAGTGTACAATTTTATCCAAACTATTAAACTTTTTCCATTTTAGCTAATGATATTTGCAATTTCAATAATACTCGTATTGAAAATAATGTTCAATTCTGTTGGAAATATTAAAAACGGCATAGAATCAAAAATTTATTTTTCTTTTATAAATATTTGTGGTTTCAAAGTTACAGGAACCCAACCTTATAACGAGTTTTGCCTTATTTATATAAAACATTTTCAAAAATGCCACAATAAATAAATAAATTTTGCCTGGTTTCTGTTATGTTTTTTATATGGAAAGCAATGCGGCACAACAAAGGAAAGGACAAACGTTGCCGCTAGTACACACTATTATGATGTCACAAAATGCAAAAGTGTTTACTCGGCATTAAAATCATATAAAATACAAAGTGTAAAAGCAAACTGGAAATTGCATATTACTAATTACATAACTAGAAAATAAGAGAGCATACTTTAAGGCTTTTACTTTATCAGGTTTTAAAGTTGGCAAAAATATTTATTAATGGCTCGATTATGGATGGCAACCGAACTTTGGTTGCGTTGCTAGTTGCCGAAATGGTATTACGGATGGCAACTGGCAACTAACAGCTTGTAATTTCAGTTACCACATTGGCAACCACAAATTTGTAGTTGCTGCATAGTTTAAAAGCAAAAAAATTTAAAAATTAAACAGTAATTACAATATTATTTTTATTTTTGAATTAATTTATTTGAAAATATGCTTTATAGCTAAAACAGAGTGTTCAAACTTATTTTAGGCAACAACATTTACTCACAGCAGAGGTGGTAGTTCTAAATAGTCGTCTAATAGATTCAACTTTTGTACTTCCTTCTCTTCACCAATAACTAATTCCACTTGACTAATAATTTTTATGATCAGTAATGTTTTTAAGCACTTTTACTCAATAACTTTCTTTTTAGCACTTGTATTTCTTATATTTTAAATATTTGTTTATATTATTTTCAGTTGTAAATCTGTCATAATCGTATTTTCGACAACTTTTTGGCAACTGGAGGAAGTTGCCATACATAATACAAATTTTAAGTTTAGTTGCGTTGCTAGTTAACTAGGCAACTGAAGTTCGGTTGCCATCCATAATCGAGCCATAAAATTCTTCAATTGGCGGCATATCTCTGAAGTCATTTGCGACCAGCTACCCAATAAAATGTATGACGATATTCGAAAGACTTAAGACAGCAACATACAATTAATGAATTTTTGGAATTTTCAAGTTTTTTCCATTTATGTCGCAAACGCGCTGCCGAAAATGGCCGTTTGACCTTGAACGTACGAATTCCACCCGCTCAATCCGAAAATCACCATTAAATTTTGATTCGACCGAATTTTTATATTTTCCTAGTTTGGGTCTTAAGTCTTTTGTGATTTTTCCTCCAACAGCTACAGTACCGAACATCAAAAGACTTAAGACATATACATGAAAATGGGAGAATTAAAAGAAAATCAGCCTCAAGTTGAATCTTTTTGGTTATTTTCACGTTCAGCGTCGATATGAAATTTTTAAATTGCTTTAAAATTTCTTAAATTTGTGTACATACGTATATATGTATTTAAAATTTTAATTCAGAATTTGCTTAAGAAAATAATTGTTGTTTGCTCCGTTAATGAAGATACATTAAGTAAATACGATAGCACAAATATATCGCGAATACAAAAAAATAAAGCCCTACATTAAAAAAAATTAAATAAATGGCACAAAAATTTTAGTTTGTAATAATTAAAAAAAATGTATTTCAATTTAAAGAATAAAGTATTTTTTCTTCGCCTCAAGAAAAGAATTCTTAACCTCTAAAATAAAAACATAAATAAAAAAATGCTTTCGAATCTGCCCTACATTAAAAAAAATTAAATAAATGGCACAAAAATTTTAGTTTGTAATAATTAAAAAAAATGTATTTCAATTTAAAGAATAAAGTATTTTTTTCGATTTTCAAAATAATAGACTTTACTGATTATTTTGTGGTTTGTATACATATATTTATTTTTTAACGAATATATACCTCAGTAATTAATTACAGAATTTTGTTCTTTTTAACTATTTAACGCTTAAATTAAATATGTAAAGAATAGTTTACATTTATCTGCCAAAAAGTCAAAAAAGGGGAAAGTTAATTTGTTTTGAACATAAAGGGGAAAAATAATTATTTCTTTAACAAAAGGTATTACAAATGTTGAATCATATGAGCATGCACGTACATAATGAAATTAATTAAATTAATAATTAAATTTAAACAATAAGAGTAGAGTACATTCCTTCGTATTCTCATATATAGCGTAAAAATTTTACATTATTTAGAAGTTTTAGAATTCATTAAAGGTATTCACGTAAGTTTTTTTCTTAATTTAAAAATTCAACATTTGGTGGAATTTTTTTGATGATGTGAATACCTTTATTGCTATAATTTTTTTTATGGGCCAGGCTTGGTATACTAAACTTAATTAAACAAACAAACAAAATATTCATAAAAATAAAAACATATTAACAATGTAGATTAATATTAATAAGTTGTATGTAGGAACGAATTCAATCCTATGTACATGTATACATACATATATATATGCCTGTGTTCGTATAACAGTACATTAATTAATTTTTATGCTGTTTGGCAATAGTATTTTCTAGCGAATTGGATTGACTACGACGATGCATATGTGTATGTATCTCATTAACTTGTCTTGCAAATTAAATTAAAAGGATAAAGAAAAACTACTTTGAAAACAGACATTTCATACGCACGTAGTTTGTTCAAAATAGTTTTTTTTAAATAACTAGGATCAACTCAATGACGATCTTAAGGAATGTAGAATTTTTCTTAAAATTAAAAAAAACTCGAACGAAAAATGGCATGCGTTACTTGGGAAATTTAAGGCACAAAATAATAATACAAAAAATAATTATTAAAAATATGTGTTTTTGATTTAAAATAAAGAAATTTCACAACTGCCCGTTTTGGAAAATAACCTACTGATTAACAATGCAGGCAGACGACTCATCCACAAATATTTGTATGGAAATCACTTAAAAAAATATAGTAGGTTGTACAAATAGGTGATATAAAAATTTCCATTTAGGAATTTATATCTATACAATAAAAAGAAGTTAAAATTGTTTTTGTTTTTATTTTATTTACAAAAACAGGCAGCAAGATGTGTGAGTTTAACATTAATTATAATGATCGTCATTGTCTGCCTTTTTTACAAAATAATTCTACAAATGACTGTGAAAGAGGTAATATCAACTAAATAATACCCCTTTTGGACACGGAAAGTTTACTTTGCAAAGTCTTAATTCAGCTGGGAGAAAGGCAGAAAGAGATACCCCTTTTAGACACGGAAACTTTACTGTGCAAAGTCTTAACTCAGCTGGGAGAAAGACAGAATGAGATAGTATTCCTCCCTCTGTCTTTCACCTAGCTGAATTAAGACTATGCAAAGTAAACTTTCCGTGAGTAAAAGGGGTGAGAAAGTATTCCTCCTTCTGTCTTCCACACAGCTGAATTAAGACTTTGCAAAGTAAACTTTCCGTGTTTAAAAGGGGTGTAAAGTTTGTTAAACGCCAACATTCTTTTTATACTTTGTTAAAACATGCAGAGTATAGAATTCGAAATACGACTACCAAAAATCAAATATTATGACGATGTTATTGCCTTTTGTAAAAATGTTGCACTGCAGGTTGGTAAGTAAAAAAAACAAAAACAAGAATGTGTATATGACAATATTACTGCGAGATGTTTTTATACATGTACATATTTAATTGGCAGTTGCTCTACTGTTGATATAAAATTGTTGGGCAGAGAGTAAAAGAGTTAAAACATAAATACAGGCAGCAATCCAACAGTTGTAGGCATTCTGAAATAAATAAATTAATCGACATATTTTTATTAATTTATTTATTTATTAATATTGATATTATAGAAAAATACAATAACAATACATATTTATGAAATGTGTCCCAGACAAATTTAATTAAATAAGTGCAAATCTAATAAGGAAACCAGGTCTACTCTGTAATTCGAAACGAAAGACAATGATTTCGAATTTACATGTTATAAGCATACAAATTCGAAAGCATTTTCTTTCGTTTCGAATTACAGAGTAGACCCCTAGATCCAAATTTAGAAAGAGAACCTGGTTTGAGACAAATTCAGAAAGGAAAATCTGTACAAAGTCCTTGAAAATCCATTAAAAAATTCAATCACCCGGGCACTTTCATAGACCTTGGTTTCTACTTTCAGAAACATTTAATAGTCGCTATCAAAAAGCCAGCAACAGTTATTTGAAAAATAACAGGGTCTGATCTAATCGTCGCTTTCGATATCGAGCTGATTCCATCTCGTTTTTCAGTTTGAGATTATGGCATTGGCTATGGAACATTGTAATAATATGGTTAGATATCGAATGTCATAATTTCAAACTGAAAAAGTGTGATCGAATCAGCTCGTTATCGAAAGTGACGATTAGACACCAGGAATTTTTTTAAAAACATTTCGAGTCATTGTTAATAGAAAAACCGATTTTCAACGATGTTAAAGACGACATCGTAATGTGCTGGCCACTCCTATAAAAGGGTAATTATTACACTTGCTGCTTCAATTTGTAACAATTTTTGTTACAATTGCTGAAATCTGTTTTATTGTATCATTTATTTTTTTTTTTTTTTTGACAAACTGACTTCAAAATACGTAATTTTAGTTATAATTGGGGAACAATCTCCGTCATCCCACGTCAAATTTGGTTTATGACATCAATGGTGCTATGTGCCACTTTGAGTGTTCTCTTAAACTTTGATTTCACATAAGCAAATGAATAATTTTTGTCAACTATGCAGACGAAAAGGTATGCAATATGTGCAGCTGTAAACATAATTTTTATTGTATTTTATAGTAGGTACTTGGGAAAAATTAAATGAAACCGACTTTTCAAAATGTCAACCTAACTGGCGAATTAACAAAAAATACTATTCCCAGATATATTTCAAGGCCATACCTATGTACATATCTATTTATATTCATATGCATATATAAAACTTTTAAAAATAATTAAGCTAGTTAAAAAACAATTATGGCTTTATAAACTTTCATACCTGATTATAAGCAGCATTGGCGTCAGCATAAAAGGCATCCAAGCTCTTATAGTCTTCACCAATGGGTAAATCTTCAATCAAAGCTACACTGTGTATGTAAAAGAACAATCCCATCAAGACCTAAATAGAAAGGCCATCAAAAAAATTAACGTTTTATGATCAAGATCAAGTATGCACTTTTCTGCATTTGCTTGGAGTCGTCCGTATTCACTTTCTAGACACAGAGATATGTATGTATGTACATACAAGTATGTGGGTATGTATGTACGCCATTGTCTCGTCTTTTAGTCACCAAATAACAAAATTTTATTTACTCACCAATTGAATAATACCCCAAACGGAGATAATCAAGCCACAGAGGGATAGTTTAGGACCACAGATTTTCATTTTGTTCTTTTCTTTAAATTTATGTCAAAGAATTTCGATAGATTTTCTTAAATTTTCCAACTGGAAAACTTTTTTCTTTACAATTTTTCCTCAGCTTATTGCACAAATTCGTGAAGAAAATGTCAGCAGTCAGGTGGTGGAAATCATGTGACAGACAGGGCTGCCAGAGGATTTTGCTGAAAAATCTGCACTTTTTTGAAAAATCATCGGAATTTTCGGCATACTAATTTCGAAAATCGGCATGAGTGTTTCCTAAATTTTTATTAATTAGAAATATATAACAATCATATGTAATTTCACTTGAGTTGCTCCTCCAGCCCTCCTATTTACTAGCGGTCTCCACTAGCCATGAACTTGGTATGGGCATCATATCGGACATCGCAAATGGCTAATGGAGACCGCTCATGTCGAATTTTCTTCCATGCTCTGACATCAATGCCCAAGCATATGTCTGAGCAAAAATGTTCGCCATGAGATTTGAAGTCCGCAACCATTTGCAATACAAAAAAAAAGAGACAGAACAAAATTGGTAAATATTCCATCTCTATTGCACTACCGCAAAATACTTCGATATGCCTGAACATGGACATCGCACGTGTTCACCACAACAAGGAAGTTGATGAATTTTTCAGAGTTGCTCTGCCGGCGTCATTTCCATGTCATGTCCAAGCGGATGGCTAGTGGAGACGTAGGGTGATAAATGAAAAATTTTGATACAACTAATTTCATAAAAATAAATGCTTAATATAAATTAGGTAAAACCTTATTGTTTTAAGGAATGAAACAACAAACGACTTTTCAGTGCAAGTAAGAATGTGGTAGACCTATTCTCTCTGCTTTCCTATCGCTTCAATAAACTCGGACTTGCTTCGAAAAAACTTTGCATGTCTAAAACATAACTAACATCCCACTGCATTGCTGCCAAATCACAAAAATGGTTTGCTTTGAGCATGCCACTATACACCACTATAGTGGCATGTGTAACCCTGCGTTTACACATCAAAGTGCCCTGCATGCAAGCTCTGTGTACGTATTATCAACGAAAATTTCCTACAAATGCCCGACTGTCTTGCAACTTGCATGTTTGCCTTTTAGTGCAGAGTTGTCCATAACATAAAAAAATTTAATTTTAAGGGAACCAGATAGTGTTGAACTTTATTCGTATTGTTTCAATTTTGTTTATGTCTAAAAAAATTAATAAACTGCTCGATTTATGAATATTTAAGAAAAAATATTATTAAATTAGCTTTTAAATGTATTTAAAATGAGTAAAAACTCATATAACATTTCACTGAAATCCAGGTTATTTGTGCTAAACTATTAATAGGGCAACACTGTTAGCTAAATTTAAATTTACTTGCTACAAGTTCAACAAGTCACTGTCTTGTAAGATTCCTTGGCAGTTGAGTTGGAAGTAGACTGCAAGTGCCGAAAGTGTAGATGTGTTAGTAAAAGAGTTTGAGAGTATTGAGTTTTTCGAACTTTTACTTGCACATGTAAACCCCAGGTAAATGGTATGTAAAATCGGCAAATCGGCATTTGTTTGTTTTTTAATGAAAAAATCGACAAAATGCCGAAAATCGGCGCTTCTGGCAGCCCTAGTGACAGTTGCTCTCTGGATGCCAGGGCACATCAATCAGGTACCCGCGATTTTACAACAAATATTACAACAGCAACAACCACATGTACTTTGTTGGTATGACTTACCTTCTTACTTTTCAAAACATGGTAGCATCGTCAGAATGCATGTTTCTTATAGGAAATGTCAAACACCATACAAAACTGAATATTCGAAAGGTGTTTATGGATACCCAAATAAAAGCATGCTTTTAGGCTTATACCTGCACAACCCAAATTTGACATTAAGATTGGTATAATGACATTATTCACCTGGTGTAGTGCTGCCACCTAATAAATGCGCCTTGCTGGATACATTTCAACTGAAGTTAATGGTGGAATGTATGTAAGTTGTGTGAAATTATCGCCATCGATTAATTTTCAAGTGTTCACTTTTCGCATAAGATGCAACTGTGTACCTTTGGGAAAGTAATTATCAAAAAACTGCAATTAAAAAAACTAATTTTCAGATATATTATTCGTTATAAGAGCTTACGCAAAACATGAGATAATGAGTTATCTCACTACCTGCGTGGGCCCGTTATCTGCGTGTACTCATGGTATCAACCTAGTGTCATATATTACAAACGAGTTTGACGTTCCATCTTATCAATAATTTTTGACAATTATTGCAACATATTTTGCACGTTTTTATAGTTTCTGCTATTATTTTTAACATATTTATTGCAAGGCTTGATGGTAGGTCCTCGTGCAGAGCAATTGCAATTTTTGTTGCTGCTGCTCTCAAATTGCATAGGTGTCCACATTATGAAATTCTAATATTGCAATTATGCATTAAAAATTTATTACACCACAAATTTCCTTGAAAAATTAACAATTCTATTTACTTTTTGTTATATTTTTTTGTTTTTCATACAACTGAAGATATAAAATTAACAATTACGAATTTCAATTCAAAAGAGAATTGCCGAGCACATGAAACTGTGTACCCCTCGCCAATCTTTTCTCCTCTCTCATCAATGAATTCAAGAATTGCTGCAACAAAAATTGCAAGCCTGGACAGGAACTAGGTAGATATTGTATGACAATTCTGATATTTATTTCCAAAAAGTTTTTAGCTAGCTCTAAAGCAGTCCAATAAGCTACCACCACAAAACCAGCTGGTTAATGTTTGCATTAGAGATAAATGTCAAATATTGCCTAAAAGCTGCACAAAGTGAGTGTCAGTGCGTGTTTTGTTAAAAAAAAAACTCAATCTGTTTTTACCAACACAATCTGTTCTCTTTTTGTAAATTTGTTGTAGAACTGGTGGTGTGTGCTAATGCGACTTCTTGTATAAAGTGGTCTTGATGCTAACTAACGGTTACAATTTCACGTGTAAACATATGTACATATGGGTGTATGTGGGTTATCAACATAAAAAAGTTGTTATATTGTTACTGTCAAAAATTAAGATATTGGGTTATAAATTGTTTATTTTTCTGATTTTATTTTTAAATTCCTGGAAATTCTAATTGCTCTAATGATAAGTCGTCGAAAAATGCCACAAACGTGTCACAATGTTTATCATGAACGACAAACTCGTCAGCTTTGTGCTCTACACGCATTAAATAATTTATTTCAGTGTAAGTTTTATTAATTTTCCGATATATGATCTTACTCATTCAATTTCATCTATTAGCTCGACAGGCATTTACCAAAGAACAATTAGACGAAATTTGCACTAATCTAAATCCTAATGTGTGGTTAAATCCTCATCGATCAATGTTGGGTTTGGGTAACTATGACATTAATGTAATTATGCAGGCTCTTCAGCTTCGAAACTGTGAGGCGGCTTGGTTTGATAAACGAAAGTGAGTTTATAAACCATTTTTTTTATCAACTCTAATTCAGATATTTTTAAAGGGACCCCGAATGCATAGATTTAAGTGCAATTTTGGGTTTTATCCTGAACGTACCTTCGGATTACAAATTTGGCTTCATAACATTACCTTTGCACAAAAGACATTGGATAGCAGTAAGGGAAGTAGGTGGGAAGTACTATAATTTAGATTCCAAATTACATACGCCTGAATGCATCGGAACAGAGCAACAACTATTTTCCTATCTTAGGCAGCAATTAAAAGCCAATGATCGTGAATTATTTGTTATAATTGAATTTAATGTCAATGATGTGGAAGCTCCAAAGAAATGGCTAAAAGATGCCAGCAATTCCTCATTATATGATATTCCGTCCTGTATGAACGGCCATACATCATGAGTTGTGTGCCCTTAACTCTTAAGTGTCTCGTAGGTTGTAATATCATTTTTTTATTGTTATAAAAGGAAGACGCCATCTAGTCTGTATAAAAAAACAGTAGCAAAAAGACAAGACTTGTAAAGTTACATCTATTGAGAGGGGTTACTGTTTGTATAAATTATTAATAGTTAAGTTTTTTATTATTGAGCACAAAAATTTATTCCAAAAGATACGTATGCAATAAAAATGTACAAAATTTAAAAACGAAAATCGCATTAGGCGAGTAGTGTTATCACTTTACACTAATATTTGACAATAAATAGGTGAGTAGTAATTAAGAGATTGGCCTGCCGCAATAACTTGTGCGTAGAATAAAAATTTACAACATAAATCTTTCGGTTTGTGGAGAACGAAATGGTTTTAAGTAATAGTCTCATGTGAACGCATGTAATCATACCTCTTACCAAACAACAAACACAACTGCACAAGTTCGTTTGAATTGATTGTTTTATTCATTACCGAAAGTTTTGGTTCATTAAATTTGCATTTGTTTATTTCGTAGAAAAGATTATATATATATACGAATAACATAAGGAATAAAATACTTGTTTACTTTAATAATGCATTTCACCTTAATTATTAAAAGCTATGTATGTATGTCAAATTGGAATGTGATTATAAAATAGTTGTGTATATTCCTAATATTATAAAAAAAGTTTCTTTCGTAATGAACATATACTGTATATTATTTGTAAGCACATGTAAGTATATATATATATACCTATATTAAATTTTATATAAAATTCGATAAAAGTGAATATATGTATACTTAAAATCTACATGAAACGGACAAAACAATAAAGTATGTTGGACGGATATGTGTCGAAGATAATACATTTTACTTACACATGGTAGAAAGTTTCAAGATTCATTATATGTCAGTTTGTATACCACCACCAACAATTGCAATCGACGGAGCACTAGGTGCATGACGACCGGGTGGGGGGCGTCTTGGCCTGCTTGTTTCTGGAGCATAAGATGGTGCAGGTTGTTCGACTTGCTGCTGTTGAATTTGTTGCTGAGCAACATGTTGATAATAATCAACATCCCCACCGTATTCACTGATAGCTTCACGGGTACTAATTTCATTCAGACGTTTGTAACGCTCTCGTCTGGCTTCAATCATGTATAAGACTCCACCTGGCAAAAGAAATACTGCACCAATAACTCCCAATGCAAAGGACCAACCCATATCATTATTTTGCCAATGAGGCATCCAATCACGGGAATCACCGTATGCTCCAAATATTGTAACTGCTAAGAAGCCAAAAAAGGATGCTACGACTTGACAAGAACCAATCGTCAACAATAGAAATACATAACGATCATCGTCTCTCGATGTACGCAGGAAAGCCAAAGTAAGAGGCAGGGCTATTAAACACATAATAAAACAAAGCGTTGCAAGCACTTGCACGGCTATATAGAATCTGGGTAGCAGAAAATCGTGTATAATGTAGTATTCCTCCTCAAATACCCACATGCAGCCTTTGAAAATCGTGTCATAAAACCTGTGAATATCTCGAAAGCCATTAAAGCACACTTCCCAGAGTCCCAAATTTGTAAATCTTGGATTTTTCAGACGTCCGTCCGTAACCAGCCAGTATGGTGTTGAATATGCAATAATAAAGAATAAAAATGCTACAGCTGAGATTCCAACAGCTATTCGTGTATTTCGATTGCTAGCCCCCATTATATTTTCCAAAATTTTGAACTATGCATACGACTTTTAACAAATTTTATTAAACTACTCAAACTACTCCACGCCCAAAAGACAACAAATCACTAAATAATTATAAATAATATGTTCCACAAGCACATGGTTGTATACTGATCGCAGTAAGTTAAAGCTTATTTGTAATTAACACTAAAATCAATTGAACACATTGTTGGATACTGTCTTTAGTATCTTCTAATATATCTGAATAATTTTGCACCATAAACTTACATACATATCGTTGGTTGGTTATTGGTTTGCGATACAGTATATTCAAAATACATTATGTCTGCAGCAAACCAATAATCAACCGACGATATGTAAATAAATTGTGTACAATTCTTCAAGCGCAGCAAGGCGAATTCAATATCAGGTGACCTTATCAGTAAAACAATTTTACAACACAAAAAACAACATGTAGTTTGCTGTGCTACAAAACCAATCTGTCAAAAGATTTCTGATCAAATTTTGACATTTTGTTTCAAATTGCTCAATTTTGCATCAACAGCTGATAATCAGCCAGGCTGATAAGGTCACCTGATACTGAATTCGCCTTGAGTGTAATCTAGGATTTAAATTTTGTATCATAGTGTCCACACCTGATGAATTTATATCATGATGAACAGACCTCGTAATATGACGCCGGCAGAGCAACTGTCATTTTTTCAATAATATCAACACAAAGGGGTAGACGTTGATGATTTTATATTATGATGAATCAAACAAATATTTGAAAAATACTTGCCAAAAATAAATAATTTGCTTGTTGTTAAATTTTTTGGTCACAAATAATTGTTGTGCCGCATTTTTTAAACGAAAATCGTTTAATAAATAAACTATAAATGCACAATAACACATAAAATGACATATAATATCAAGATGAATTCATCAAATTTATGAAAAACTCATGCCGATTTTCTCGACGATTTTCGAAATTAATGTGCCGAAAATGCCGATGATTTTTCAAAAAAGTGCAGATTTTCAGCAGAATCTTCTGGCAGCCCTGTACACCAGGCTATTCAATTACAAAATACATCTCTATAAAAAACTTGTTTGTCTGCTAAAAATGCAAACCAAACGTATAGTTGCAGAAAATTTACTCTAAATCTATAATAAATAATTAAAATAAAGTCATAAAATATTAAAAATTTGGAGAATTCTAAGGCCAGCATTTTTGATGTAACAACAGACACTATTTTATACTTATACAAGAGATTTGTTTATTGTAAAGAAGAAACTGAAGAAACCTTAAATTGTGTGGAAGTAGTAGAAATCATGTCGGCTCCGGAAATTGAAGTTGTAAATATAAATAATTTTGAAAAAATACAGAATTTCTTGAACGATTCAGCATACAAAGAAATTCTGGAAAACAGTGAAAACTACAATACTCGTTTATGCATAGAACGACGCTTGCGAATGCCCTTCCTAGATCCACAGACAGGCGTAGCACAGACTCACTGTGCTCTGTTTGTTAAACAAAAACAACGTATGCCTGGTTTTCGTGAGGGACAAATATATACATATCCATCGAATCGATGGCGTAAACCTAAAAGACAATATTTACTTAACCATCACCATGGCTATCGTCACTATCAATATCGCGAATCCCATAATCATCACCATCACTACCCTGCTTCAACGGGAGCTGGTACATCAGGTCGAGATCACAGTGAAAATGCAGGTCAGTTTTATACATAAAAAATTAATTAAAATCGATATGAAAGAAGATTATCTATCGTATGTATGTAAAATATGTCTATTATTTTCTATATAATTTTTCTTAATGTTCTGATTTGGGTGGGTTTTTTATGTTTTATAGAATTTGTATGTGCCACCCCAAAAGAGTGCAATAGTGTGTGTGTTTTGGTAGGATGATGGGTTGTCTTGTGCATTTTTATATTTCTTTTGTTGTGATTTATATTCTTACTACTGTTTTTCCTACATTATTTACATTTTTTAATATGTACATATGTACCATATAAAAATTCTGTATCTTTAAGTTTGTACATAAATATACATACATACATGTAGATGAATGTAAAACAGAATTATACACTTTTCTGTTTGTTTCTTATAATCTTGAAATATTTACTTCTCAAATGTAAACATTGGTCAAGTACAAGCAATATACATATATATACATACATTCATACATACATATATACATACATACACACATACATACATATGTATGTATGTGTTGCTATTAGGGCCATTATAACAACTTAATTAAAGTTAGTTAAATGTAGGATTTTATCGGACGTAAGCTAAAGACAAGACAATATAAAATCCTACTTTTAACTAACTTTAAGTTGTAATAATCGGCCTTACTATTTAGGTCACTGCACTTCTACTTTAATAATAAATACATATGTACAAATTTTAGCTTTAACTGCCGATGGCAATTCGATGAGTGCATCGGGTGATAATGATAGTAAAGACTCACATGCAAATGCCGAAAAGGATGGATGGTTCCATGAAGAAATGGAAATATCCTACCACCATCATGTTGATGACTTCGAAGATGATTTTGAATCTGACAATGACTTTGATGAGTCGTACAGTGCAAGAGGAAAACGTAAACGAGGAGGAGGCGGAACCCGTTGGCGTAAAGGAAATACATCTGTGGACGGTACACCTAAGAGAGGTCGCAAAGGTGGCGGTGAGTGCACAATCACATTATTACATACACATATGTTATATTTATATATTATGCATACATACATATATTAATTAAGAAATTAAACTGAAAAAAAGTTATCAGAAATTTGCTACATATAATCTTATATGGGTACACTAAATCATAAACAGTCGTAACTCAAAATTATCAAAATGGCTTTGATTGAACAAATCTCTAACGACCACAAACATTTCTTTTGCAACACAATTGAACAATATAAATATTTTATTTCAGTTGAAGTAACATTAAAAAGCCACCTTTTTAATGTTTTTATGTTAAATACAGCAAAAAAAAAAAAAAATCAAGAGGAAACAATTTACATAATAGAGCTAATTATTGCTATTTGTTAAATTTGTTAAAATGAATAAAAATAATTTTTGCTTAATAATTCTCAACGCAAAATATTTTGGTTTTCTTATTTAATTCGATGATTTGATATGTCATATATTTTAAATTTTACAGGCACTCGTCGTCGTGGCGGTTCTAATGCCGAAGGTGATGGAACTGGGGAACCTACTCGCCGTCGACGTGGTGGTGGCGCTGGTTCTAGTTCTGCTGCAGGTAACACATCTGCTGCTGCAGCCGCTGCTGCTGCCGCGGTAGCTGCTGCTGCAAGTGCTGCAGCCACAAGCATGAATCATTCCAATTCAGCATCTCCCATAACAAATACCGATGATTCCTCTCAACCAGGTTTAACATTACCATCAAGTAACAATCCCTCAGCTGTAACGACATCAACAACTACATCAATACCACCACAAATAGATAATTCATCATCAAGTCATGCTACAGACGCCTCAATGGGCTTACCAACCGATAGTAACTCATCTAGTGCTGTTGCAGCACCACCAGCGGCTACAGCTGCTGCTGCTGCCGTTGTAGCGGCTGCAGCTGCCACTGCCACTGCATCCGCAGCGACTTCTGCCAGCACTTCGGTTGCTTCTCCTGCTGGTAGCGTCGCAAGCCCACAAAAGACTGCTGTCAAAACTAAAGTTCGTTCGAGTGATCGGGAAGTTGCACAGCCATCACCATATTGTGATTTTTGCTTGGGCGATCAACGGGAAAACAAGAAAACAAATTTGCCCGAAATATTGGTGTCTTGCTCTGACTGCGGCCGTTCTGGTCATCCTTCGTGCTTGCAATTCACTCCGAATATGATCATTTCCGTTAAACGTTATCGTTGGCAGTGTATTGAATGCAAATATTGCTCTATTTGTGGTACTTCCGATAATGATGATCAGTTGCTGTTTTGCGATGATTGTGACCGTGGTTATCACATGTATTGTTTATCGCCACCACTGGTTACACCGCCTGAAGGTTCTTGGAGTTGCAAATTATGTTTGGAAGAATTTCACAAAAGCGATAATAACTAATGCATTTACTTTAATAAGCATAAAAGTTGACATATGAAATGATATTCATTTTTTATTATACATTTTGGTCTTTTGTACACTTAATTTTAAGTTGTATTAAGTTAAAGAAAGAAAAAAATGAGTCGGACTGTAAATGTTTTTATACAGATTCCATGGCAGCTTTGTAAAGGTATAAATACAAATTTAATTTTAAGCAAAATTTGTATGCCCTATAAAACAGATTTACATATGTTTCCTTTTAGCGAAAGGAAAGTATTTCCTTGTAGTATTCTTATATTTTTTTTTTACCAATATATGTTAATTTATTAATTTTTGTCCCCACTAAAATCGTTTTCCTTTTTCGTTTTTTCTATATACATATGCATGTATGCAATTGTGTACTCTTTTTATTTTATTTTATATACATACATACATACATACTTTGTGCTTTTTTCTAATTTAAATAAAGCAATATCGCTATTAAAGAAATCTTTTTGTAATTTCAATTCAAATGTAATAAAGATCTAAGATTTAAATATTTAAATTGACTTAGTTTTTATGCGGGCTCCTAAAAGTTTCTTCGTTTTATGCATCTTTTTGCCTGGTTTAATGAAAATTTATAAGGAATATGTTTACAAGTGTTTTTAGTGATTAACGTGTTTACTTACTTGATCTTGTTCCGTATGCAATTGACATTTTTGCATTTGCATCTTTCCAGATTCGTATATCTTATATATCAGAACATTGTTTTCAAATTTCACGCATTTACTGAAATTTGAGATTATTGTTTTTGAATTAAGTTTGCTAATTTTTCTTGTACCATTGCCAATTATATTATTGCTTCGTTTGTTATCCATATAATATAAAATCAATTAAATATTTCTTGTATTAAATAAAATCCAATTTCGAAAACAAAAAACTTGTTGAAAGACATTTAACCCATTCTTGAACATTGCACACAAGGTCAGCTAGAAAAAAAGGAAAAAGACGGGGTAACCAAGTTTCTCGGAAAAGAGAGGTATTGAAATATAGATGACGCTATATCACAGAAATCAGCTAATTAAATTTTACCTTTTTTGATAGGAGGAATTAAGGTTGTACATCGCTTAAAGTGATTTATGTACATATGTTTTTTATGTATTTTACGTGATGACTTCGACTTATACCTTAGTATAGAAAATATGACTCATATACATATATGGTCTCCACCGGTTATAGTAATATTATGTAGACTTCACCTGAATTACGTGGGAGTTGTTTTCCAGTCCAAAGATATTTTCCGGGTATGTATATTCATTGTTTTTCGCGTATTTCATCGGTCTAGTGGACTGCAATAAGTTAATATTGATATTTGCAAAAAGTGTAAAAATGTTTTACAAGTCATACATACATACATACGTACATACAACAAAAAAAATTACATTTCTTTTTCCTCAGTTATGTTTTCTGATAACTATGTACATATGTATGTACGAGTACGATAATTTTCTGATTTGAAAAATTGTGATCACTCTGTGAAATAATCATTTTTCTTGCCTACACTATTTAATTTCCTGTACATACAATTTGTTTCCTGCTATTTTTACGATTTTCTCTTATTAAAGTTGCTCACGCATACAGATTCGGCTACTTTAGGTTTCCATCTCTCGCTCACTCTCCTACACAGGTATACATACACACAACATACGTTTTAGAACAGTTGATTTTTGACAAGCATTAACTACCAGTACCAAATTTTTTAGTTTACGCGCAATTTTTGTACTGCTCGGACGTTTAGCAAAACTGTCAAAAAAATTAATAGTTTTAACTAAAATAATGTTGTAAATTCATTCGTATATTAATTTTGTTTTTTTATATACATGCATAATAGTTTTTGTAAAGAAAAATCAACAGAAAATTGAAGCGGAAAGCGTGCAAGTTGTTAAAATTGATATTGTGTTGATGAGCCGGTCGTAGTTTCTCTTTGGTGAGGCCATTCGTTGCGTTGTAATATAAGAATGAAAGTGTTAAAACACAATTGTGTATTGCTTGTGTTGTTTTTTTTTGTGTATGCAAATGCATGTGTTTATGTACGTACATATGTGCATACATACATGTTGGCGTTAAAAGTTGATGGAAATTCGTAATGACATATGCGTGCATGTACATACATACATACATATGTATGTATGTAATCTCAAATGTTTGTGTTTCTACTTATTAGAAAATAAAATTGAAATAAAAATAAGTGCAATAATGAATAAAAAATTTAAAAAATAATTAAATACGTAATATAAAGGAAATAAAAAATTAATATAACATAATATATTTATGTAAGGTAAGTTTTTTTATTTCCTTTCTTCAGAATTTGTAAATAGCTGTTTAAGAATCTTGTGTTCTTAATAAATACTGCCGCATTTCTGTAGCAGTTGTACGAGCTTTTCGAGTCGAGTAAAATTTTTATTATTCTATGAAACGAATTAAGGTGTCTTCTTAACCTTAATTTGCTAACCTTTTCTTATATCTAAGTTTATTTCAGTTTTTATTTGAATCAACCTCACAATATTTTGATATTTCTCGATACGAAAATTTTTCACAAGTTACAGAAACGGGACACAGATAGCACGAAAAATGGTTAGAAAAATTATGCAAAATGCACCAAAAGTATTGCAAAAATTTCACAAGAATTGCACTAAAAGTGAAAGCTGCAAGAGGTGCCTGAACCAAAATTTGTTAATGAACATTATTTTTTTTTCTATTTGACGTATGTTTTAGCAACATTTTTTTATATATTTCGTAATTATAATTTATTATAATCGAAATAAGATTTAAACATTGAAAGGTTACACGTTTTTTAGAGAATATTTTATGCATGTAAAAGAATTTCACACAAAAACTGATGGTTGCAAAGGAACATTTATAATATTTAGTTATGGAAATTGAATAGAAACTTGCACATTTTGTGAATAATACCACTGTGAGTAGCGAAACATTAGATTTAGTGGATCGATTTATATATGTAAGTAAGCCCTTTATCGGAACAATGTTTATAGTCTAGAAAATGTAATGCAAAAGCTTCAGCTCAATCTAACGATGTTAACACATCCCGCATTTGGATATACGTAATTTTTTTTTACAAAAAATCATAGTTTTTCTTCCATAAAATCGAAACTATTTGTTCTAAGAACTTGACTCGAGTCTTATTTGATAGGAACATGCATTCTAATTAATTTTATCTCAAATAATATTTTTGCTATAAGTGTTATTTTTAGCAGTACACGTCGTGGTGTATATTTTCAAATGTGAATTTCAATGCAAATGTCTAATAACATTACAATAATCGATTATTGTATTGACATCCAAAATCAATTTCTTGCAAATTCACAGAATTGTTCATTAACAAGAGTGCTTTTAAAAGTTTACTCTTACTCAGAAAACTGAGTGATTTACATGACTGAAAGTTTTTTATGTTGCTGAACTTGTGATATTTCTAAAGAAGGTGTTAATTGCTAAACAATGAGTTCTTCATGCAGTGCAGTAATTATTTACCTTATTTAAACCATCAAATGAAGCTTATTTTGCCATAATTTGCTATTCAGTCATTGTAAGAAATTTCATCATGCAGAAAGCAATTGTTAGGGCAATAATAATAATAATAATAATTGTGCTTTATTGTATTTTAAATCAACATTCATCACTTTGCGATTCCATCCTATTGAGAAATAAAAGATTTTTAATATTTCCCAGGCAGGCACCAACAAGACATCAGGTTAGTTTTACACATATGTATATGTATATGTGACGCGCAAAATAGAAAGGGATCTAAGGGTAAAAACCGGTTTTGTTCAGGAGAGCCATTTTAAAGATTTAAATACGTGTATCTTTGGTGTACCATCACATCATAAAACGCGCATATCTCTGGGAGGGAACACTTTTGGGGCATAGGATCGGTCTCATTCGATGCTCAGATTTTTTTTTACCCTTAGATCCCTTTGTCTATGTGCTGTCACATATGTACATATGAATGTATATTTTTACAATATTATTAATATTAAATAGACGTCTGCTTTAGTTTATTGGTGGAATAGGCATACCGGTGGATTTGCCTTTTGAGTCCTTGACTATTGGTCATGTGTTGAAGGCTGAATTTTGGTTGCCATATAATGAGACTGTATTTCGTGAAAATCCCTATTTTCCCGAATATAAAAATGATAAACTTTATAATAATCTAACGAAAAATCAAAGTCCTAATTTTGTTAATGCAAGGAGGTCATTGCGAAATGAAGAGAGAAAATCAAAGTTGCGTTGGGATATATACGATGTATTAATACATCGTTTGGATGGGTGAGTGCATTATCAAATGATTTTGTATAGATCCTTTTTGGACACGCAAAAGTTTACTTTGCAAAGTCTTAATTCAGCTGGGATAAAGACAGAGGGCGGAAGACTTTTTCTTTCCGTCTTTGCGTGTCTAAAAAGGGTCTTATGTATTGTGTTTATTTTATAAACAGCTATGGCTACAAGGGTCAAGAATGTCTATTACGGGCCATTTGCGAGGCAAATGCTTTACAATTTATGCGACATTTTGATGTTTATGGTGAATTAATGCACATCTTCTTTAGGTATTGCAAGCAAATATACAAAAATAAGCATATATATTTACTGCCTCCATTCATAAAAAATATTTCAGGTTTATTAAGCGCTTATTTGACATATTTCTATGGGAAATTTGTCAAATAAACCTGTAATAAATCTAAAATATTTTTCATGAATTAGACCATTAATATGTATATATGTATATATATTTAATAATACAAATTTTTTAGCCCTTCAACATCCAGCGATTTCAAAACAGCCGATGCTCAAAATTATATACAAGCTGAAAAGTTGGGTTCATCTGGGGACTCCTGTTTATCTTACGACTGTAGCTTATCAATTTTGGATTTAATTTCAAAAGTTTTAAAAGTCAGTTAAATTTTATTTTTTAAGGGCACTGCTACACGTTCAATATATATTGTGATATTTGGATCGCGATCCATTTTAATGGATTGATGGATCACGAGCGAATGCTACATGTTCAATATTTATCGCATCAGTATTTACATTATTTTTTTGCTGTGTGTCTCCAAATTAAAAATAAAGTCTTTTCAAAATAATTTTTTCGGTCGTTAATTCCAATCCCACCGGCAGAACCCACATCGCTTTCACTATCTTCTGCCACTACCCTTTATTAAAACAAACTTTACACAAATGTAATAAACTTTTTTACTTTTTATTTGTTAAATTTTTGGCACTGCGTCTTTTATTTCATTTGTTTTAATTCACTTCTTATTAACGTATCGCGATCTAATACCATGAAAATGCTACACGTTCAATATTTATCACGCGATCCGCGATTCACGATCTGGATTCCATAATTTAGGCCATTTTGCGATATGGATCGCGATCCATCAATACTACATGCTACACGTTCAATAAATATCGCGATACTGGATCGCGTTCAATATATACTGAACGTGTAGCAGTGCCCTAATACTTCATAAAATATATACATACATATGTATGTAAATATAAACCACAAAAAAAAAACAATGGACATATCGAGCCCTTGCTTCAATAGAGTCATAATACAAAAAACGATTTTGAGGTTTTGAATTTATTAATAACTTAATGGAAAAATTTTTATTATTCAGTTAAAAGTGGATCATACAAGATATTTGTGTGAAATTTCTAAACAATATGATGATTAATTGCATTATTAACTCAAAAACCACGTTTTGAGTTACGACTCTATTGCAGCAAATGCTCGATATGTGCACTGTATGCATAATAAAATAAGTATATCCCAGCAAAAAAGTGAGGAAAAAGATGTAGAAAAAGCACCACATCTACTGAATCAAACCACTTCAAATTTAAGTAAAAAACCAATGAATTTTATATTGACATGTCAATGGAAGGAAGTGGTTTGCTTTTCACATTTTTTAAACTCAATAAAAATCATGTTTTTGGTGCTATAAAAATCCGAAATTCGGGAGTGAAAATAATTCACTTCACAAAAGTAGTTAAAAAGTGATTTTTATTCAGTGATTAAAATCACTTGTATATGGTTTGAAAAGTAAAAAGGTTAAATTATTTAATTTTTTCTTATTTTACTCCATTGTTATTTTTAATAATGTAAATTTTTCGATTTGATAAGCCTTAAATGTAATAAAAGAATGCTTGTATTTGGCTTGAGCCAAAAAATATTGAATTTGCTGAAAACAAAGTAGTGATTTAAAATTCTATTTGATATGTGGTTAAAAATAACTTCTTTAACATCTAAAAATATGCATTAGGTAATTTCGAAGTAATTTAAAAGTGGTTTGTAATTATTTTTTGCTGGGATGTATTACATCCAGTGTTTTTTTGTTGTTATTTTTTATTTCTTATTCTTGTTAACATCTTTCTATTTACAAGGTTTTTCATGTCTTTGAGGTGCAAAATCTTTTTTGACCTATTTCTTATTTTGCCTATTTTTGAAAACAACCAGTATTATTACGCAAATAAAATTATATGCATTGCTGTAGTTGTTGTGGAGTTGCATGATACTTGATATAAATAAACGTTGTTTTACAGCCTGTTTGTAATACGAAACATCAAAATTTCCATCTTCAAAGTCTGACACAAACAGGCTGTTACACTCTAATAAAAAGCTCTGGTGTAGGAACGGTTTTATGTTGCCTACCAAAGCAAATTTATTTCCAGCTAATATCAGGATTACAAAAACAAGGAAAGAAAAACAACATGGCTTTTAGTTTATCCAAAATGTCAAAAATAGAACATGTTTAAAAATTATTCAGATAAAGTTTAGCACTTTTGACAGTTTTTTAATAGTTTTTTTTCATATTTTTAAATTTGTTTTGAAAGATTTTTTTTAATAAAATATTTTTCATATTGAAATTCTTTTAATTTTTTTCTTAATATCTCTTTTTAAACCCCGACCAAAAAACGGGGTGTTATAAGTTTGTAGTGTGTGTCTGTGTATCTGTGTGTCTGTACAAGTACACGTACAGACCAAACGTCTGAACCGATTCAAAATTAGTTTTTTATGTTTGAAAGGTGACTTGATCGAGAGTGTTCTTAGCTATGTTTAAAGCAAATCGGTCCAGCCATTTAGAAGACATAACATCTTTTCGGAATAAATCGGGGGTTTTTTAAATTTTTAATTTTTGTTATGTAAACAATTTTTGAAATTTCCGATGAACTTTAGTTTGCTGCGTCTTTGCTACTACCTGGTGAATGTGCCTTGCTGCCTACTATACCATGCATCAGTGATGTTAACTTTTTATTTTGAGTTACTGTGCAACCCTTAAACAAATTGTCATATTTAAAATAAAATTGGGCAGAACTCATGCATTAATCCCATTCACCGCAGCAAGTTACCGACTACAAAGTGTCAAGGATAGAATACACAAGTTTATATGAGAATGATTCTTCTGAAGACAGCAAGGCAACAGGGCGGCAGGTTGTTGTCTATGCTGATTTTGTCGTCGTAGTCGAATTAAACAAATTTCTCAGTACTTACCAGCCGTATGGATAAAACTTTGCTTAAAACTCTTCCGACATTCAGTTAAAAGTGTTATGATATTATTAATAAAAAATAATTTTGTTTTATAAAGGGTTTCTTAAACAAATTTTGTAAGAAAATCTATTTTGTAAATCTTTTAAAAACCAGAAATATTTTTTATGAATAACAAAAATTAAAAATTTTAAAAACCCCCGACTTTTTTTAGAAAAGATGTTATATCTTCTAAACGGCTGGACCGATTTTCTTCAAACATAGGTAAGAACCCTCCCGATCTCTCAAACAGATAAAACTAAATGAAAATCGGTCCAGCCGTTTGGCCTGTACGTGGACACGGACAGACACACAGATACACAGACACACACTACAAACTTATAACATCCCTTTTTCAGTCGGGGGTTAAAAAGGTCTTTATTATGTCAAGGTATACATTTTTGATTAGTTGTACTAAAATTTCTTTATATTTCCTCAATATTATAAAAAAATGAGTCTAGAATGTAGGCTCTAGATACCGAATTTAAAACAAAAATTACTATATGGGCTTACGGGTCGATATTCAGTGTATGGTTAACAGCACTGCCATGGACAAATATAAAATATTAAAACAAATCCTTATGACCTTTTAACCAATTTCACTTTCACCTCATCTTTTGTGCGAATAATAATTCCACTTTTAAAGTTAAATTTTTCGGGATCCACTAGAGGCGACAGTTTGAAGTTTTTAATAACATGCACGAGGCACGTTTTCATTTCAAGCATGGCAAATTTTTGGCCTAAATAGAGAGGGAAAGAAAGAGACAGAGGGAGACAGATGGGATAAAAAATCTTTTAAAACTTTTTTTAATTTAGAATAAGTATATTGTCATCGAAAATCCAAAAGTACGTAACAGCACAGGAGAAGCAAAACATCTTATAAATTTAAGACTATTTATTTGTTAGGTGCCAAATTGAATAGTGAATATAATCGGTATTTTTGAACATACTCGTATGTGAGTAAAATTTTAAGCAAAGATGTATTTTGGTTAATCACATCATAATTAATAAAAAGTCTATTTTGAATTTTCGATGACGATATGAATCAAGTCGATAAAATATGTATGTAATAACTAAAACTAGCTGTAAAAACCACACGAGGTTTTTCTATGTAGTTATTATTATTATTTTTTTCGGGTATGAAACTTTAACAATATGTATTACTAAAACATTAAGCAACTTACCAATACAATTTCTTTGGCCAGCACTAAATGGTGAAAATGCATACGGATGTCTATTAGCCGAATTTTCGGGTGTAAATCTTTCCGGATTAAATGTGTTCGGGTTTTCAAAGTGCTTCGGATTACGTTGTATATCGAAGATATGTATTGATATAAATGTATTGGCTGGTAATATTAAGCCATTTGCCAATTGTGTTTCTTGCACATTTTCACGCATTATAACCGGTACCGAAGGATATAAGCGCATTGTTTCTTTCAAAAAATATTCCATGTACTTAAGTTGATTTAATTTGGATATATCCAAATTATCCAAATCATCTATATTTTCTATGATTTCCTGATAACAACGTTCCTGCACTTGTGGATACAGCGATAGGTTCATGAGGCTAAAAGTTAGACCCATCGAAGTGGTATCGAAACCTTCAAACATAAAAGTATCGACTTCTTCGCATATACCGGCGTGATCTATTAGACCTTCTTTTTCGGCTCTCAGAAGTGTATTCAACATGGCATAGCGTTTCTTCTTAAAACTTTAAAAATAACATAATACAAGATGTTTATGTTTAAATAATTAATGCATCTTACCAATATTCTTCATTTTCTTTTGCTTCTTCGTTTGTTTGACTTTTCAAGTCGCTTTCAAACACCTGTCTTCTTTTCTTGATTATATCACTGGAAAAGTCGTGGGCTATTTTCAAGGCCGGTATATATTTATGCTCTTCCAGAAGCTTGTATATGGGGTCTATAAGTAAATACGCTGTGTTCACTCGCTTATTGAAGCAATCTTCGAAAACTTTGAAACTCGCACGGTACTCGTCGGCATTCGAGCATTCATCTAATTTAACACCCAAGGCAGTCTCTAAAAATTTAATTATTTGAATTTTTTTTTTAAATTGTTGCTTAGAGGAGGTTTTAAGAGGAAGTGTCCCAAGTGGCCAATTTAATATCGTAATATATGTATGTACTTCTACCCAACTGGTTCCTTTAAAAATTAACCCACATATTATGCTCTTACTATGATACACTTTTGAGAAAACGGGAAAGAATTGTTTTTCAATTCTTATGACATTTTGCATACAACTTTGATATACATATGTAAATAAAACTGAAAAAAAGTTAAGCCGACTTCAAAAATAAGCACTAAGAAGTTAAAAATAATTTAGAATCAGTTAAATAAGATAATTTTATATGTGTTCACTATAATGATATTCCAAGTCGGTTCCAATCAGGTTAGCAAATTGTATATTTATAAAATATGCTTAAGTTATCATTGTTATTGTCACCGACTTTAAATAGAATTATAGGTAACACCTATAAACAATTTTTTAATTTAACTTTGTAGTGCTTATTTTTGAAGTCTGTTTATTTTTTTTTAATTATTTTATTCTATAATTTTTAGTACCTACATATATTATATTTCTAGGGGAGAGGTGGTCATGCCCAATTAGGCAAATATTAGTGGCCGTCTCTTTTCTAAATTCAACATTGTGTCACTTTTAGAGCTCAAGGTAAGGTAGAAGCCCATGGGCGGGATGGCCCGCCCACTTCTTTAAGCAGAAAATTATGTCATTCTTTGCCGAGTTTCATGGGATCCGCATAAGTAGAAGTTCATATAATTTATTACTAACCTTACATGGACGTGGTCCGCCCAATTTTTTGAACACAAGACTTAGGGCTTTTCAGAGCTCTATATGTGTGGCAAGTTTCGTAAGAATATGTAAAATAAAAGCACGTGAAATATAGCATTAAATTTTAATGGGCATAGCTCTGCCCACTTTTTTATGCAATATTGTGTATTTTTAAAAGCTCAAGGTGTGTGCTAAGTGAAATAAAATGTTAAGTTTTAATAGGCGTGGCCTCGCCTACTTTTATGAATGCAGGATTGTATCTTTTTTAGAGTTTAGAGTGTCTGCTAAGTTTCGTAAAAATCGGTCATATAGAAGCAAGTGAAATATAATATACATTTTTAATGGACGTGGCTCCGTCCATTTTTCAACTTCGAGATTATGTCGTTACGATAGCCTAGTGTATTTGCTAAATTTCGCAGCAATCAGATAAGTAAGATAGCATAAAATCAAAGAAAAAAAAATTAGTGGGCGTATGCCACATTGCTTACGATAGGAGAAAATACCCTCCCAGAAAAAAATTAATATTTAAAATCCGTTTTAATGGTACCGAATTATGAGGTAAAATAACAAAAACAAATACAGACGAATTGATAACATCCTGCTTTTTTTAAGTCAGATAAAAATGAGCAGCCTGCGACCTTGGAAATAGCTCCGGTGCTGCCAGATTCTAGTTCGAAAATAGCTAAAACCTCATAAAATTTTTTAGGGCTTATCACAAATATATTTAGTAATCGATAAGAGAGGTGAAAATTTATTTTTTTTATTAAAAATAATTTGTATTAAGTTTATGGCGTTGATATATTTACATATCGTTAGCTAAAATGCAAAAAGGCGTAACTAACAAAAATTCAAAATTGAGTTTTCGATTGATTATTATGTATGCAAATTACATGTCTTGACAAAATTGTACACTTTTGCAATAAAAAATTACACTTTATTCTTCTCCTGTAAAATTGAGTTTTTGTTAGTTACGCTTTTTTGCATTTTATTATATAATTTTCATATATAAATGGCACAGTGTGTTCTTTCAAACCAAAAAATATTTTTCACATCGAATCAAGAGGCCGCTATTTGAGGTAAACTATAATCAGTAAAAAAATATTTTGATTTTTAGAAGACTGCTTTATAAGCTTTTTCAATTGATTATAACCATCCCATCATCCTCTCAAAAGATTTAAGCGTTCTCAAATTAGTTTCTGATTTAGATGATAATTGAGTTTTTATATTTGCATGTTTTTGCTGAATTTTGTTTTCTGTAATAACGTCATAAGCCACACCATTTTTTCATAGTTTATTTCAAAATTTTGTAGAGGTTATGTGTGAAAGTTAACATTTTGTGGATATGCAGACGTTTTTTGAAAGAACGATAGAAATCATGAAACTCTCTTATGATATGACTTTTTTTAATTTTCGTGGCTTATGATGTTACATATAGCAAAAAAAAAAAAAACTAGTAATTTAATTTATATGACTTAGGACGTTTTTGCTGTAAAAAATTTATAATAATTTAGCTATAAGCAAATATATATATTTTTTTTGTTCAGAAAAAATTCAATTTATTTCTACAGTAACATAACATGAGTCACATTAATTTTTGAATACAGTATAATTTCATGAAAGACATATTTGTAATATTTCTTTTGTGGCATGTGATGTTGTTACAGTAAACCTTTCGATTGTAAAATGTTTTTATTTTTTTCACGATATATTGATCAAGGTTCAATTAGCGTTTTATCACATTTTTGATAAATTTCTTTCCACTAATTTTTCTTCATGTTGTAGTTGTCTCTTTTTTTTTGACGACAAGTTAAAACAATTTTACAAAATAAAAATTTCTGATTTTCCCCATTTCAGTAATCGATATATGTAAATATACTTTGCAAATGAACATGATCAAATCTGAATATGCATGTGTGACCTTTTGACTTATGGAATTGTATCATTTGTTAACAAAATACTTATAATTGCTTGTTTTTGTAGAAATGAATATACAAATATACATATCTCTCATTTACTCAAAGAACGTCATAACAAAAAAAAACTAGTTTTTCAGAAAACGAGTTTGAAATTTTTGAAAAATTTACTTTGCTTTCAAGAGTTGAGTAAGATATTTGTATGAAATTGTTACACAATATGAAGAGCGATGTGAGAATTAATTCAGCATCTTTAACTCTAAAATTCTATTTTTTTTTTTAGTTATGACGTTCTTTGAGTAAAAGAGCGATATGTACATATGTATGTGAGTACCTGTATTATTGTATAATGGGAATTTATATTGAAACAACAATAATAAAATTATTATAATTATTTTTGTTTGCAAAAACAGGTAGTAAACTAATTTTTTCCACTTACCACATACAACGTTTAAAGTAAATTTTGGTATTATTTCATCCAAAAGCACTACTTCTGTCTCTAATTTTTCCAGCTCTTTGACAAACTTTTCACTTTCTTCTCTGAAAAAAAAAAACAACGCAGTCCTTAAAGTTTAAACGTTACTTACATATGAACACTGGCGTAGCTAAAAGAAATTTCCTAGGGGGGGGGGGGCGGTCATCACGACTGGCAATTTGCGTGAGTAATATTAAAATATATAATCACAGGCAATTTCTAAATAATTTTAGGGGGCAAAAAAAATTTTGGGGGGCAAATCGCCTCCTCAGGATGTCTTTCTACGCCTATGCATATGAAATACAAAAAGTTACATACTTGAATATTTGCTCAAACTCTGTTAAAATATTGAAATGAAATGCACTTGTTAACATTTTACGTCTAGCATGCCATTTCTTATCCGTTGATATTAAAAGACCTTCGCCAAGCGCTGGTTTCAAAAAATCATACACAAATCCTTTTTTAATAAGTTTTGTATCTGTAGCAATCATTTCCCACAATTCAGCTTCTATAACATTGAGAATAGTTTTGCCCAAAACATATTGCACATAGTTTTTCTTCATTAGCATTGCACTATTACGGGCATAGTTAAAAGTTCCCACTAAGAAAAACAAATAAAATAAAATAAAAAAAAAAAACAAACCAACTGCCAGTTTAGTGAAGCCAATCAAAAATGTTTGTTTGCCTATTTAAAGTTGAGGTTGTTTTTTTAACGATTGTCTTCGATAAACAGGCAATCAACAGTTTCCGCTTTCAATCTTTTTTACCATAGTCCAAACCAGCAGCATCGAAAGTATTGCCAAATATTGTTTTTCCCGGTAAAGTAGGCGCAATATTTTCCACTGCACTGCCATCTATAGTTTTTAATTTTGGTGCAAAAAAGGCCAAAACATGATAACTTTTATTTAGTTTTAACAATAAAACTAATATAATTAAACCAACTGCCAAAGTGAAAAATATCATTTTCAATTGAATATGTTATGTTAGAATATTTTACGAGCGACTAAAATAATTTTTTTTGCTGAGTAATTTTACGTTTCAATAGATAGGAATGCTTTCATGAAACTAAACGACTTGACTTGTTTAACAAACAGTTTAGGCTAATATGTAGTATATTGTAGTATTACAGATACAGATATATACATATATACATACATATATACTATATTAAATGTATATATGTACATTGTATCTGCAACAGACCTACACTCGAATACATACTTATGTAGAGTTTATTATAAATATTTTTTTAAGAAAAATTCTAAAAGATTTTACTTTTATAATTATGTACATAAACAGACTTTGTCAGTTTAGCTTATTTTTCGATATATTGAATATAAATTTATTATTTGTTTATTTTTAGCATTTTTAAAAATATATAAGCACATAAATAGTTTCAAAAACTACTCGTATTAACTTATTTATACATATTTTTCTATTTTTTCCATGGTGCAATAAATACATTTATCGCTCATTTACTTGAAAATGTAATAACTCAAAATATTTGATTTTTTAAATTAATAATGCACAATTAATCCTCATAACGTTATTCATATTGTGTAAAAATTTCATAGAAATATCTTGTATACTTAACTCTTGAGAGGAATATGCAATTTTTTCCATTAAGTTATGTCTAAACTCGTTTTCTGTAAAACTAGTTTTTTTACTTGTGGCTTTGTTAAAGTAAACGAGTGATATATGTATTTTATTATTATTTTTTTAAATCATATAAGCATACATATATGTACATATATGCACGTGCTTACATAGAAAATCTGTGATTTTCATTTCGTCAGCTGAAATGCAAAACCACGTAACTAACAAAAACATTAAAATCTCATTTTTAATTAATTATTGGGTAATACATCGAAACACATGGTCCTACAAACTTTCAAGCCTTGATCATAACAATCAGCCGAATTAAAAATGAAAATAAAAGTACTTGACTTCAGTCAGTTGATTAATTCTATTCAGTTGTTTCTATCCTTATGATACTCTGAAGAGTTTTGGACTCATGCAATGAAAGTACAAAATACTTGTATGTTCCTATATGAAATTCATACTATATATCAAAATAAGTAGTTAACTAGCTCTGGGATGTAGAACAAATCTCGCGTCGTGGTAATTATTTTTTAAATACGGTCAGTTTTGTGTGTGTTGTTTGTCCTTCGAGAGTTCTTCGTCTCACTCGCACTGGTTAACTGATTTGCCACGGATAACCGTATAGTCTTGCGGTTCTTTTGCAGAATTTCGTTGACAATCACGTTGCTACTTCCTATGTGAAGGAATATTTAGCTCATGTATACTTATAACTATAGTCACAAAAACAAAAAATATAGAAAGGCCCTAACTCAATATTTTTTTTTTTTTGAAATCGAGATTTTTACATATTTCGTTACATTAGATGTTCTTTTATGAAAATACACAAAAAACTCGACTGCAAAAAATAATGAGTCAGGGCTTTTCTACATTCAGTTAACGATATGTATACACACATATATCAAAATGCACAAAACTGATTATTCACAAAGACGCACAAGTAATATGAAAAAGCCAAACGAATCTGAGGGGCGTACAATGTATAACAGTCGCTAGTGTGGCAAGCGTTTCTCGGCTCTGGGCCTCAAATTGTGAGCTCAAGAGTGTTACGAAAATGGTAATTCAGCGACTGTAATATATACCTCACAAAAACATAAATGTGAAAAAAGGCCAAGTTGCTATAAAAAAGTTCGGCCATTAAAAGTAGTGAGATATAAATTTTTACCAAGTTCTTGTTTGGTACAACACCTATCACTGAAATATGCTATGCATTATATAAATTTGTAATCGTATGAGTGTCATATAATTTCTAGATAATCTGCTAAGTTGGCAATATTTTTAACTTTCTAGAAAAGGAGAGAATAATGTATATTTGTTCATTTCTTCATATCGGTAAAAATGTTGTCAAGTTAGCAGATTATCTAGAAATTATATGACACTCATACGGTTACAAATTTATATAATGCATAGCATATTTCAGTGATAGGTGTTGTACCAAACAAGAACTTGGTAAAAATTTATATCTCACTACTTTTAATGGCCGAACTTTTTTATAGGAACTTGGCCTTTTTTCACATTTATGTTTTTGTGAGGATCTGACTACTTTTTGAAAAATTTGCTATGATAACATTTTTTACACTTAAAATTTCTAGTGTTTTTTATTTCTATTCATGATCACTTTGTAAGTTAAAAATGGCAAAGTTACATAAAATAATGGGCTAGAGCGTGAGTAAAAATGAATTATTGTGTTATTACAACGGGTCGCCAGCGTGTACGCAATTTATTAAGAGTCGTCTGGAAAGAAACATGTAAAATACAGCGTCAATTTTAGTGGGAGTGATCCCGGCTATTTTCTCAATATATTTACATATTAAGGTCTGCTTAGCCGAAGTACATAAATCAAAAGGATATGCCCAATGTGCATGCAAAGTTTCAATAAGGTAAGTGGTGCTTTAATTTTTGGATTTTCCGATTGAGTAAATCAATTAGGACTATTTGTCTACAAAAATTTCAACTTTCTACAATATCATATTACGTAAAATTTTTATGGGCCTGGCACCGCCGAGTTTTATTTATACTAGTGCTTATGGTTCATGTAAAGTTTCGTAGGAAAAACCTAATGAGAAATACATGAGTAATAGAGTAAAAACTGATAAGCCGAAGTACGTGAAAATAAAAGCTAAGATTTATGGGTGAAGTCATGGCCAATTTTCAAAACAGTAAATTTTTACTTTGGATAAGTGAAATCTGTATGAAAAGTTCCAATAAAATTTAACTTAATTTTGAGTTTACAGTGCTTCTTCCCAATCCCTGATTGAAACTTCTTCTTAGTGATATCTGATTTAGATTAATTTGTGTACCAAATTTCAGCTCTCTAGTGCGAATTAGAGTTTTAGCGGATAAAACTTCTTGGTTTTAAGATTTTCCCATTGGCTTACTTATCTACACTTGCTTGCGTATAAAATTTCAGCTCTCTAGCGTAAACTGTACCTTATAATTTTATGAGCATTACCCCTCCCACTATTTTAAACTCACAATATTTCTGTGAGCAGCACTTATAATTCATGCTAATTTTCTTCTGAAATATGCTAGACCGAAGTAGATTAAACACAAGGCCAACATTTTATGGGAGTGATCACGCCCACTTTTTTAGGTGATAGTTTAAAGTTTTGTATACGTGTAACGTATATGCAAGTTTTCACTAAAATAGCTTAAGTTAGAAGCTGTATATTAACAGCCTTATTTATAAAACTTTTTAAGGCTTTATAAAGGGATTTTGAGACAAATTTTCATAAGAAATTTATCTTAAAAAGCCTTAATAAGATTTATAAATAAGGCTGTAAGTTTTCAGGTTCAAACAATAGTAGCGTATCCCCGCCCATTCTGGTAATATATTTTGGTTTTTCAGATTTTTCTAGTTGGTTTCTCACCTAGACCTACTTATGTATCAAATTTAAGCTCATACGCGCAACTTTTAATTTTTAATTTTAATGGACGCAGCCCCGCCCCTTTGATTAAGATTTCTGGGTTTTCAGGTTTTTCTTGTTGTTTTCTCACCTATACCTACTCGTGCTTCCAATTTCAGCTCCTTAGCGCAACTTTTAATTTTTAATATTTATAGGCGTAACCATGCCCACTTTTCCAAACTTTAGATTTTTTCGGCCAGTGTTTATTATTTGTGCCAAGTTTGGTTGCAAACGGATAATAATACATACAGAAATAGTATATCTAAATATGCTGAGGCGTAGTACACGAAAATGAAGTTGAAATGGTATGGGCGTGTCAACCCACTTTTTTAATAAACAATTTTTAGGATTGCCCTATCGCAGTATGTATGCCGAATTTCAATAAAATAGCTTCCATAAAGCGCCTTAGATTTGCTTTTTTAATTCTAGCCCTTATGGACGTAGCCCCGCCCTCTTAGCCAAAATTTTCGGATTTAAAATTTTTTTAGTTTATTTTCCACCTAGGCCTAGTTCTGTAGCAAATTTCAGCTCACTAGCACACATTTTAATTTTTATGGGCATAGCCCCGCCCACTTGGTTAAAGTTTTCGGGTTTTCAGATTTTTCTAGTTCATTGCTCACCAAGATCTACTTGTGTACCAAATTTCAGATCTCTAGCTATAGCGGAAGTGCTTCATAATATTGAGGAGGTCAGTGAGTCAGTGAGTTAGTGAGTCAGTGTATGTCTTAAAATATGCACTTTTTGTACCTCCATATCTCCGGAACCTTTCATTGTAAAACTTTCAAACTTTGCATATGAGGTTACATGAATTTATTCTAATTATGATTTAAATTTCATAATTTTACGGTGGCGGGGAAATAAAGTTGTGAGGGGAGTAAAAACAGCTCGAATGGCTTCCTGTAAATATACACACTACGTGCATTGGCCAGAACTTGGCCTGGCGCACTCCCGTGCGCCTAGATGTATAAGATTTTGTCATATTAAAAGTTTGCGCCAATCATGCCTCTTATTCGAAAATAGATCAAAAAGCCTTCGGAGACCAGTACAACATGGGAAAAGTCAAAATAGGGGAAACCGAAGATTATCGAGAGCAGTTGAAAAAGTGGAAAGTGTTACTCTGTTCGTGATAATTCTAAGCTTTCAACTAAGAAGAGCTAAATTACTTTAAATGGGCATAGATCGTCATTAGACCGTATTTTATGCATCCCTACAAAAGTTCAATGGGTGCAATAATTCAAGCCATGGATGAGTGTCAGAGACTTGATTTCCCTGGAAAGCGGTAATTAATTGATTTTTTAAAATTGCAGGATTTTAAATGAAATTAACCGGGTAAAGCATTTATGCCATACTCATTTAATTGGTACATAAAAAAAATAAAAATTACCTTCAAGGGCAAACCCATTTCAAATTATTGACATTGTTCGAAAGTGCTACTACTTCTGCTAGTCAATCACTGGATCTTATTGACTTCTTCGGTCTTTCTTTTTTTGCTGGGAAGTTTCTGAATACAGCAAATCTCGAAGTGAAACTGAAACGTAAGAAATTTGTCAAAATTTGAAATGAGTTAGGGCTTGTCCTTCGATGTCGACAACATTCGACTTATCGCACACTTACATTCAAAACAAAAACAAAAATTTTAAATTTGTTTTTGTTTTGATAGGACGTGTAGGATAAATCGAACTTTGTCGACATCGCGGGACAGGCCCTTAAATTCGTAATTGTACACCTTTCACACAAGGAGGAAAATTTTTGTGGAATATTTAAATCCTCTACTACGGGTTGTTTTTATTCCCTTTATTATATAAGTGCCCTTGATAAGGGGATATAGCATGTATCTATACAAAAATATTCCCCACAAATTTACATTATATATAATTATATTCACCCTTATTCCAGTTGTCGACATCGACGTCACTTTAACACAATGTCAAAAAATGTATGCTTTTGTACCCGCTGTCTAAAACAACTGACTCCTGTTGACAGTTTTATAAAATTTTCTAGATTGTCAGTAGCACAAAATTTTTCTCGAGACTGAGTAAACAAGCACCAATTTTTTGCTATTGTGTTAAAGTGACGTTGATGTCGACAACTGGGATAAGGATGATTAATAATTATGAATATACTAAAGCTAGAAAACTTGAATTAAAACATTAAACTCGTTTACAATATTCATATAAAATTCTTCTCATTGGAATTAATTTTGTCATCTTGGTAAAAAACTAAAAAGATTTTATTTATATCATTTTGAAAACAAGAAAAGTGCTAAATATTTTTGATGTGTAAACATCTATACGCTAGGGGGTAAAAATCTTTTGACTTTGATTTCTTTTCTGAGATTTCTTTCTTTGCATTGTCAAATCGGTGTGAGCTATGTATGAGTGTATTAGTATTTGAAAGAAGCAATACCAAGCAGAGAAACAAGTCGACCGGCTCGAAGCCGACAGTGCGCCGCCGCCGGTTATTTTTCTGTATATTTCCGTACACCAAAGGTGAAAATGAACCGTAAGAGCTACGGACTTGAAATTTGGACACAATGTGTAGACATTTGGCCACTACAACAACAAATACATGAGAGTTAAAAACTAAAGGGTGTTCCACAACGAGCAACGAAAAATGTTAAAATCCCATGTAATATACATACAATTGTATGTACATATATACACTTGAAATCTTAAAAGTTAGTGTATTTTTATACAGACTACAACAATTAACACTAAATTTAAAAAATTTAAATCCATCAGGTAATGCAATTTCGACTTTGTACAACTTGCTGTATCTTGGAAACCGTAAGAGCAAAACTCTTGAAATTTTCAGAAACGGTAAAACTAAAAAATCAAAAAAAAAAATATAAAATCGCCAAATATAAAAAAATCGCCAAAAACAAAAAAAAAATCGCCAAAACGAATAAAAGCACCAAATTAAAAAAATCTTTAGGACTAAAATAAATCGCGAAAACCCGGAAAAATCGCCAAAATGAAAAAAATCCTTAAACAAAAAAATCGCCAATATGAAAAAATCGCCAAAATGAAAAAATCGCCTAAATAAAAAAACGCCAAAAAAAGACAAAAATCGCCAAAATGAAAAAACCCCAAAAAAACTAAAAAAAACCTAAAAAGAGAAAAAAACTCCAAAACGAGAAAAAAGCGATAAAACTGAAAAAAACGTTTAAACTGAAAAGACTTAAAAAAGGAAGAAAGCTAAATCAAAAAAATGATCAAACCCGAATGTGCGCGAGTCAAAGTCGCACTTTATTGAATTTATTTTAATTGCAATGCGTACACAACAACAAGAACAGCAGCAATTCAACCATGAACAACAGGAATTAAAAATTAAAAAGTAAAAGTAGAGGCATTTACCATAGATGAGCACCGCAGTACCACTAAAGTTTCAGTAAAACTATAAAAATGTTTAACAAGTAAGTTTTTACTGATTACTAAAATTTTTTTCTACAATTTTTATAAATTGCCTAAATGATTTGTTATATGATGAGGTGCATTGAATTTTCATTAATCAGTAATGCCCGTATTCATAATGAAATTCTACCAAGTGGCTAAATGTTTTTCATACAAAAGTTTCAAAATTTTAATGAAAAAACTTTGCCACTTGCTGCAATTTTATTATGATTACGGCCCTACGATTTTACTGGTAATGCAAATTAAATTTCATTAGCAATAAAAATTTACTGAATTTTTTAGTAATCAATCAACTGCAATTTTGATTGCAGTATATATACATATACTGCAGTGTGTCCATTTACTAACCAAATAAGTTTAATAAAACAAACAAAAACCAACAAATTCATATGTATTTACAATATTGAAAGTTTTGATACTTTTAATTAATTAATTTAAAAAAAAAGATACTAAAAGCATAAGTACTTCCAACTTAAAAAAAAATTTCATTACTAGATGTTTACACATCTCCTCTGTGATCGGACTCACATTGCTTTTTTTTTAACAAGTCTAACCTTTCAATAACATATTTATCAAATATTACGGCCTGTGCCAAGATGTCAACAGAAAATACGAGTATTCGATCGATTACTCATATTGAAAACAAAAACAAATTTTCTCACTTTATTGTTGTTTTCAATAAAAGTGCTCGATCGAACGTTTTCTTGCAAAATCGTGGGACGGGCCCTTAATGTTCTGGTTTACATACGAGTATGTACATACATACATATCGCTCATTTACTCAACCAACGTCATAGCTACAAAAATGGAATTTTTGAGTTAATAGAATTTTTGAGTTAATGATGCAGAAATAATCTTCATAACGGGTGTTTTTTTAGAGGTATAGAACTTCGAATTGAAATAAAATACAAGAAAATCGTTTTAATGTCCATCAATTTGGCTTTATTGGAAGGATAATTTTATGCCATTAATGTTTAATTATGATTTCGGGCATGTGGCCGCCGCTGCTGGCTCGAATAAAGCCAATTCTACAGGTCCAATTTTCAACCACTTTTTCGAGCATATGGGGCCGTATGTTGGGAATAACGCCACGAATGTTGGCTTCCAAGTCCCCTAACGTTTCTGGTTTGTTGGCGTAGACGAGCGACTTCACATATCCCCAAAGAAAATAACTGATATATTATTCGATTATATTATTCGAGTGTATCTGCTTTAAAAAACTATTGCGATGGTACTTACCATACGTTACTGTACACAAGCTCGTTCTTATAATCTATTTCAGATAAGAGTTTAAATATTTTTTAAAACATTAAATAATGACATTGCATACAATGTAGAGAACAAAATTAAATGACTTTGCCAAAAATATTTTAATAGTATGTACGTAATCAGAAAATAGTTAATTAAAAATATCTGCTAAAAGAATCACTAAAAAATCTGTAAAAATCTAAAAATAAATTTTAGAACATCTAAAATTCCATACATACATATCGTTAGCTAAAATTCAAAAAGGCGTAACTAACAAATAGTTCAAAATAGAGCTTATGATTGATGATTATGAATACCATTAAGCTACATGTCTTGACAAAAATTTTCACGTCTGCGATCAAAATTGACGCTTTTTTAAACAAAAACAAGAGGACTTAACTACAAGTTTGTTTAGTTTATCTTTTAGTTATTTGCTTCTCCTGTAAAATTATATTTTTTTGTTAGTTACGACTTTTTGCTAACGATATACTGCAATGTATACTGCAATGAGGAAATACATCTTAATTGTTATGCATTTGCTGTCGTTTTAAAACACATTAACTTCAAATTAATTATTTACTTAATACACTTTTATTAACAAGTTTTATTTAAAAACAACAATATGCAGTACATGATTCACTTACTTAAGTATGCATGTATGTATGTATGTATGTACATATGATGTTTAACTTGAGGGCTCTTCACATTTAAGCTAGCTTTAATAACTTAATAGTATTACACACTTTCAATCAGATGCAAGCTGTTTTGCAGTTTGTATTTATTTTAGCCGTATATATCTAGATGGTACAGTGGATTCGGTTGAAAAATGAGGCTGTAAGTGTACAAATAAAACTTTAACTGCAATCGATCACTCTGAAATTCATTTAATTTGTAACGCAATGCCTCACAACGAAAAATATCGGAAATGAAAACGTTGCCACTAGTCCATACTATTACCCATGATACAATAATATAAAGGTAAAACCACATTTGACGTACAAAATTAATTATGACTTTTTTCCCGATTATTTGATTACTGTTTTTTTGTAAACAGAGAGGAGAACGTTGCCACATACATATAATGGCAACTTTCATTTAGGAATGCTTTTTGAAATGTGTAATTTGAGTTTAAAAATTATAGTTTAATCCACATTTTTTTTAAATGCTGTATTCATTGGACATGAGTATAACGAAATCTGTGTGTAATATAATCTTCAAAAGTTGGCAAATATTTGATATATTATTTATTTCACCACATAAAAAAAGCGTCATGGCTAGGGATGCAACATCATTCTTAAAACATCGATGTCTGAAAACGCAAGTTTATATTAAAGCAGCATAACAGCAAAGTTTAAAACTACTGAAAACTGTTAGGAAGCTGAATACTTGAAAAAAAATCGCTTACGTGGCGAACAAAAATACTCGAGAAGTTGCAAAATCGAAAAAAAGCCTTAGAGATCGCTAAAACTGTTAAAAAGAAAATCAACTCGGAAATAACGCGAAAAAATCGCAAGTTCGCAAAAAATTTCTAAATGCATTGAAGAAATAACTTACACTGCAAATAATAACAAAGTCCCAGAAAATCAGATAAATCGCAAAAAAATCCTAACATCACAGAAATTGCAATGTCTAGTAAATGTTTTTGTATAATTTTATGAAACTACAATGGACATAAACATTCAAAAAGTTGGTCATCGTTCGACGACGTAAGAAATACACTATCGCCAGTTAGTTACGTAGGAAAACTTTCGTCCAACGTACTGATTGTGTGTATTTTCATATACACAAAAGTGTTTTTATATATTACGAAGAATATTCGTCGTTGGTTCCAGTTGTGTTAGGAATTTCCTTGCAGCTGTTCTATATTTGCTGCTGCCCTTGTTGGTGCTGCTTTATTTTTTATTGCTATTTCTTATCAAATAATGAAAAAATTTTAATATTTTTCAATATTTTTAATTAAATAAACAACAAAGTCAAACAATTAATCAAAAAATCGGATTTCATAAACTAAGAAGATAGCATTAATTTTGAGAGTAAAAAATAATCGGGACAAACGTCAGAAGGTTAATATGGCGACAAAAGAGAGAACGGTTTTACCTTTATATTATTGTATCATGCTATTACCCTGTCTCAAAGTGGTATAATATGTACTCAGCATTACAAAAAACTTAAAAATGGTTTTGTTTGTCATTTTTAAGAAAGTATACACTCATAAATTTCTAAGAAAAATTTAAAACAAAATCGCTTCACCAGCTCATTCAATTTTTTTAATCCATTAATTCAGTAAGAAGATTTAGGACGATTTTGTTTGAAAATACTTTTGAGTTATTGTGTTTGAATTCTCTAATACGGCATTTACACCTGCATAAAATTTAGTAGATTTTAATTAAAATTTTTGTGAAAATCTATAGCGTTGACACCAAGTTTTTTTACATTTATCAAGACTTTTTTATCAAAAACAAAACCCATTAACTGAAAAATTTCCAAAACTGCAACCAAACAACTGCATCGTAGCCAATTCACACATCTTTTAAAGCTAATTCACTCATCCTTCATATAAATATGTTGTACAGGGTAGTAAAAATAAAATAAAAATATTAGATTTTGAGTTGATTTCCTACAAATCTATTCACAAAATAGATTTTGTTTTATATGGGAAATCAAGTAAAAAGCAGTTAGACTTAGCTCAAAATCTCGTAAGTACTTGATTTCGAGATAATGTCATATAAAATTATTTTCTTCAAAAAAGATTGTTGTTTTTGATAATGAAAAAGAAAAATAATATTGCCATGTTTTTAAAACATAAAAATTAAATTAAATATACAATAGTTTGAAAAATATAAGAATAATTATGTGTTGGATATACTGTTTGGAACAAAATGATAAAACAAACACACGAACCTTCTAGCATAGACAATAAATAAAAAAAAGCAATGTGAGTCCGATCACAGAGGAAATGTGTAAACATCTAGTAATGATTTTTTTTTTAAAGTTAGAAGTACTTATGCTTTTAATATCTTTTTAAAATTAATTAATTAAAAGTATCAAAACCTTCAATATTGTAAATACATATGAATTTGTTGGTTTTTGTTTGTTTTATTAAACTTATTTGGTTAGTAAATGGGCACACTGCAGTATATGTATATGTACTGTATTAAAAATTGCAGTAAGCAGTAAATTTACTGATTACTAAAAAAATTCAGTAAATTTTTAATGCTAATGAAATTTAATTTGCATTACCAGTAAAATCGTAGGGCCGTAATCATAATAAAATTGTAGCAAGTGGCAAAGTTTTTTTTCATTCAAATTTTGAAACTTTTAGCCACTTGGTAGAATTTCATTATGAATACGGGCATTACTGATTACTGAAAATTCAATGCACCTCATCATATAACAAATCATTTAGGCAATTTATAAAAATTGTAGACAAAAATTTTAGTAATCAGTAAAAACTTACTTGTTTAACATTTTTTATTGCTTTTACTGAAACTTTAGTGGTACTGTAGTGCTCATCTATGGTAAATGCCTTAACTTTTACTTTTCGATTTTTAATTCCTGTTGTTCATCGTTTAGTTGTTGCTATTCTTGTTGTTGTGTAAGCATTGCAATTAAAATAAATTCAGTAAAGTGCGACTTTGACTCGCGCACATTCGGTTTTGAGCATTTTTTTTGATTTAGCTTTCTTCCTTTTTTAAGTTTTTTCAGTTAAAACGATTTTTTCAGTTTTATCGCTTTTTTCTCGTTTTGCGTTTTTTTCTCCTTTTGGGTTTTTTTAATTTTTGCAAATTTTTTCATTTTGGCGATTTTTTTATGTTTTCTAGGGGTTTTTTTCATTTTGGTGATTTTTTCTGTTTTTGGGGTTTTTTGATTTAGGCGATTTTTTAATTTTTTCGATTTTTTCATATTGGCAATTTGTTTGTTTAAGGATTTTTTTCATTTTGGCGATTTTTCCGGTTTTTCGCGATTTATTTTAGTCCTAGAGATTTTTTTTAATTTGGTGCTTTTTTCGTTTTGGCGATTTTTTTTGTTGTTTTTGGCGATTTCTTTATATTTGGCGATTTTATATTATTTTTGATTTTTTAGTTTTACCGTTTTTGAAAATTTCAAGAGTTTTTCTCTTACGGTTTCCAAGATACAGCAAGTTGTCAAAATTACAAAGTCAAAATTGTATAAAAATACACTAACTTTTAAAATTTCAAGTGTATATATGTACATACAATTGTATGTATATTACATGGGATTTTAACATTTTTCGTTGCTCGTTGTGGAACACCCTTTAGTTTTTAACTCTCATGTATTTGTTGTTGTAGTGGCCAAATGTCTAGACATTGTGTCCAAATTTCAAGTCCGTAGCTCTTACGGTTCATTTTCACCTTTGGTGTACGGAAATATACAGCAAAATAACCGGCGGCGGCGCACCGTCGGCTTCGAGCCGGTCGACTTGTTTCTCTGCTTGGTATTGCTTCTTTCAAACACTAATACACTCGTACATAGCTCACACCGATTTGACAATGCAAAGAAATCTCAGCAAAGAAATCAAAGTAAAAAGATTTTTACCCCCTAGCGTATAGATGTTTACACATCAAAAATTATGACTGACTATACACAACGTAGCAACGTGGTTATCATCAAAATTCCAAAAAAGAACCGCAAGAATACGCGGTTATCTGTGGCAGATCAGTCAACCACCTGACTTAAAAAATAATTACGATGACGCGAGAGCTGCTTAACGACTGACTCAGAATACTTATTTGTTGTTTTCAATTCAAAATCGCAAATTTCAAGCAATATGTTCTATTTATTTTTTCACTTAGCACACACCTTGAGCTTTTAAAAATACACAATATTGCATAAAAAAAGTGGGCAGAGCTATGCCCATTAAAATTTAATGCTATATTTCACGTGCTTTTATTTTACATATTCTTACGAAATTTGCCACACATATAGAGCTCTGAAAAGCCCTAAATCTTGTGTTCAAAAATTTGGGCGGACCACGTCCATGTAAGCTTAGTAATAAATTATATGAACTTCAACTTATGCTGATCCCATGAAACTCGGCAAAGAATGACATAATTTTGTGCTTAAAGAAGTGGGCGGGCCATCCCGCCCATGGGCTTCTACCTTACTTTGAGCTCTAACAGTGACACAATGTTGAATTTAGAAAAGAGACGGCCACTAATATTTGCCTAATTGGGCATGACCACCTCTCCCCTAGAAATATAATATATGTAGGTACTAAAAATTATAGAATAAAATAATTTAAAAAACATAAACAGACTTCAAAAATAAGGACTACAAAGTTAAATTAAAAAATTGTTTATATGTGTTACCTATAATTCTATTTAAAGTCGGTGACAATAACAATGATAACTTAAGCATATTTTATAAATATACAATTTGCCAACCTGATTGGAACCGACTTGGAATATCATTATAGTGAACACATATAAAATTATCTTATTTAACTGATTCTAAATTATTTTTAACTTCTTAGTGCTTATTTTTGAAGTCGGCTTAACTTTTTTTCAGTTTTATTTACATATGTATATCAAAATTGTATGCAAAATGTCATAAGAATCGAAAAACAATCCTTTCCCGTTTTCTCAAAAGTGTATCATAGTAAGAGCATAATGTGTGGGTTAACTTTTAAAGGAACCAGTTGGGTAGAAGTACATACATATATTACGATATTAAATGGGCCACTTGGGACACTTCCTCTTAAAACCGCCTCTAAGCAACAATTTAAAAACAAAATTCAAATAATTAAATTTTTAGAGACTGCCTTGGGTGTTAAATTAGTTGAATGCTCGAATGCCGACGAGTACCGTGCGAGTTTCAAAGTTTTCGAAGATTGCTTCAATAAGCGAGTGAACACAGCGTATTTACTTATAGACGCCATATACAAGCTTCTGGAAGAGCATAAATATATACCGGCCTTGAAAATAGCCCACGACTTTTCCGGTGATATAATCAAGAAAAGAAGACAGTTGTTTGAAAGCGACTTGAAAAGTCAAACAAACGAAGAAGCAAAAGAAAATGAAGAATATTGGTAAGATGCATTAATTATTTAAACATAAACATCTTGTATTATGTTATTTTTAAAGTTTTAAGAAGAAACGCTATGCCATGTTGGATACACTTCTGAGAGCCGAAAAAGAAGGTCTAATAGATCACGCCGGTATATGCGAAGAAGTCGATACTTTTATGTTTGAAGGTTTCGATACCACTTCGATGGGTCTAACTTTTAGCCTCATGAACCTATCGCTGTATCCACAAGTGCAGGAACGTTGTTATCAGGAAATCATAGAAAATATAGATGATTTGGATAATTTGGATATATCCAAATTAAATCAACTTAAGTACATGGAATATTTTTTGAAAGAAACAATGCGCTTATATCCTTCGGTACCGGTTATAATGCGTGAAAATGTGCAAGAAACACAATTGGCAAATGGCTTAATATTACCAGCCAATACATTTATATCAATACATATCTTCGATATACAACGTAATCCGAAGCACTTTGAAAACCCGAACACATTTAATCCGGAAAGATTTACACCCGAAAGTTTCATACTCGAAAAAAATAATAATAATAACTACATAGAAAAACCTCGTGTGGTTTTTACAGCTAGTTTTAGTTATTACATACATATTTTATCGACTTGATTCATATCGTCATCGAAAATTCAAAATAGACTTTTTATTAATTATTTTTTTTTTTTTAAATGCATGTTTATTATTTATTGTATCTTCAAATATGAACTAACAATAAGTATTCAAATCTTAAATCTATAAAAAAAAATTATTAGGCCCGACCAATGTCGGACATAAGCTTAGTGATAGTTATTAATAATACATAAGTAGTGATAAGCAACAAAAAGAAAAAGGTGTTTTCAAGCAGCTTCATCATCTAGAGTGTTGAATATTAGAGCCCGTGTATCTCTCTTTTTTAAGCGGATGTGTCCAGTAAAGTTCAAAATATTACGAGCAAGCGGATTAGGATGTGACTCGAGTTTTGTTAGGTATTTGCCTGCGTATTTTGCAATTTCTTCAGTCACTAGTGGCATATTCAAATCGCGATGTATATTTGAATTTTTGATGTACCATGGAGCCGATGTTATCATGCGTAAGATTTTATTTTGCCTTCGTTGAATTTTCTCTACATTTGAAGCTGAAGCAGTGCCCCATAGTTGAATTCCGTAACACCATATTGGCTTTAAAAGCGACTTGTATATTAAAAGTTTGCAGTCTAGGCTAAGTGTTGAATTTCTACCAATCAGCCAATGTACCTGAGTTAATTTAAGTTTCATTTGAGTTAACTTAGAGTCAATGTGGTATTTCCATGTAAGTCGTCGATCAAGGTGTATGCCAAGATATTTCACATGTGAATGTTGAGGAACAACTTGGTTGTTAATCCGAATGGTGGAGCAAGTATCTCTTCTTAGGGTGAACGTTATATGGACACACTTTTGTTCATTGACTTTAATTCTCCATAAGTTTAACCAAAGCTCCATCTGGCTAATGTGTTCCTGGAGTTTGCGGGATGCCTCATCAGGGTTTTCGTGCATACTAAGGCAGGCTGTATCGTCGGCAAATGTGGAAGTATGGATACTACTGCTCACAGGCATATCACAAGTATAAATCAAATATAAAACTGGTCCCAGTATGCTCCCCTGTGGCACACCGGATGAAATAGTTTCAGGCCTACTCGTAAAGTCTCCTTCCACAACAGTGAACTTACGGGAAATAATGTAACTTTCCAAAAGATTTAAAATGTTTATTGGTAAGTAAGTCTTCAATTTTAAAATTAGGCCTTCATGCCACACTTTATCAAATGCCTGGGAAACGTCAATAAAGAGCGCAGAACAATACTTTTTTTCCTCAAAAGTTCTTCTTATAAATTGAACCAGTCTGTGAGTTTGTTCAATGGTGCTATGCTGACTTCTAAAACCAAATTGATGGTCTGGTATGCACCCACTACTAATTAGAATTTGGGACAATTTTGTTTTGAGCAGTTTTTCGAAAAGCTTTGACATAGTTGATAGTAGACTTATTGGCCTATATGACTCAGCCTTGGTTAGATCTTTGCCCGGCTTTGGAATCATTTTAACCTTGGCAAGCTTCCAGCTGTGTGGATAATACTCCAGTCGTAAAATGGCATTAAATATGAATAATAGGATTCTCATTGCAATACGAGGCAAGTTCATAAGCATCTGGTTACTAATTCCATCAATACCCGGAGCTTTCTTCGGGTTGAGTTCGGCAATTAATTTTTGTAAATCACGCGTCTTAAACTTTATGTGTTGAGGGGGTAGAGCGACTACATTCGGCAAATCAGCAACACCAGTACATATGTTTGGCGTAAAAACGGATTTTAAGTGCTCAGCAAATATTTTACCTTTTTCAGTATCGCTTCTTGCCCAACTTCCGGTAGATGTGCGTAGAGGTGGCTTATACTCAACGGGTGTTTTAAGCTTTCTAGCAGCGCGCCACAAAGAGTAATTAGACGCTGGTGTGACATCAAGACCTTCCAGATAATTTTTAAGAGATGCAGTTTTTTCAGATGCAAGCAACTCTTGGAGTCGTTTAGTGCACTCTTTAAATCTGATTTTATTTTGTGGTGATCTGTGCTGTTGCCATTCCCTTCTAGCTCTTCTTTTTTCACGTACGAGACGTTCAATGTCTGTAGAATAAATTTTATTAAACCCAGTCTGCGGATGGGAGTTAGTGGCATGTTCAGCAGCCTGTTTAATATTCTCGCTGAGATTGGCAATGTTAGATTCAATATCATCGGATGTTCTAAGCGTAATGTTTTCCGTACAATGACTACTGAGATATTTTTTGAACCCCAGCCAATTAACACGATTGATCATCTTCACATATGGGTCAGGTAAGTTACTTCTTAATGGACTACAAATTGTAATGATCGTCGGAGAGTGATCGGACGAAAGATCAATAGAAGCTTGAACTTGAATTAAATCCCTAGAGATATTTTTTATGACGCCAAAATCTATAACATCCGGAATTTTTTGTATGTCAGTAGGCCAGTAAGTGGGCTCCCCACTCGAAATGACATCCAAGCCCATTTTTGAAATAGTGTTGAACAATGCTTGACCTCTGGGGGTAATAAGACGCGAGCCCCAGAACGTATGCTTAGCATTGTAGTCGCCAGCTGCTACAAAACAAGGTCCAAGAGATTTGTAGAAATCCTCATATTGATTCTCAGTGATTGAAAATCTGGGAGGGGAGTAAATTGATGATATAACAAAATTTGTACAAAAACTTTCAATGCCAATATTTGTTGCTTGTAGGTGTTCTTCACAAATGTTATCAAGAACATAGTGCTTGAGTCTTGACTTTATTAGAATTGCTGATCCACCGCAAGCCCTTCCTCTAGGGTCCTTTGTATCATATATAGTGTAGCCATAAATTTTAAAAAGACTTCTCGAAGTCAAATGAGTCTCAGATACTAACATTACATCAATATTTTTTTCCATGAGGAAGTGCTCAAGTTCATTTTTATGTTGGCGAATGCCGTTTGCGTTCCAGAAACATATTGTTAACGTGTTCATGGCTTATTAATTAATGCTTGAAGCAGAGTATTCTGCATTCGCAGCATTTCTTGCATCATGCTAGTCATATTTGTTGTAAAATTGTTTATAGTTTGCACCAGATTTTCAATAGTAGCTTCAAGGCGATTAAAATTAAAGCTTGCGTCAGTATTTTTTGAATTATATGGCGAGGAAACATTTTGTGTGGGAATTGAATTTGTCTTAGCAGCATCTGCATACGATACACGGGAAGTAACTGGTTGGCTCATTTGCGCAAAAGTGGCAGAGTAAGCGTTTGCTGATTGAGCTGGAGCTAATTTAGGTTTTTGCACTATAGTCTTCTTTACGAAAGAGTACACAGGACAACCTCTGTAGTTAGCGGTGTGATTACCTCCACAATTACTGCATTTTTTATCACTTTGATCTTTTGGCTTATTGCAACTAGCAGTGCCGTGTAATTCGCCGCACACAACACAAACAGAGGGTAAATTGCAGTATGTTTTTGTATGGCCATATTCTTGGCAATTATGGCACTGTACAGGACCTGAACGCTTATGTGGCTCTTCAACTGTGATTTTTCGGTACAAGAGGTATTTCAAATTATAAATTGGATGCGTTTCATTTTTTTTCAATTTTATATCATTAGGCTCAAGTTCAACACGAAATAGGGGTTGAGGAATCTTCTCTCTATTTATTATATTGGACACATTTTTTACCTTAAACCCCTGGAGGACGAGTGCATCTTTTATTTCTTCGGGAACAACATAAGAATCTATGCCCTTCAATACGATCTGCATGCCTTTAGCGCTCTTAAGCTGGTATGTGTAGAAGCTTGTTTTATTTTTTTCAAATTCAGCAACCATTTTGCGGAAATCTTTTTCGTCATAAATTTGGACTTTAGTTTCATCGATGTTGCCACGTTTTATTGGAACAACGTGAAATTTATTCTCACCAATGACCGAAATTAATTTTTTAATAAGGGCATTTGAATTTTTTTGTCTCAAATATATTGGTGGCGGCTTGGATATTTTATTCGAGGCTACCTCGGGTTTGTCGTTGTCATCTTGCAAGATTTCGAAGCGGTTTTGGCGATTAGTTGAGGCTGCGCTGTTATCCCTAGACATTTTTGGAGCAGATGAAATTTTTGAAGAATTCGGGCTTCGCCCACGCTTTACCACGGTTATATATCTGTCCATTCCGACTTGTACCTTGAGTTTCGAGCCGCTGTTATCTGTAGAGATAACTTTGTTAAGTGATGAACACGAGCCTGAAGGGGATGATATTACTGGCTTATATGAAGAAGTACTGGGCAACTGTAATGTTAATGCATCATTACTATTTGGCATTGGACAAAGCGAAGTTGATCGCTGACGAAAAATTGGCTTTGACGTTAAAAAAAGACTTTCATCAGATTTATTATTTATATTTTTTCCATTAAGAGTTTCAGAACTCACAGTAAAATAAGCATTTCTGCCGTTAGAACTCACTTCAATTTTTTTTGTATTTGAGGCACTCATACAAAGAATTCCTCAAGGGATATTCGTTTGTGTTTTTTTTTTTTTTTGCGGTCTTTTTTTGTTTTTGTTATTTATGATTGTTTATTTGTTTAGAGGTACACATATATAGCATTCCTCAATATCACTTTGTTTAATTTTTTTTGTTTGCGGTTTTTTTTGTTTTTGTTATTTTTACTATGTAAAAATATTAGCAAAGCATAAAGCTTATTTATTAAAGACAGTATGTACCTATTACGAATAATATGTACTACGAATATTTTTTGTTTGTTTAATTTTTTGTAAGAAAAATTCCGCTAATCGACTGTTCGCTATGAAGGTACCACGAGAACTGATTTTATGATTTATTAATTATGATGTGATTAACCAAAATACAGCTTTGCTTAAAATTTTACTCACATACGAGTATGTTCAAAAATACCGATTATATTCACTATTCAATTTGGCACCTAACAAATAAATAGTCTTAAATTTATAAGATGTTTTGCTTCTCCTGTGCTGTTACGTACTTTTGGATTTTCAATGACAATATTTCTGGTTTTTAAAACATTTACAAAATAGATTTTCTTACAAAATTTGTTTAAGAAACCCTTTATAAAACAAAATTATTTTTTATTAATAATATCATAACACTTTTAACTGAATGTCGAAAGAGTTTTAAGCAAAGTTTTATCCATACGGCTGGTAAGTACTGAGAAATTTGTTTAATTCGACTACGACGACAAAATCAGCATAGACAACAACCTGCCGCCCTGTTGCCTTGCTGTCTTCAGAAGAATCATTCTCATATAAACTTGTGTATTCTATCCTTGACACTTTGTAGTCGATAACTTGCTGCGGTGAATGGGTTTAATGCATGAGTTCTGCCTAATTTTATTTTAAATATGACAATTTGTTTAAGGGTTGCACAGTAACTCAAAATAAAAAGTTAACATCACTGATGCATGTTATAGTAGGCAACAAGGCACATTCACCAGGTACTAGCAAAGACGCAGCAAAGTAAAGTTCATCGGAAATTTCAAAAATTATTTACATAACAAAAATTAAAAAAAACCCCGATTTATTCCGAAAAGATGTTATGTCTTCTAAATGGCTGGACCGATTTGCTTTAAACATAGCTAAGAACACTCTCGATCAAGTCACCTTTCAAACATAAAAAACTAATTTTGAATCGGTTCAGACGTTTGTTCTGTACGTGTACTTGTACAGACACACAGATACACAGACACACACTACAAACTTATAACACCCCGTTTTTTGGTCGGGGTTTAAAAAGAGATATTAAGAAAAAAATTAAAAGAATTTCAATATGAAAAATATTTTATTAAAAAAAATCTTTCAAAACAAATTTAAAAATATGAAAAAATAACTATTAAAAAACTGTCTAAAGTGCTAAACTTTATCTGAATAATTTTTAAACATGTTCTATTTTTGACATTTTGGATAAACTAAAAGCCATGTTGTTTTTTTTTATTGTTGTATTATTTCCTTGTTTTTGTAATCCTTATATTAGTTGGAAATAAATTTGCTTTGGTAGGCAACATAAAACCGTTCCTACACCAGAGCTTTTTATTAGAGTGTAACAGCCTGTTTGTGTCAGACTTTGAAGATGGAAATTTTGATGTTTCGTATTACAAACAGGCTGTAAAACAATGTTTATTTATATCAAGTATCATGCAACTCCACAACAACTACAGCAATGCATATAATTTTATTTGCGTAATAATACTGGTTGTTTTCAAAAATAGGCAAAATAAGAAATAGGTCAAAAAAAGTTTTTGCACCTCAAAGACATAAAAAACCTTGTAGAAAGAAAGATGTTAACAAGAATAAGAAATATGATGTGTAAACATCTATACGCTAGGGGGTAAAAATCTTTTGACATTGATTTCTTTGCTGAGATTTCTTTGCATTGTCAAATCGGTGTGAGCTATGTATGAGTGTATTAGTGTTTGAAAGAAGCAATACCAAGCAGAGAAACAAGTCGACCGGCTCGAAGCCAACGGTGCGCCGCCGCCGGTTATTTTGCTGTATATTTCCGTACACCAAAGGTGAAAATGAACCGTAAGAGCTACGGACTTGAAATTTGGACACAATGTGTAGACATTTGGCCACTACAACAACAAATACATGAGAGTTAAAAACTAAAGGGTGTTCCACAACGAGCAACGAAAAATGTTAAAATCCCATGTAATATACATACAATTGTATGTACATATATAAACTTGAAATTTTAAAAGTTAGTGTATTTTATACAGACTACAACAATTAACACTAAATTTAAAAAATTAAAACAATGGGTGTTCCATCAGTTAATGCAATTTTGACTTTGTAATTTTGACAACTTGCTCTATCTTGGAAACCGTAAGAGCAAAACTCTTAAAATTTTCAAAAACGGTAAAACTAAAAAATAAAAAAAATATATAAAATCGCCAAATATAAAGAAAACGCCAAAAACAAAAAAAAAATTGCCAAAACGAAAAAAGCACTATATTAAAAAAAATCTCTAGGACTAAAATAAATCGCGAAAAACCGGAAAAATCGCCAAAATTAAAAAAATCCTTAAACAAAAAAATTGCCAATATGAAAAAATCGACAAAATAAAAAAAATTGCGAAAATTAAAAAAACCCAAAAAGAGAAAAAAAACGCAAAACAAGAAAAAAGCGATAATAGTGAAAAAATCGTTTTAACTGAAAAAACTTAAAAAAAGAAGAAAGCTAAATCAAAAAAATGCTCAAAACCGAATGTGCGCTAGTCAAAGTCGCACTTTACTGAATTTATTGTAATTGCAATGCGTACACAACAACAAGAACAGCAACAACTAAACGATGAACAACAGGAATTAAAAATTAAAAAGTAAAGGCATTTACCATAGATGAGCACTGCAGTACCACTAAAGTTTCAGTAAAAACAATAAAAAATGTTTAACAAGTAAATTTTTACTGATTACTAAAATTTTTGTCTACAATTTTTATAAATTGCCTAAATAATTTGTTATATTGTTACGAAAATAGCCGTCAACAATGTTAAGCAGCAGTACATAAAAATATTCCAACAGGGTTAATGTAAATGCTACGCGAAAATATTCCTACAGGGTCAAAGCAAAGAATAGTCTAGAATAGTAGCCAACAACTAAATAAGCATGCCTAGCTTGATTAAACAAGCAAAAGCAACAACAACAAAAAAAGCGTCTGCTATTAAGAAGATTCACATATTTACACACAAAAATACATGCCAATTCAAACGAAAAGCAAAAGATAAACAACCACCGTGTGTTGCTTAGTTAATGATGTACACACGTACGCATATACACACGTATGTACATAGTTACCACATGAACTTAATTAGGCAGCATATAAGATGATAATGATCGTCTAGACATTGCTTGAAACTTCTAGTGGAATTTGTGTGAAATATAAAAAGAGGTGACGCAGCCAAGGAGTTAGTTAGTTGCAGTTGTAAGTCAGTCGCGAACAGTTATAGTTAGTGCTAATCAGAAAGTAGTGAAGTTAAGAACTCGTTAGTCAGTTGATAATTACGTTGTGAATTAATAATAATCTGCGATACAGTAGTGAGTTGATAGTTAAGAGCAGTCTGTGCTTTACTCAAGAGTTGGAGTAAAAGAGAAACTATAGGACAGTCTATAGTGACAGCAAAGTCTGTCGTGGAATTGAGATTGTGGAGTCTATCGTGTCGACTGGAGTAAAGGGAACAGCGAAGCGAATAGACGTGTGTAAGGATGTAAGTAAAGCCAGTGCGTCTTTATTGGTGTATCAACTGTAAGTGTCGGCAGAGTGAGTGCCGTGTGTGACGAGCAGCAGACAAAGAGGTATTGGTGTATCAACTGTGAGTGACGGCAGAGTGAGTCTCGTAAGTGACGAGCAGCAGACAAAGAGGTGTCACGTGATAACTTGCGCAGCCAGCTAAGAGACGTGCGTAAACTACCGCGAGGAAGGCGTAGTGGTAACCAGTTGGGAATATCTGTGTGTAATTTATTAGTTTAAGTTGTATTAGTGTATTTAAGCTCTTGAGTAATTTAGTATAAGTGTATTTGTAAATAAAACTTGTATCATTCTTAACCCTAATTACTACATTCGGCTCTTGTATTCATTTGCAAATCTTCGGATCTACGGAAAAACGTTTTTATAGAGAGAAAAACGTAACAATATGATGAGGTGCATTGAATTTTCAGTAATCAGTACTGCCCGTATCCATAATGAAATTCTACCAAGTGGCTAAATGGTTTTCATACAAAAGTTTCAAAATTTGAATGAAAAAACTTTGCCACTTGCTACAATTTTATTATGATTACGGCCCTACGATTTTACTGGTAATGCAAATTAAATTTCATTAGCAATAAAAATTTAAAAATTTACTGAATTTTTTAGTACTGCAATTTTGAATGCAGTATATATACATATACTGCAGTGTGCCCATTTACTAAACAAATAAGTTTAATAAAACAAACAAAAACCAACAAATTCATATGTATTTACAATATTGAAAGTTTTGATACTTTTAATTAATTAATTTAAAAAAAGATACTAAAAGCATAAGTATTTCCAACTTAAAAAAAAATTTTCATTACTAGATGTTTACACATCTCCTCTGTGATCGGACTCACATTGCTTTTTTTAATACTGATAACATCCTTGGTTATAAGGTTTAGTTACTTTGCAAATATTTGTGCAACCATATTCTGCAAATTTACGTTGTAGAATATGTATTAATAAATAAATAACAAAAACTATAGGAATTTGGAGTTTTCAAACCGTTAGTTTACAAAACGATCTTTCACCTAATTCTGGAATTTGATAAAGCTACATATGTGACGAGCAAAATAGAAAGGGACCTAAGGGTAAAAACCGGTTTTGTTCAGGACAGCCAATTTTAAGATTTAAATACGTGTATCTTTGGTGTACCATCACATCATAAAACGCGCATATCTCTGAGAGTTAACACTTTTGGGGCATGGGATCAGTCTCATTCGATGCTCAGATGTTGTCCACATAAAAAAAGTGAAAATTGATTTTTTTTTACCCTTAGGTCCCTTTCTCTATGCGCTGTCACATATATGTATGTATTCAATCGCTAAAATGCTGAACAAATACAAAATCAAAAATTTTTGGCTATGACACAAAACGCTAAAATTTCAGCGAATTAAATTTTTAAACCATTGCCTGGTTTAGCAATATACGTTTGAAAGTTTTATTTGTAGCCGAAAATAGGTAAGCCGAATTTATAGGTTTTTAGCGATAGACATTCAGCTTACAGTATAAGGGGGCTGGTCTATTTTATTTAAACTGCAATTTAAAGGGAACACTAATGTTGCACAATTTAAATTTAAAGTTTTTTTGTAACGCTAGTTCACGATGTTAATTAAAAAGATGCAATTTAAAAATTTGTTTTGAGTTTGGCAATTTTATGTCTGAATTATTTACTTCCTATATGAACTTCTTTTGAAATTATGTACCTTTTTTTAAGCATTTCTAATATACAATTTATTTTGTTTTTTTATAAAAAAATATTAAAACTTGTTCGAACTGTAGAGATTTGAAAACGCTGTGTTTGTGCTGTGGAAACGCAAAACATAAACAAATACAAAGTAAATTTAACCTTTATAACGTAATTTTTTTTAGCATTATAACGTCCCTTTTCACAATGTATGGTTAAGAGTTAACGTGAACTTTAACTGCAAGTTCTTCATACAAAACTTGCCGTTAAAGTCTCTGTTATCTTTTAACCAGACATTGTGAAAAGGTACGTAAGAATGCTTATATTTATACTAGTCAAAGAAAGTGCAATGATAATGAAAGCTAGCCATTAAAATACGTATGTACATATATGTATATGATTACTTTAATGAGAAAATGTACAATTCTTAATATTTATCAAAATCTTAACGAGATGTAAAAGTCCCTCCATACAAATTTATTTGGTTGGAAAATGTTTGTTTCTTATTGTTGCATCTTTTCCATCGAATGTTATTGATTCATAGAAAAATTTACGATTTACACGACATTGTACACCGCATTTGGTCGAGCCACAATTTTCACATTCATACCAACAGCCAGGGCAGTCATCGTCCATACAATCGCAAACATCCAGGCCATTATGACGTATGTTTCCAAATTCATCATATAAGCTGCGGTTGTTAGTTGTTGGTTTGCGTTTTAATTTACGCTTTTCGCGATTTGATTTGTCCGGTTCGAAATCATCAAGAAATTTTAATTCATCACACCGTTCCCGGAGTCTACGCTCGGCATGCAATTTGCGTGGTCTTTCTCGAAGAGACATACGCATGCCAGTTCCTTCGGAGTTTTCGGAGTCATCCATTATGGTTTTATTGTTCTTAATATATCTTCAAATCTTATTTTAAATTATATAAAAATTTTACTAAAATTGTTTTTCTCCAACAAAAATAAACAATTTGTTATAAGTACGACCAGTGTTGAGACCCTAATAATGTGGCCGTTCGAGTTTACATATGTTTTCTAATAGTACTTTATTATTGTGATGTATAATTAATACTAATTTTTGAAGTTCTGCTTAAAAATATTTATCGTGATTAACATAAACATAATTAGAAATCTCCTTCTGGCTTATATTGGATTTCATTCAAGGTACTATAATTTCTGATGCATACATGTGTTGTGATACATTTTATGTTCCAGTTTTTAAGCAATAAACAAGTGCCATCACTGAATCTTAACAAGGCACATCAATCAGGTACCCGCAAGGCGCATTTATTAGGTGGCAGCACTACACCAGGTCACTAACACTGCAGCCACACGTTCAATAAATCACTTTCAATTCCATCACACATATTGTGTCAAAATTCTTTGAAATTGATAGCTGTGAAACAAATTGCTAATCAATTTCATTTTTTAAATACCACCGACGAAGAAACAACTCAAATTTGTAGCTTCAATCAATGTGTGTTATAATATTTGTTGCAGAATCGCTGGTACCCAAAGCACATCAATCGTCAGATTGCATGTTTCTTAATTGAAATGTCAAACACCATACAAAGTTGAATATTCGAAAGATGTTTATGGATACCCAAATAAAAGCATGCTCTTAGTCTTATACCTACACAATCCAAATTTGACATTTAGATTGGTATAATGACGTTAGTCACCTGGTGTAGTGCTGCCACCTAATAAATGCGCCTTGGAATCTTAATAAGCATTTTAGTTCTGCCAGACAAAATGTACTTTCTGCTGCCAGATGTAAGCCTATTAGTATATGGGGAAAAAACCTTTCAATATAAAGGTAGAATTAGTAAAATCGTATCATTCTACTTTACAGCTTGTCGTATCGTTCAACTTTATGCACAAGTTATAGAAAATGACACAGTTTGCACAACACTTTTTTTTTGTCTGGCATTAAATGCGGCGTTTTTGACATTCGCTACAGAAAAATCTGTTTTCTGCAGATTCCTACGTCAGCAGTGCTACCACCACATATTTTATAACTAGTAACATGCATTGTATATGGTACCGTTTTTGTCAGCTGACACGCACCATCACGATACGATTTTACTAATTCTACCTTAACAAACTAGACATCGATGAATTCAATAGCTAGTCATTGAATTTTTTTTGCTTTAAGATATTAATGTAAAAATATTTAAGTTCTTGCGTTCACTCATATTGCCGTCGGGATCAAGACGCTGCGATTCTAGAGATTCTAGTATTTAGCTCACATAATCCTATATTATATATATCAACAAAAAAAAAAACATTGTTGCTTTACTTTTTTATCACCATAAACTACAAATGCATAATCTGTTGGTGATTCAAATATGCATAATTCTGAATCAATATAAATTTGTCTTATATTTTGATTTAGTAAGCTTACTCATGGTGTCGGATGGTTACTGGTTTGCCGCACAATATATTAGGAGTACGAGTATATTTTTACTGCGGCAAACCAGCAACCACCCAACGATGTGTTAACTGACATTTTTATTGCACAAATTAATGCAGTACCCAAAGATACAAGTATTACATAGAGTTTACACGTGCAAGTGCTAGTTCAAAAAACTCAATACACTCAAACTTTTTTACTAACATATCTACACTTTCGGCACTTGCAGTCTACTTCCAACTCAACTGCCAAGGAATTTTACAAGACAGTGACTTGTTGAACTTGTAGCAAGTAAATGGAAAGTTAGCTAACAGTGTTGCCCTATTAATAGTTTAGCACAAATTAACTGGATTTCAGTGTAATGTTATATGAGTTTTAACTAATTTTAAACACATTTAAAAGCAAATTTAATAATTTTTTTCTTAAATATTAATAAATCGAGCAGTTTATTAATTTTTTAGACATAAATAACATTGAAACAATACGAATAAAGTTCAACACTATCTGGTTCCCTTAAAATTTAACTTTTTTATGTTATGGACAAGTCTTCACTAAAAGGCAAACATGCAAGTTGCAAGACATTCGGGCATTTGTGCGAAATTTTCGTTGATAATACGTACACAGAACTTGCATGCAAGACACTTGCATGTGTAAACGCAGGGTTAGACATTACAAAATACCTAAATCCTCTGACTCAGGAAAACCGCATCGCTTGAGTACATATGGCCACTTCATTCCAAATTATCATATATTCTGGCAACTATAATATGCATATGACATTTCCATGAGACTCTCTCATAAAGACAATTTTTGTTTTTACAATTTTTCCATGTTCCGATTTGAATTTTTCTGATTTGGTTTTGAAGCGATAAATTTGTTAAAATTTACCAGAAAAAGGTAAGTAAATAAAATAATTAACAAATATCCCTACAATGTATAATTTGAAGTTTAATTGAGCCGTGTATAAAATTAAATGAAAACAAGGAAAGCTGTGGCAGAAAAATATTAAAATGATTTTATGCCTGGTATGTCGCGCTGATGTAATAGTGTGTGTATTTAATGAAATTTGAAATATTAAATTGGAAATAAAGTTAAATAATAGACAAAAGAAAAGTACAGGAATTATAATAGAAAGTTTTTGTTTTATAGAAATAAGAACTAGGAAACGGAAATTGTACACAAGTGAAAATTGTGGCCAACAAACGAGCAGAAAAATGTTGAAACGCTTGCAATTCATTAAGCCGGTTATTGACCAGAACATAAGGCAGAAAGTTTTATACTCAAAAGTGATCAATACTGGTCAGGATATGCGACCAGCTGCAAAGGGTAAAAATAAATTGGAAACACCCACTGTTATCACACAACTGGATCGCAAATTCAAAGAGGGACAACAGTACGAAGGATTTGAGTGTGTACGTACTGAACATGTTTCAGAGTTCGGAATAATGTCTTATACGTTCCGCCATTTGGTAACCGGTACGGAATTGTGGTATTTGGATCGTAATGATGCCAACAATGTATTTTCGGTCAACTTTCGCACAACGCCATTCGATTCGACTGGCCTGCCTCATATATTGGAACATAGTGTGTTGTGTGGCTCAAAGAAATATCCAATAAGGGATCCCTTCTTCAAAATGCTTAATCGCTCAGTAGCAACATTTATGAATGCCATGACTGGACCGGACTATACAATGTACCCGTTCTCTTCCATGAACGAGACGGATTTTCGAAATTTGCAAAAAATTTATTTAGACGCTGTGTTCAGGTGAGTCAATCCGCTGGCCTTTTTTTATATTTTCACAATAAAACATGTCGGTCTACAGTTAGATTTAGCTTTAGCAATATCGACTGCACTTGCAAAATGAATTCGCGTTGTTTCATATAAATATCGCTCCTTTGCTGCAACAAAGTACTATCTCAAAAAACTTTTAGTAGCTCTATTCATGTAGAATACTTTGGCTTATAGTATTTTGATTTGATTAAAAATTTCATACATATCTCATTCAGTTGTTGAGAAAAAAAATTTAAATCTTGAGTTGTAGTGTAAATTTAAAACTAGCTTTTTTGTTTTATGACTATGTGCATATGCACATTGAAATAAAGAAGCGTTATGTATGTACATTTGTTTTAATAAGCAAATAAATCTAACATTTTCTCTAAAACAATTTTTGTATATACTTTTAGACCTAATTTAGAATATCTTGATTTTCTACAAGAAGGCTGGCGTCTTGAACATTCCAATTTAAAGGACAGAGAATCGGAATATGTCATTAAGGGTGTGGTGTACAATGAAATGAAAGGGGCCTTTTCAGAAAATGCTTCCGTATTTGGACAAAACCTGCTCAATAATCTATTGCCGGATCATACGTACGGCTACGTTTCAGGTGGCAATCCTTTAGAAATACCCAAATTAACACATGGCAATCTAGTCGATTTTCATCGTAAATATTATCACCCCAGCAATGCCCGCATTTATACCTATGGCTGCTTCGATTTGAAAAAGACCTTAAATTATATTAACGAGGAATATTTGAGTGAGTATGAACATATTGATAACTCGTACAGTCGTATACCAAATCAGCCAAGGTGGAATTCGCCACGTAATGTTCACATATCTAGTCGTTTTGATAATATGGGAGCTTCATTTGATAAACAAAATCAAATAGCTATTGCTCTTTTAATGTCCGATGTCACAAATATACAGGAAACATTTGTATTGTATGTTTTGTCGGAGCTGTTGGTGAGAGGGCCCAACTCGCCCTTCTACCGCAATTTGATAGAGCCCAATTTCTCGGGTGGTTACAATCAGACTACTGGATTTGATCCCCAAATAAAGGACACTTTCTTCTGTGTGGGCTTGCAGGATTTGAAAGTTGATGATTTCGGTAGAGTACAGGAATTGTATGATGCGACTATAAAGAAGGTAATGCAAAAGGGTTTCGATAAGCAACACATTGAAAGTGTTTTGCACAACATTGAGTTGTCACTTAAACACCAATCTTCGCAATTCGGCCTAGGACTTTTATTCAATTCGACTCCATTGTGGAATCATGAAGGTGATGTAGTAGAAAATTTAAGAGTTTCCAATATGATTTCTAAATTTCGTTCCGAATTGCAACAAGACCCCCAATATTTACAAAAGAAAGTTGGCCAGTATTTCGCTAACAATACTCACAGATTGACATTGACCATGTCGCCGGATGACACTTATGAAGAGAACTTTAAAACGGCTGAACTGGAATTGCTTAAACAAAAAATTATGTCTTTGGATCATGATAAGAGAACTAAAATCTATGAGAATGGCTTGAAATTAGAAGAAGCACAAAAGGCCATACCAAATGTTGATATTTTGCCTTGTCTCAAGTTAACAGATGTTCAAGAAGCTGCTAAACTTGAACCCATCGATGTTGTGAAGGTTAAGCAGGTGCCAACACAGGTGTGTAATGTGCAAACAAATGAAATTTCCTATTTCAAGTGCTACTTTGACGGCACATATTTGACTCAAGACGAAATACTGCTGATACCACTCTTCTGCAACATTATCAACGATATGGGCACTGAGATTTACGACTACCGGGAATTCGATAAACTCGTGCTCTCCAAGACTGCAGGCATTAACTTCAAACTACACTTTGCTGAAAATATTTACGACAGCAAAACTTATAATTTGGGCGTTCTTATGACTACTCACGCTTTGGATAAAAATGTGCCAGATATGTTCGATTTGAGCAAAGAGCTTTTAATGAATTACCGAATGGACGATGAGGAACGTGTCAAGATGTTAATTGACAATTATATGTCTAGTATATCAGTGGGTATAGCCAATTCTGGTCATTTGTATGCCATGCAATCATGTGCTGGCTTGGTAACTGATTCTGCCCGATTGAAGTCTCTATTGGCCGGAGTTGAACACATAGAACACATGAAACAGTACGTTAAAAATCACAGCACTCAACAAGTTATGGACAATTTGAAATTATTGGGCAATAAATTATTCAACAAGAAGGCAATGCGTACCGCCATTAATATATCTGATGAATTTTATCCCAAATTCGTAGAACATTATGAACAGTTCCTTAACGATTTGCCGGAGCATCCGGTAGAAAAAATCGAAAATAAAGTACAGCTCTTAGAGCCCACTTGTCAACATTTTATTATGAATATACCAGTGAATTACTGCGCTAAGGCCATGTTTACCGTACCCTATACGCACCGTGACCATCCCACGCTTAGAGTTTTGGCTAAACTGATTTCGGCAAAATACCTGCTGCCTGTTGTTAGGGAACAAAATGGCGCTTATGGTGCTGGTGCCAAAATGGGATCTGATGGCATATTCAGCTTCTTCAGTTACCGTGATCCCAATTCAACGAAAACTCTGGATGCCTTCGACAACACATATCAGTGGCTGCAAGAGAACAGTTCGCAAACTAATGAGCAGTCTTTGTTTGAAGCCAAATTGGGTGTGTTGCAACAGTTAGATGCTCCCGTAGCACCTGGAAATTTGGGCATAGATTTCTTTTTGTATGGTGTTTCACACGAAATGTTTCTAAAATATCGTTCTCGTATGCTGGCCGTCACAATGATCGAATTGCAACAAGTTGTCGAGAAATACTTTAAATCGCCGCCTGCCTACTATGGCAAATGTATATTGGGTCCGGAAAATAAAAATCTTGAAACGATTACCAAATTGAAGTGGAAAACTATTCAATAAACTTGATTAAACAAAACCCATTGAAATTTAGTATTTTACGATCGCTTCTTTTAAACTTTCATTTTAATTTCTGTATATGTATTTCCTTTTTTATATCTATTTGTTATTTAATGTGTTTTCTACTTAAAAAAAATATATCTCATTTCATGGTGAGTTTCTATGCAAATGCGCATGATTCTGATATTAAATATATTCATGTATTTCTTAACACTAAATGATTTAAAAACGTTCTTTAATGTATTATTTCCTCCTTAATTTTAACTTTAAACGTAATTTTGTAAATTACACTTGTTGCATCTGCAAATGAATTTGGAAAATTTGCAAATCTAAATAGTTCTTTAAAAGAACAAAAGAAACCGATAAATAAATTTGTTAATTGTTAAGCTACTTGTAGATTGCAAATGCAAAGCAAAATAAAACGAATTAAATAAACATTTTGAAATATTCAATAATAATAAATACAATACAATTAATAACGAATTTTTCTGTGCTGTTTTATTTTTGCAGTTGTTATGAACAGGGAAATCAGAAAGTTCTAAGTGTATGCATATATTATTTTAAAGCAATGTATAGAATACACGTGTCAGAAATTTTTAAGAATTTGATATGGATTTCTTAAAAGGTATAGGGGAATGCGAAAACTTAGAATTGCCTTCCATTAATTTAAAAAAATTAAAATATAAATTTCGAATTCTAATATTAATAACATACAAGTTCGAAAGAAATTTATTTTCTTTTCGAAGTACAGTGTACATAAAACATCGATCAGCTATTCCTACCGTTGCAGTTACATTCCATTACAGACGGCTAACTGAGCCCAAACGCTTTTTAAAAAATTTTCAGTATAAATTACCTAAACCGTAACAAATCAATTTAGATATTAAAGTCCTTTCTTCCCTCAAGAGATGAGGTTACAAGCAATTTGTATTACATTTTTAGATATGACAAATTATTCTGCCTCATTAACTACGAAAATGCATTTCTTGGGATGTGACTGTGTTGCAATAAATCTAATTAAAGGAAAAAGTGATTAAAAGCGAATTTGCCAATTTATATGTAAAAGAAAAAAAATTCTGAAAATCTGCAAAACAATAAAATATGACTTCAGGACTTTTTCGTTATAGCCACAGAAATTAGGGATTGATATACTTGGACGAAATAGACTATCCACTCGTTTGTAAAAGTAGGCGTATGAGTATTATACGACTTAAATAGTATGGTGTTCATACGTCTCCATATATGTATAAACGAGAAAATGATCTACAAATTTTATCAAACAACGGCATAACTTTAAAAATGTGTATACTCCTCAGCTCTTGATAGAAAAATAAAATTTTATTTTTCCTTTAAGTTGAAAACTTTAAACTCCTTTTCTGTGAAATTAGTTTTTTTGTTCAAGTAAATGAGCGAAATATGTTCTGATACTCGTATGACATTTGCGGCTGCGATTTGAACTCCCAAGAAAAGTGTACTATAAATTTCAGTCGCAAGAAGTTTGGCGAATTCAAATCGTAGGAGTATATTGAAGTGCATTGATGTATTTAGCTTCAACTAGACTTAAACTAATAATGCGAATAGGATCCAGCTAACCCCTCAACAATCACTTTCAATGTATTATTAATGAAAAAATATTTTACTGAATAAGTAAAATAATAATGCGTCAACAAATGTTAAACTTAATAATTCCCAAAAATAACACTAAGTATTAATTTGACGGCAACCGGTTAAAAATGCTTCTATGGCAACACTCTATTTTCATTACATACTTCTTACAACTACAAGGTCTGCCAATATAGTAACGGTAAAGTAAGAAATGAACAAATGTTAGCTATTGAGCTCTTGCTTCAGATATGATATAAGTTCATGAATAAAAAAACAATATTGCGCGTTGCGCAGATCCGTTATTTTGTCTGCTTGTGTGACGTAGACATGGAATATGTATGTATGTATGTGTTGTAGTGTTTTTCATACGGGATTTCCCGGGAAAAATTTCCCGAGATCCCGCACATTTTCCGGGAAAGAAATCCCGGGAGATTTGTGCGGGAATTCCCGGGATTTTTTTTAATATTTTGTTATGGAAAGTTTAGTTTTATATGTAGCAAAATAGCTAAAACTATACAACAACTAAGACAGAGTTTACATCTGGCACACATGTGCTCTAAAACTTAGAGATCTTTATTTGCCAAAAGCGGAACGCGACGTTCAAATTTTAATTCTACCACAATTCGTAAAAGTAAAAACAGAAATGCGCAAGGAAATAAAAGAAAACTTACAAAATAATTACAGATTCTATTTGGTAAAAATAACGATTCTATTAATGCTTATTCTGTACTAAAGTCTTATTTCCAAAGAAATATTTTGTAAGATTTTTTTAATAATATAATTTTTGTTTTTTTTTTTTGAGTTACATCAATGCATTTGGCTTTGCAATTACATATAATATTGGTATTTATGCATTATTATTAATAAAGAACTGAAATGGTATTATTTATTTGACTAATCGTGTAACAGTGTACTTAAAATACATTCTTACTGCGGCAAATTAATAACCACCCGACGTAATGTTTTTAAAAAACGTTATTATTCAATCGATCTCATGAATTATACTTTGTTTTTTGTTGAAATATATTAAATTTAGAAATATTTTGTATTGTTTTGCATTGGGCGGGAATTCCTGGGAAACCGAAAAGTCGTTCCCGCTTTCCCGGGAAATGAAAAATTCCGAGAAAAGAAAAACTCTAATGTGTTGTAAATAAAGTAGTTACATTTGTGTATGGAAAATGTTCTCCCTCACACTTTTTACAACAAACACTCATTTGCATTCTATGGTGACCTTTTCATTTATTTAAATGAAAATTTAACATAATATCCTTTAAGTATTATGGCTTTCATACAATAATAAATAAGAGAAAAAAGTTGCAAGAGCTAAATCAAATACTACAAATACACGTACATGTCTTGTTTCTTTTGTAACCGTAAGGTAATGTACATACATTACCAATTTTTTTTATCGGAACCCCTCTGTATTAATATATTAAAAGTAACCATATCAAAACTAGGCATAGGATATCAATATCCTTACTAGATTCGTGTTCAGCATGTCAAATGCAATAAAATATGAGGTAGATTTATAATAAATTACTAATTTTTTAAAAATATTGGAAATTTATATGGGATATTTATACTACAGATGAATATTGCATAGGGGAGCTATGTATTTGCCATCGGAAACTCATTTTGACCAAATTTGAGTTGACATATTTTGAATATAGGCTCTCGATATATGTACAAACACAATAATATTTTCTAAAATGTCCTTTCAGCGATGTCCCTTCCGAATGGTTTTAACGATTCACACGAATATTTCCATCAAGCTAACGAGTTTTTGAAAAATAATTCATGGATTTATAGAGAATCAAATACGGAGTTCATAAAAGCCGGCGTATTAGAGGAAATGCCACAAGAGTTTCGCGATTACTTTCTCACTATTGAAACTGAAGAACTAAATAAATTTCCTTATATCCATGAGCCTTTAGCTAATTTGAATGTGAACGCTTTAATTGATTTTCGTCAAAAACTAGCTGAGCTAATACCCTTGGAAGCCTACAATGAACCAAACAGTAGTATTAACAAACCAATGAAAACAGAAAGTTTAAGGAAAATGAATATTAAAAAACAGCACGAAATCCAAAGATTAGCAGCAGCAGTAGTTAAAGAAATAAAACATCATATTGAGGGGGTTGATGAGAGGCAGCAAAAAACAATTCTCATAGATTTTGGTTCTGGTTTGGGTTACTTAAGTGAGCTTTTATATAAACTAAATAAAAATCTTTTAATATTGGGTCTGGAAGCTGATAGCTATCGTGTGCAAGCCGCTGAGAAACGTATAAAGTCTTATATGCCAACTGCCATCAATTCTATACAATACCGACAACATTTCATTACAGAAAAATCTAAAGATTTCATTGTAAAAACAGCAGAGGAAGTTTTTAAATTGAATTATCAACAAACAGCCACAAAGATGGTTATAATTGGTTTACATGCATGTGCTGATTTAACTATAACTTCTATGCAACTCTTCCTCCAACTACCACAAGTTGCACACCTAATCATTATGCCATGTTGTTATCACAAGTTGCAGGTTTGTGACAATGTTGCTGCTGTTGCCGATACTCATACTTTTTCGAGTGCAAATTTAAAGTTTAGAAATTTTCCCATAAGTGAAAGTCTGAAACAAGTGCTTTTAGACAATGCAGACCAACACGATGACAAGAATAATTGTGATGCAACTAATGAAGCTTTTATCAGGTATTTAAACCGGCCCTTTTTACGTCTGGCCTGCCAGCAAACTTTGAAACGTTGGAGCAAGTGTTCTTATTCAGAGCATCAAGCACATGGCAGTGAAATGTATATGAGGGCGGTGGCAGAATTGTTAAAACAAGAGGAAAATTTTGATATGGAATTGATGATTGTTAAACGCAAAGAAGAAAAAACTGTTTCAACTTCTATGACTGAGGAAAATGTTAAAAGCTTTGAAACCTTTAGTCGTGTTTATGCTTTGAAAAGCAAGACATCAAATGAAATTGTGGACTGGTCAGATAGGCACAAAAATAAATTTTTTCAAATTAACGAAAAATATACGAATGGTGCCAAAATAGCGGAGGGTTTAACGTGCTTGCAAACATGCATGCAGGTAAGAGCATTTTGCAGACATACGAGTACATAAATTGTTTTTGAACAGGCACTGTATGACTTTTTTTCTGAACAACTTTTAAGTTTTTTCTCTTTCTTTCTCTCCTTCAATTTAGAAACTATGTGAAAACTTGGTGCTATATGATCGTCTGTGTTTTATGGAGGAGACATCATTAAAAATGAATTTGAAAATCAATGTGCGTTATGAAAAACTCATGGATGAGGAATTGTCTCCAAGGTGTTATGCTTTGGTTGCCGAAAAATTATAACAAGACTTTAATAATAATAATATAGCATGTCATAATTCTATTTAAGATAACAATAAAATTAAAATAAATTTTGCAACAAAAGCTTATTCTTTTTTATGATTGAAATGCTCAAAGCAAAATCCTTTCAACTTCTCTTCGGTAGTTGGGTACAGAGAACCGAAAACATTTTATTTTTTTTCGGTATCACGTGAACATCTTTGTTCATTAAAATTTACTCGCATTTCACTCTTGCTAAGGCAAATCATCAGGGAACCTTTAGCCAAAAATTTATTAGAAGAACTAAAGATATTTTAAACTTTCATTTAAATAAATGAGATGCTCAACGAACATCGTAGTTAAAACAAGAAGTGAATAATCAACATGTCTTTTATTTTTTTAGTTTACCATTACTACATTGGCAGACTTTTTTCAAATCGAAATGTAGTTATAAGAAGTATGTAATTGAAAATAAATGTAAAAAACAACAACAGCTATACATTGCTTGCGCAAGAACAATAGTGTGTTGCCAAACAAGTATTTTTCACCGGTGCTGTCAAGTTTATTAGTTGTGCTTTTTATTATTATTATTTTCATTTTGAAAAATATATCGTTCATGTTCTGTATAACGCATATCGCTTAAAATTGGCGTTTTCGATGTAAAAACTCTAAGAAGGTGTTCTAACAAACGAAAACGCTAGAAATTTGGCGTTTTCAAACAGCTAGTGTAAACTGAGACGATTTTAATAAAATATATGACAATTGAAAAATGCTTTGACTTTGTAAATTACTTATGAACTTCATTTGATTTAAATTTCCAAAAGCCAATATAGCAACCAAGAACGCTGTAGGCTTATGTTTTATTATGATACCTCTTGGCATGGCAGCCGAATAAATTTTTATTCCAGCACTTTTGTGTTTGAAACGAGTATTGATCGAAAAAAACCTTCAATTCCTCAACCCCCAAATTTACCGGTGGGCCAGTACGCTCCTTATATGCACATTGAAATCGCATCTTTTAAATTGTCTGCATCACTTACAATAAGTTGATTGAGCTAAAGCTCTTCCTTCTGCTGTATTCTAAAAAAATAATTTAGGCTTGAAGTTTACGTTAAAACAAAATTTCCATAAAAATGTTGACTAAAGCACACTTGAAGTACAACTAACATATTTTTTTTTAATACGGCCGCTGGTCCTTATAAAACTTGAAAGAGAGCAAATGTTTGAATCAAACAGGGTTCTAAGCGAAAATTTCGTTTTGGGGACATACAAAAGCAGTGAAGACGTGTGTATTTCTTTTTCATTGTAGGGCAGAAAAATATTTTATAATTGTATTATTTATGCACTTTTAACCACATATTTAATGTCCAGCTATATTGATAAAAAATACTTGGTATAAAAGGTATTTTTCTCTAGATATGCACAATAAATATTTTTGGTCTAAAAATCCTGAAAATCCAGAATGCCACCGACGTAACACCGAAAATGTGAAAATACCAGAAGTTCACAACATATCATCACGACAACACCGAAAACGTGAAAATACCACAGCGGCAGCACTATTATAAGCAAGTTTCGATCTTCGACTGTAGTCGAAAGTACTGAAAGCTAAATTCTTTTCTATATAAAATTTGTTGGTCAACGAAATTTTCGATGCTCATAATATATTCGATAACTAGCGAAGATCGAAAATCGAACGCAACTCATAATAAGGGCCTGAGTCTCAAACAGTAATTGATATTTCTAACAGACTTTCACCTTCAAAGTTATACCGCTTTTAGACTCCTCCCTCTGTCTTTCATCCAGCTAAGATAAAACTTTGCAAGGTAAACTTTCCGTGTGTAAAAGGGGTGTTATTTTGTCCAGTCGATTATCAGCAATCACACAAGATGGATATATGTATGTACATATTTGCGCAAACGCCATGAATCAAAGAAACAAGATTGCGCATTGCGCAGTTGAAAACATAAATGAAAAGTTGCGATAATCGAGTAACATAATTGTCAAGTCTACAAAATTGGTGCTGGTATATTAATGTGTACAAGAGGGCCATTAAAGTTCGGCTCGTTGGTGTCGGTGTCGGTGTTATCGACATTAGTCTAGAATGTAAATATTTTTCTATTGTAATAGGCGAGGAGTTAGGGTAATAAAATGTTACTTAAGGCGAGGTTGTATTGTAACAACGTCAGTTTTAAAAGAAATCGATTTACTCAAAATTAAAAAAAAATTACTTATGCAACTATTCCTGAAATTCACTCATGGGAGTTCAAAATTCGGCAGGGCATGATATAATATTCTAATTTTGATTTAAAATAATAGACAATTGTTTTCTTTTAATTTGCTTTATTTTTTGCATTTGCGCTTTATTTTTTTTTTAATTACATATTTTTGTGTCTTCTATTTATCAGCTTTTCAATATAATATGTATGTATATAATTTTTTAAATTTTACATTAGCCTTTGGTTGCTTTTCATTGAACGTGTTTTTTGTGTTGCTCGTTTATGATGCACAATTTTATTTTTCGTTAAATTTTAATTAATATTTGTATAGTTAATAAATATGTATCTAACAATATAAATGATTATATTTAAATAAATGAATGCATATTCGGGCAATTTGCCTAACAAAGCCTCTAATAGAATTTGTTATGCCATGCTAAATACGTACATATGTATTTCATTATGTTTGTATTTCATAATATATTTATTGAAACATCTTTTTTTTGTAAATAAATATTATTCTATAATAATGCGTTAAACTAGTTGGTTTGTATTTTTAATTATGTACAAGAATACAAAAGCAAAGTTTTGTAAAAGGGAATGAAAAATTAAAAAAAAAATACTGCACTAGAATCAAAATTTATCCAGCCCTGTGTTTGTGGTGTTAATTGTTTTACATAGTTTTTAATTAAATTTCAATTCTAGCTTCGCCTTATGCAATGTATTTAATTTTATAATAATAGGAGTAGTTTAATGTTTTAAAACATTCATGTATTTTATAAATATACATACAAATATTTATGAAGAGTTTTTATTTTATTTAATTTATTATTTGATGATTTTCGTACTATCTTGATTTTTTTTTATAAATTTTTTGTAAGGAAAGTCAACATTTTTCTATTTGCATATTGAGTGTGTGTGAATGTGTATGTGTACATGTATTTATTATTATCTCTTTATGAAGTTGTTATTCTGGAAAGTATATGTATGTCCATTTTATTCTTCATTATTTTCATCGACATCATTATCGTTATCAACATTCTCATCATCAGTGTCATCATCGCGGTCGTTTTTAAGAAAAGCGGCATCAGTAGTATCACTTGCATCGTCGTTATCATTAACTACTGAATTTGTTAAATAAAACATTGTATTACTGCAAATAGACAGTGGTATAGAGAAAAATCGCATTATATTAATAATATTCATTATAATAGCAATAAAGTTTTTAAATATGTACCCTTCAACCTTAAATGTCAAAGAAAATTATAGTTGGTGTTTTTTTTTGGGAATTTTTACAATTAAGTTTGACATTAGTTAACGCCCTAATAATCCCAAATTAATATTTTACTTATTTAATAATATATTTTTTTATTAAAAATACATAGCTGGAAAATTATAGGTAGTCTGTCAAACACTAGTATAACCGTTACACCCATCATTATCAGCATTCACGGGTTTGACCCATTGCGTGTGATGTCAGTTACAGAACATTTCAGTGTTATACATAATTTTTTTTCAATGCAAATAGAATACGTGAATTGTATCTACTTATTGTATTATAATTTCTTGAAATATTTTTTTTAGAGATATGCTCTTAATGTCAGACACAGAATCTATGAGTTGGTTTTCGTAACAAAAATAATCGACACTACTACAGCTATAAATTTATTTTTGTTTTGATTTCTTTGTAATTAAAAGCAGAGTACGATAATTCATAAAATACACCAAATAAAAATTAAATAAAGCCAGATTAAATAAGCCCAATAAAATAATAAGCAACCAATTTAAAGGTGAAATAAGGCAAAAAAAAAAAAAAAATTAAAAAAATCCAATTAAAAATTTCTTAGTTATAATGGGCCTTATTTCGTTTTCTTGTTTGGCCGTTATGAGGATGGAATAATTGATTTGGGGATTAGTTGAGGAGATTTCGAAGCAATTGCTTCTAAATTGCTTATTATTAAGTCTCTTTTGCATTTTTATAGCTTCTTTTTCTGTTTTTTTCTATTTTGGTTTCTTGTATCCCTTCCATAAAAACATTTTGAAAGGTGTAGTTTAATTTAACACAAAAATAAGCGATTTAGAAGCGCGGAAAAGCACAAAGTGCATCCCCTCTGCCTTACGAGGATGCAATAACGTAAGCGAATGACGAAATTTAACACAAACACTACGAAGTCAGTCGGCTGTTTATATTGAAACTCTCAAAGTTTTTTATAGATCATCCTCTCTCGCTTACTTGTACACAAAATTGAATTGTGTACAAAAATAAATATGTGCTTCGGTAGTTCGTTCAGTGGGTAGTGTTCTAGCCTAACATACGGAAATCCTGGGATCGACTCCTGATTCAACGCGCGAACAGAAATTAAAAAAATAAAGAGCAAATTTTTTTTAAGTAGGCGAATATTTTTGCTGAATTCAGGTCACTCCGGCAGGCATAAAAGAATCACATTTTAGATCGGCGTGGCAGAGCTTCTAAGCGAGGAATCCCATATAAAAATCATGCAAAATTTCATGCATCGTGTAAGCGCTTGCATACTAAAAGAGCACTTATATAGATGCTTCCAGCGAAGCACCATTTTTTGCTGGGATGGTATGTAAATATTTATTTTTTTTGATACGATTGACACCTTAATGGTGTCACTGTTGATAGATATCGATTACTACTGCCGAACACTTAATATTTTCAAAGTGTGTATATTTTGGTCCACACAATCCTTGACATCGAAAAGATAAAATAAAAACTGGTGAACAGGTTGAACAGGTTGAAGCATTAATTATGGAGCTGGCAAGGAGACCAGTGGTAGCAAAATGATTTCATCGAGGATCTAAAAGAGACGTTGCTCTATCTTTGTAGAAGCCAAAATATTTATGTATGTGCGTAACACAGGGAAATCCCGTTCCCTAAAAAAAAACTCAATTTAGAATGAGACTTCTTCTTCTTTTATTTCGCACTTAATACAAACTGGGCAGATGACTCTTTCCGCCAAGTGTCTCCTCCTGTATGATAAAAACCGTGGGTTGTGATAATGCTAGACTAAAATTATTCCCAACACATAATTTGTACGAACCTTGTCCTAAAAATCGTATTGTTATTGCCAACTTTAGTGTGTTGAAAATGAATTTTGATCGTACCACTTCATTTCAGGTTCTATTTTCCAAAAAACCAATTCAAGTGCAATTTTGGTTAGTCGAAAGTATTCAATATATCGTGCCATAACCGCCAAAATATTTTAAGCGACATAATTTTCGAACTTAATTTTTGACCAAAATCGATTATTTGCGATCGTAAATAGTCGATTTTCGTCAAAAAAACGAAGTACAAAAAAAGTGCGGCTTAAGCTATTTTAGCGGTTACGGCTAGATATCTGTAAAAGAAAAAAAATTTAAAACGTTCACGGCTTCCACTCACAAGTTCTTAGCAAACTGTTTGGTTTAAATATCTGACCTTTGTCTCATAAACTTCCTTTGAAGCTTAAGTTTTTCTTGTTTTCTTCATCATTAGAGCTTTCGCAAGAATATACATATAAGGATGATATTTCTTATAAATTATCGATAACATATCCCTTTAATAACGATAACTTACTTAACGATAATTAAGGTCTATTTAACGTTAATATGTTGTCGACGCCGGTTCAATGTGACAGTGGCTTCAAAGTAACGTCGACGACGACAACAACTTGCATAATAAGTGGAAGTGTTTTTTCTTAAGGACACAAAATTTAGTACTGAAGCCTTTATTCAATTCAATTCAATTATTGGAAGTTTTTTAAACTCAAAGTTTATGTTAAAAAAAATTGATTTTGACAAAATGGGAACAGATTCATAATGCTAAACGTTTTTATTACTATTATTACTAAATTTTAAATGATTGTAGTACCAATTATGGTGATTTTTAAGAACACCGACTTCATCTGGTAGGCAGTTTTGAAGCATAATGGCTATGAACCATATCTAAATATATTTAAACATTTATCCATGTTGAAGGGTATTCAATATTCGTTCTATTTCTCTATCACCCTTAATACACACAAAATCTTAGAGATTCGAAAAATAAAACGAAATAAATAAAAAAAGGAAATAAAATTGTCATGTTCTCTAACCTTTTAACTTACATGCTGTTACAACGGTAATAATTTTGTAATCCAGTATAAACGCAAGACATGTAGGCGTAGGGTGGCAAGGATGTTGATGACGATAATGATGATGATGAAGTTTGATGTGGCAGCACATGATTTGTATTGAAATCATTGTTAAACTGTTGCTGCTGATGCTGTTGCTGTTGTGGTATGGGCTTACTGCTCAATTGTGTTCCAGTTGAGATTTCTGAAATCAAAGCTTGTTCATACGGTGTCGATAACAATGGTACGAGTATAGAATTATCATTTATATTTTTGTTATTATCTTTATTGTTTTTTTGTAAAAAATCCATACCCGCTCTTTTGCCGTAACGCGAACTCAAGAAAAACCTATCGTTACGTGGTACAACATTTAAGCGGCGTGTCTTTGAGGTGGCAAACACTGATGAACCTGATGATGGTGAACCCGATCTGCCATAACGACTGCCAACAAAGAATGATGGTCGTTTGTGAAATGCTAACGCATCTACTTGAATTACATGGCAGTCAGAAATGGAAAGAGATATCGAAAAGAGAAAAATACAAAGAAAACATGTTAAAAAAAGTTCAGTTCTTGTTAAAAAAAAAAAAAAAAAAAAAAATAATAATAATAGAGTTTGGCTTTTAATTACAAGCAAATAGTAAATAGATATTTTGGTTTCACGCTTTTGCTTCAAATTTTAGTTTGATTGTGTAATTTCACAAAAATAAATTTTTAACTCAAAAGTTATCATGTGTACGTATTTAACGTAAAAGTGGTACGTACAGTGGGTTCGTTCTAAGAAATTATGTTAATAAATTTATATTTTATTAGTTTTAATTGCGCAGTGGTATTAAGAAAGATCATATAAAAGTTTCCAAGCTTTGCAAAAAGCAAAATTTTTGTTCTTAAGTAGAGTTGTCAGGATGTCAAGCCAATTATCTTGGGTTCTTGATATTGCAAAGTAGTTTAGAATATATTTACATATTGCCACAATTTTTGCGTTAAGTGTAAAAAATGTAGAGGGGGGGGGGGAGGGAGGAGGATTCCCAATACAGAAAGCATAAACCTATCAAAACTAGGTCATATGATTATACAATACATATATTCAAATAATTTTCAGTTAGCATTTTGTGTAAAAAATATTTTATCTAATTTGAGACCAAAAAAGGAAAGTGTTACAAAGATATACATTAACGTTTTAATTAATAAATATTACTAAAATTACCATTAAAGCATATTATTGAAGTATTGGAGTTATCTAGGCGCACGGCAGTGCGCCAGGCCAAGTTCTGGCCAATGCACGCAGTGTGTATTTACACGAAGCCATTCGAGCTGTTTTTACCCCCCTCATAACTTTGTTCCCCGCAATCGTAAAATTATGATATTTAAACCATAATTAGAATAAATTCATATAACCTCATATGCGAAGTTTGAAAGTTTTAGAATGGAAGGTTCCGGAGATATAGAGGTGCAAAAAGTGCATATTTTAGGACATACTGACTGACCACTGACACACTCATCAAATTGATGAAGCACTTCCGCTATCGCTATAGAGCTAAAATTTGGTATACGAGAATACCTAGGTGAGCAATGAACCAGGAAAATCTGAAAATCCAAAAATTTCAACGAGGAGGGCGGGGCTACGCCCATAAAAATTAAAATTTGTGCTATTGAGCTGAAATTCGATACAGAGCTAGGTCTAGGTAAGAAATAAAATAAAAAAATCTGAAAACAAGGAAATTTTAGCCAGGTGGGCGGGGCTACGCCCATAAAAGTCAGAATTAAAAAAGCTAATATAAGGCGCTTAATGAAAGAGTTTTTTATTGAAATTTGACATATATACTGCGATAATGCAAGGCTATAAATTTTTTATTAAAAAAGTGGGCGTTGACACGCCCATACAATTTAAACCTCATTTTAATGCCCTGCGGCTTAGCATAAAAAAATTTTGAGTTTGGAAAAGTGGGTAGGGTTATGCCCATAAAAATTAATAATTAAAGGTTGTGACTATGAGCTGAAATTTGATACACAAGTAGGTCTAGGGGAGAAACCAACTAGAGAAATCTGAAAACCGAAAAAATTTTACCAGAATGGGCGGGGCCACGCTAATATTATTTTGAGCTAAAAACTTACCCCCTTATGCAAAAACGATTGTTAAATTTAAAGTTGGTTTAACAAACGAATTTTGTATTGCAAAACCGGTTTTAACACATGCTTTAACTTTAACAAACGTTTTTGCATAAGGGGGTTAATATACAGCTTTTAATTCAAACCAATTAAGTGAAATCTTGCATACGCGTTGCACGTGCACAAGACTTTAAACTATCACCTTAAAAAGTGGGCGTAATCATTCCCATAAAATGTTAGCCTTGTGTTTAATCTACTTTGGTCTAGCATATTTTAGAAGAAAATAAGCATGAATTATAAGCGCTGCTCACAACAAAATATTGAGTTAGAAATAGTGGAAGACATAATGATGATAAAATTTATAGGTATAATTCGCGCTGCAGAGCTGAAATTTTATACACAAATAAATGTAGCTGTGTAAGCCAATGGGAAAATCTTAAAACCAAAAAGTTTTACCCGGTACACGGGGCCACGACGTTAAAACTCCAATTCGCACTAGCGAGCTTAAATTTGATACTTAAATAAATCTAGATCAGAGATCACTAAGAAAAATCTGGAAAACCAGAAGTTGCTATCAAAATAAAGATAAATTTTATTAAAACTTTTCATACACATTGCACTTATTGAAAATAAAAGTTTCCTATTTTGAAAAGTAGCCGTGACTTCACCCATAATTCGTAGCTTTCTTTCATGTACTTCGGTTTAGCAGTTTTTAATTTATTACTCATATATTTCTCATTAACTTCTTAATACCAAACTTTGCATGAACCATAAGCACTAGCAGATATAAAAGTCGGCGGGGCCAGACCCATAAAAATTTAACGTTATATTATATTGTAGAGAGCTGACATTTTGTACACAAATAGTAATTGATGTACTCAATCGGAAAATTCAAAAATTAAAGTACCAGGTACCCTATTGAAATTTTGCATGCGCATGGGGAATATCCTTTTGATTTATATACTTCGGCTAATCAGACTTTAATATGTAAATATATTGAGAAAATAAAAGGGGTCACGTCCAGTAAAATTAACGCTGTATTTTACATGTTTCTTTCCAGACGACTCTTGACAAATTGCGTACACACTAGCGACCCGTTTTAATGACACAATAGTGCATTTTTAAGGTCTACAATCCAACATCCATCACGCTCTAACTAATTATTTTATGCAACTATGCCTTTTGCAACTGGCACAGTGATCATTAATAGAAATAAGGCATACTTCAAATTTTAAGTTTAAAAAGCATTATCATAGAAAATTTTTCAAAAAGTAGTCAGATCCTCACAAAAACATAAATGTGAAAAAGGCCAAGTTCCTATCCAAAATTTCGGCCATTAAAAGTAGGGAGATATAAATTTTGACCAAGTTCTTGTTTGCCGCAATACCTAACACTGAAATTTGTAATCGTAAGGGTGTCATATAATTTCAAGATAATCTGTTAACTTGGCAATATTTTTACTTTTCTAAAAAAGGAGAGAAACATTTTTATTTGTTCATTTCTTTAAATCGGTAAAAATATTTTCAAGTTAGCAGATTATCTAGAAATTATATGACACCCTTACGATTACAAATTTATATAATACATAACATATTTCAGTGTTAGGTATTGTGGCAAACAAGAACTTGGTCAAAATTTATATCTCACTACTTTTAATGGTCGAAATTTTGGATAGGAACTTGGCATTTTTTCACATTTATGTTTTTGTGAGGATACTACTTTCTTTAATATGTTTACATAAATACATGAGTACATATCTATGTATTTGTATATTTGAGAACATATACAAACAGTCATATAAAAAATAAATATGTACGTAAGTACTTCCTACTTACCTTGTTTTGTGTCTGTGGGATTATCAATAAATTGATCTGCGGGCTCCAAACTGCATTTAACCACCATAAAACAGAATGAAAGCAATAAAATTGTCGACTGCCAAAAGACTTTCACATAAACCATTTCGGGTAGTCGAAATATGCGTATGTGTAAGTACAAAAATTTAGTATGAAGAAGTAAAAGTCCTTAAAACCAAAATGGGCTTAACCGTTTTAAGCGGCTGGCAGCAAGACTGCAATAAAAATTAATATGTATATGCAACATTTAAAGAAGATTTAAAGATGGATAAATATTTGTATACATGTGTGTACATGTTTACATTTTAAAATATTAAAAATTGCTTAATGCCCCAATTCTGTTCGACGATTGTATCGTCTTGTCTAGGGACGAAAAAAAGCAGCAGTTGTGATTCTTTAAAACAATTATTATTTATTGTCTATGCTAGAAGGTTCATGTATTTGCTTTATGATTTTGTTCCAAACATTATATCCAACACATAATTTTTCATATATTTTTGAAAGTATTGCAGAATACTTTAATTAAATTTTTATATTTTAAAAACATGGAAATAATATTTCTATTTTTCATTATCAAAGACAACAACCTTTTTTTTTGAAAAAATAATTTAGAGAATTCAAACACAAGAACTCAGAAGTATTTTCAAACCAAAACGTTCTAAATCTTCTTACTGAATTAGAGCATAAATCTTTGTAAAATTTTTAAAAAAGATCTTTGCTGAGCAAGTAAAATATTAATTTTTGGGAAAAATTGCCAACAATTCCCAAAAAAACACAAATTATTAACTTTATAGCACCTAGTCAAAAATACTTGTGTGCCAACACTTTAAAGAAATGTATAGCTGTTGTTGTTTTTTACATTTATTTTCAATTAAATACTTCTTATAACTATAATTATTCGAGTTGAAATGAGGTCAGCCAAGGTAGTAATGTCATAATAAGAAAATAAAAATCATGTTGAGCCCTAGTTTACACTATGCAAGTCTTATTGCTAAGCTGATTAGTTTGAGGGAGAGAGATACGAGGGAAACAGAAATGTTTCTCTCTCTCCTAACAAACTAATCAGCTTGGCAATAAGACTTCCATAGTTTAAACTAGGACTAATCATTGAATTCTTATTTCAACTATGATATTACTTGAGCCTCTCATTTGTTTGTTGTTCTAAGAAATTTTTGTGTAAAGGTTCCCTAATGATCTGCATTAGCAACAGTGAAATGCACGTAGGATCTATTTAACCCCTCAATAATCAATTTAAATGTATTTCTAAGACGCAATTAATATTTTACTCAACAAATAAATTATTAAATTTAAACGCACTAATAATCCCAAATTAATATTTTACTTATTAAGTAAAATATTTTTCTTTTATTAAGAATACATTGAAATTGATTATTGAAGGTTCAACTTTGTTATTTGTTGTTGAGCTTCTCATTTGTTTAAATGAAAGTTTATAACATAATAACTCTAGTTGTTCTAAGAAACTTTGTGTAAAGGTTCCCTGATGATCTGCATTAGCAACAGTGAAATGCGCATAGGATCCAGCCAACCCCCTCAATAATCAATTTCAATGTATTTTTAATAAAAAAATATTTTACTTAATAAGTAAAATATTAATTTGGGATTATTAGTGCTTTTAAAAAATTTTAAACTTAAATTTTAACAATTCCCATAAAAAAAACACTAAAATAAATTATTAGTTTTGGGAAAACGTGTGATAAAAATATTAAAATTTCAATAATTTCGTTCGAAAGTTTTCGATTTGTGAGGCCGAGCTAGATTCTTCTCTGAGGAAGTTTACTCCTTCCTTTAAGACTATAAAATATTGGGTGGCAGAGCTTAAACGTGATGCCGAAGCCGAATACCGCACTGCTCAACCAATTGAAGTGTATTTGCCAGAAACGGTTAAGAAAATCTACAAAATAGTATTGAATGATTGTCATCTGAAACTGAATGAGTGAACTAGCTGCAGTTATCTGCACACCAAAAAGTGCTTTATATGAAAATGAGAAAGGTGTAAGCATGATGAATTTAATATTTATGTAATAGTTAGTAAGCAATTTGTATTTTTACAATGTAGTTTTGCTGCTGTGTACTCGTATTTTATGTTCCATTTTCTTTCGATCCAGAAATTTCATACTCATTAAGCTGGAATCATTAATGGTTTTTATTGAACGCAAGCAAAGCAACAAATGAAAAATTGAAAATAATCTCACTCACTCTTCACAAATTCTCATCACCACCTGCTTAATGTGTTGTTTGGTTGTGGTCACTTATTGTGGCCAACTAACTTGAAGTTTTGTTCAAAATACACAATTCCTTCCTATGAAAATGTATGCATACATATTATAAACTCAAGTATAACAAACAGTCTCACACTCAATAAATACCTGGATTTTCGTTTAAGTATCATTTTGCTCTAATTGAATTGCTTTGATAAGCAATTTGCTGCCTGCATTGGCTTTTTTAATGGGACAGACAACAATAAAAGGGCAGTACAGCCAGCAGACAAGCAGATGGATAATGAAATAATAAAAAACGTCAATGTAATTACTACTGGCAATTATGAGTCAAAGTTAATTTTTTTTCGTTTCTTTTAAAAGAAACTTAAAATGTAGGTTGTTGTTGATGGTGCTTGGCTCAACCTACTGCAAATTATGTAGTTATGAATGGAAAAAAGGGTTCACAATGGTCAAGTATTGGCAAATCAGGCTGAAAAGAAGGAGACGTGCAGTTTATAAGGAAACAAAAATTAACAACATTTACAAAGTTTAATGGAAGGTGGTATACAAATATTTATACACTTGAATCGATACATTGGTATTTAAAAAGTACATATCGCTCATTTACTTCAATATTGGCATAACTCAACATTTTTTTTTTATTTGAATGCATGTTTTTTATTTATTGTATCTTCAAATATGAACTAACAATAAGTATTAAAATCTTAAATCTATAAAAATATTATTAGGCCCGACCAATGTCGGACATAAGCTTAAGCCGCGTTCAGACTATTATACTTTGTATTTATACTTGTCAAAAATTCAAATAATACGTGCAAGTGTGATAGTCTGAACGCAAAATTTCATCAAAGTGGCAAATAATACGATAAAAATGTTGACATCCCATAAGACTTTTTCGTTTTTAGAAAATTTTCTAAACGATAATACTTTTCATTAGATCAGGGTTGCATTTTCACACAAACCAAATTTCCAAGTCGGCTGTTTCGCCGCCGATAGCGTGTCGTCATTGATGTAATGTTTTGTCATATGTATATCGGCTCAAAATTTTGAATAAGTGAATCGTATGGAAGTATATTTCGTTGACGTAATTTTTTAACGTTTTTGTAATATCTTTTCTTAAATTTTTTCTGTTATTTACATAGAATATTTTTAACTGCTAAATTTTTTCAAGTGCCGGCACGTCCCCGCCTACATGAAACCGCTTTGCCACCGCTAGTCAATGAATAGCACCGACATTTTCATTGAACAGCTGTTTTGTTATCTGCTTGTATTACACATTTTATTTGAAGTGTGATGGTCTGAACACAATATGTGATTTTACGTTGGATTTATTGACAGTCGCAACGAATGTATTTAGATTTCTGTATCGTAAAATGTGATGAAAGTATTAATACTTGTATAATAGTCTGAACGGAGCTTTAGTGATAGTTATTAATAATACATAAGTAGTGATAAGCAACAAAAAGAAAAAAGTGTTTTCAAGCAGCTTCATCATCTAGAGTGTTGAATATTAGAGCCCGTGTATCTCTCTTTTTTAAGCGGATGTGCCCAGTAAAGTTCAAAATATTACGAGCAAGCGGATTAGGATGTGACTCGAGTTTTGTTAGATATTTGCCTGCGTATTTTACAATTTCTTCAGTCACTAGTGGCATATTCAAATCGCGATGTATATTTGAATTTTTGATGTACCATGGAGCCGATTTTATCATGCGTAAAATTTTATTTTGCCTTCGTTGAATTTTCTCTACATTTGAAGCTGAAGCAGTGCCCCATAGTTGAATTCCGTAACACCATATTGGCTTTAAAAGCGACTTGTATATTAAAAGTTTGCAGTCTAGGCTAAGTGTTGAATTTCTACCAATCAGCCAATGTACCTGAGTTAATTTAAGTTTCATTTGAGTTAACTTAGAGTCAATGTGATGTTTCCATGTAAGTCGTCGATCAAGGTGTATACCAAAATATTTCACATGTGAATGTTGAGGAACAACTTGATTGTTAATCCGAATGAGGGAGCAAGTATCTCTTCTTAGGGTGAACGTTATATGGACACACTTTTGTTCATTGACTTTAATTCTCCATAAGTTTAACCAAAGCTCCATCTGGCTAATGTGTTCCTGGAGTTTGCGGGATGCCTCATCAGGGTTTTCGTGCATACTAAGGCAGGCTGTATCGTCGGCAAATGTGGAAGTATGGATACTACTGCTCACAGGCATATCGCAAGTATAAATCAAGTATAAAACTGGTCCCAGTATGCTCCCCTGTGGCACACCGGATGAAATAGTTTCAGGCCTACTCGTAAAGTCTCCTTCCACAACAGTGAACTTACGGGAAATAATGTAACTTTCCAAAATATTTAAAATGTTTATTGGTAAGTAAGTCTTCAATTTTAAAATTAGGCCTTCATGCCACACTTTATCAAATGCCTGGGAAACGTCAATAAAGAGCGCAGAACAATACTTTTTTTCCTCAAAAGTTCTTCTTATAAATTGAACCAATCTGTGAGTTTGTTCAATGGTGCTATGCTGACTTCTAAAACCAAATTGATGGTCTGGTATGCACCCACTACTAATTAGAATTGGGGACAATTTTGTTTTGAGCAGTTTTTCGAAAAGCTTTGACATAGTTGATAGTAGACTTATTGGCCTACTCAGAATTGGTTAGAATTGGTTAGATCTTTGCCCGACTTTGGAATCATTTTAACCTTGGCAAGCTTCCAGCTGTGTGGATAATACTCCAGTCGTAAAATGGCATTAAATATGAATAATAGGATTCTCATTGCAATACGAGGCAAGTTCATAAGCATCTGGTTACTAATTCCATCAATACCCGGAGCTTTCTTCGGGTTGAGTTCTGCAATTAATTTTTGTAAATCACGCGTCTTAAACTTTATGTGTTGAGGGGGTAGAGCGACTACATTCGGCAAATCAGCAACACCAGTACATATGTTTGGCGTAAAAACGGATTTTAAGTGCTCAGCAAATATTTTACCTTTTTCAGTATCGCTTCTTGCCCAACTTCCGGTAGATGTGCGTAGAGGTGGCTTATACTCAACGGGTGTTTTAAGCTTTCTAGCAGCGCGCCACAAAGAGTAATTAGACGCTGGTGTGACATCAAGACCTTCCAGATAATTTTCAAGAGATGCAGTTTTTTCAGACGCAAGCAACTCTTGGAGTAGTTTAGTGCACTCTTTAAATCTGATTTTATTTTGTGGTGATCTGTGCTGTTGCCATTCCCTTCTAGCTCTTCTTTTTTCACGTACGAGACGTTCAATGTCTGTAGAATAAATTTTATTAAACCCAGTCTGCGGATGGGAGATAGTGGCATGTTCAGCAGCCTGTTTAATATTCTCGCTGAGATTGGCAATGTTAGATTCAATATCATCGGATGTTCTAAGCGTAATGTTTTCCGTACAATGACTACGGAGATATTTTTTGAACCCCAGCCAATTAACACGATTGATCATCTTCACATATGGTTCAGGTAAGTTACTTCTTAATGGACTACAAATTGTAATGATCGTCGGAGAGTGATCGGACGAGAGACCAAGAGAAGCTTGAACTTGAATTAAATTCCTAGAGATATTTTTTATGACGCCAAAATCTATAACATCCGGAATTTTTTGTATGTCAGTAGGCCAATAAGTGGGCTCCCCACTCGAAATGGCATCCAAGCCCGTTTTTGAAATAGTGTTGAACAATGCTCGACCTCTGGGGGTAATAAGACGCGAACCCCAGAACGTATGCTTAGCATTGTATTCGCCAGCTGCTAACTCAATATAACGTTTCGTATTTTATCTTGCGTAAAAATTTCATATAAATAGCTTTTACTACCACCTCGTGAGAGAAGAATATTTTTTCATGTCTTCATTGAGTTTTATTTAAATTGAAAACTTTAAACTAGTTTTTGTTCAGTTGTGACACTATTGAAGTAAATGTGCGATATTTACGTATCGCACTCAATCAGTAGAGAAAACCAGTTTGTGGATACATTAACAATTTGATTATTTTTAACTTGAATAAAAGCTAAATTCAATATCTTTTCTTGTGAAAACATACGATACATTTGTATGTCCACTTTTGTATTAACTCAAAATAATACCTTTTTGGTGATATAAAGGTAATCATTACACTATCACAAAAATGGTCTCAAATGCGGTTTTAGAGATGAAAGAGTAATCGAAATACGTTGAAATTTTTACAGTAGATAGACATTGACGTTGTTAGTTGATTTCTTGCAAAAAGTGAAATTTTAAAAATTTTGAGTTAATACCCTCTTGTTGATCAAGTGCGATATGTATTTATTAGAGAAATACTCAATTCATACTGTTAATTGCATTTCAATACTGAGCAGTACTTTCCAGAACTATAGTTCAGTACATCTTTCATAACAGCATATAAGTTATATGTGCTTGTTTTACAACCAAACCAGCCCGGCATCACTTGAAAAGCTTTCAGATATTTTAATGTTAATGCTTGTCTTCTGGTCTGAAGTTATATATGAAAACATAACATTAGATGGACCCAGGGCTTAAAGTATATTTTTCCTGTCTATGATAGACCAAAAGTGTATTTTTGCAAAAATTAATTTTATAAATATTAAGGTATACTCTTTTTGAATACTATGATTACTAGTCAATGCTTATAAAATATTTATATCAATAGTTTGCTGCATAAAAAAAATTAATTGTAACAATAATGCCAGCCACAACAATTTATATTCCCAGTCTGTGTACGCAACTTAAAGTGATATAAAGTAAACATTATTTAGAAATGTCTAGACTACCCACAGCCTACTTTTTTTATATCCAAAAATCGTTTAAATTAAGTTTTATAACTCCAAAAAACATTTAAGTTGACAAAATAAGCCAACAGTTCATCTAAATAAAAAATATAGTAATAATAATGTGTTTTTTTTTTTTTGGCAATTTCAATTAATTAAAAAGACATTAACGATCAGAAAGAAAATTTGCAAAAGCACAACATAAGGAAAGAGAGCAGACTATTTAAAAAAATAATTAAAATTAACGATTAGCCATAAATCAGGTATTGAAAGCCACGAATACTCTTTAATATTCACAAAGTGCTATTCACTGTTTCTTTAAAGGCATTGGAAATTAATTGAAATTTACCTAACATTTAAATAATAAACATGGGGTGTGAAATTGCAGGCAAAAAATAATTTCTTTTGGCTTACTTTATTCTTAAATTTATTAAAAAGAACAAAATACTTAAGTACAACATAACCTAAATATTATGTATAAAACTATTTCATTTCTAATGATTCTGTGTAATTTAGACACTCCTCATAAAGAAATGAAAAATAACTTAACACTAAATATGCGTGGCATTTAACTGGTTTCTATTTTTTCTTTTAAGTTTTCATTTTATCTATTCCCACAACAAACACTTCATTTTCACACTTGCTGAGCTTACAGTGATGATCAAAATAGTTACAGCTGGCAACATTCGTTTAACAAACTTCAGTTTGAAAAAGTTATTGACAAAAATATTTGAAAATCAAAAAGATTGCATTTTCAAGGGCCAGATTTTAATACCGTGAATTTTAAAGTGTTCACCAATTTTGGTGTTCACTTTTAATTTGTTCGTCCGCTATGATGAGAATAATTTCTTTTGACAGTTATAGTGAACACTAGAGTAAAAAATTTTCAGTGGGAAAATTGCGCGGGAATTGTGTATACTGAAATTAGTGAACACTTAAATCCAGTCCCAAATAAACTCATCAATAACATAGGTGTGTGCGAGCAGTCGTGTTTTTTTGGTTGCAAGTACGCGTTATTGGCAAAAATTTTTCAAAATCAAAAAGATTTCATTTTCAAATTGTTATTGTTATTTCGGTCAACGAATATTCGGTGCGAAGAGTTCGTCATTGGTCTAAATTTAGTTTATAGCGTTAATAAAAAGTAAATAGGTTAGGTTAGGTTAGGTTGAAAAAAAGACCAAGCAATGTTGATCTAATCCATTGCGAGTTACACTTTTGCTCTTGTAGTAGAAAAATGTTGGAAAAGATATGTCAATTAATTAATTGTATTGTAATTTCATAACTTAATTATTATAGTTTTTTGACAATTTTAAATATTATAATGAGCAAGCTTAAAGAATTACATAGATTATTATTATATTTTATAATAATGATTCCCGTTTTGTTGCAGATGTTTTTTTTTTTTGTAAAATATTCTTCGTGAAGAACTCCCTAAATTTCTGTAAGGGCAGAGAAAACTTGAAGTTGTACATTCTAAATATATTGTTAGTGATATAAAGTAGAAATATGAGAACTAATAATGAATGTAGGGGCAAGTGTCTACCTTTGTTGACACAATCCATTTTTTTTCAGCAAAACATCGGTTATCAAAGGGCTGACTACAAAACGCAGCACACAGTAAATTTGTTATCTGCGGATATATAAATATGGTTTTAGATTTTGCAAGCTGTATTTATTTGAAGATACATTTTCGCAATCAGAATTGGTTGTTCGCAAATGAAAAGTGCATATCTTGAAATTTCATCATATGTCAGCTAGTTTTCATCCTCACCTCGAATTTGCCTATTTTTAATATGTACATATGTATATTATACATAAATGTGGTATTAAGCACAAAAATTGGAATACTTATTGTTAGTTCATATTTGAAGACACAATAAATAAATATATATATGAACAGTCGCAGTTACATACAGTTGATTTGCATTGAACTATTTTGTATTGTGTTACCATTTCTGGCAACACTGCTTGGCTGACTTATTTAGTACATTTGTTAAGTGTGCGTGTATGTATTTATGTATATCGTTTAATTTTAACTACTGATGCTCCCACATTCTATCACACACTTTTAAATATGCTTGCATTAAATGTAAACAAAATAACCGTAATTTTTTTATATCATTATCAAGTCATGTCAGGTAAAAAAATCTCTAGTGTATTGTAGACAACCAACAACTACACGATTTAAAAACAGACACACAAAAATTTCCGTTAAATTTAAATGACTTCATTGATATGCGTATGTTTTGTATATTTGTATGCGTGTGTGCATGTGTGTACATTTTGTTGTAGTATTATTAATGTGAAATTAATTAAATACATACATAAGGCAAATGTAATTATGTTAAATTAATTTAAACGGCTAGTAAAATTAAAAGAAAATAGGGATAAAGCAGAATAAATTATTTATGTACATATGTACATACATACATACATATATTACATATCTCCAGAAATGAGTGAGAAATGCTATTTTCTACTGGGAATAAGTATGCGTAATAATTTTACTCGCCATTAAAATTCCTAATGTTTTAAAGTATTAATAAAACGAAATAAACTACATTTTCAATAGAACACTATAACGCAAATATATGTATGTATTTTAAAAATAAAGTTTGCCCCTTTCGTTGTGTAATTTTTATACTCTTACTTATACTCAACTGACATACAAGATCATAACAAAATTGCAAAATCCAAAGTATTGTTGTTCTATGTTGCATTTAAAATTAAAGCATAAAGTACTGCTGGTCAATTTTTATTGGCTTATTGCCAAATATTTTTTTAATATAATTACCCTAACAACAACAAAAATGTAAGGTGCTCTATGTTTTGTTTATTCCGGTTTTTTCAATCAAGTCTTGTTTAAACAGAAGTTCAGATTACATATGTACATATTCTATTAATGAAAGACGGTGTGATTATTTGTTCAAAAGGTTTTTCAAATTCTAGCAGAATTGTCTTGTGTTGGATGAAGCTATTTAAGCTTTGTGTGATGACAGATTTGTTAAATAAAATTGGTGATATTTTTAATAAACTATGTAAGTAATTGGTTGAAATAAACCTTTTTCTAATAATATCTTACAATTTAACAGAATTATAACTGCCTGAACAGTTATGTAATTTTTCAAACAAAAAAGGAAGAGTTGAAAAGGTATGATTCATTTCCAGGAAAGAAAAGGCCATGAACCATTTTTTTTAATTGCAAGTGCTAAAATAATTATGATAAATTTTAAACATAATATCCTTGTCAGTTCTTAAATATGCCTTTAAGCTACTTCATTGACAGGTGTGTTATATATAAATAACAACAAAGTAACTGCTGCTGTCAGAGATTTTGTAATCCATTTAAGATATAAAATAATCAATTAGTTAAAATGAACCCTATTGATGTACTATATTTGAACTTTTAAATGATTCTCTTTTAATAATCTAAACAACTAATTAACTTTGGTTGAACTTTGATGAAAACTTCTCAAAAACAATCAGGGAATATAATTATAACAACAACAGAGTTATAAGTTTAAAAATATAAAGTAACCCTTAATAATATATTTGAGTTATAAATAGACAAGTAAAAACGTTACTACAAGATAAAAAATAAAAAATAAAAGTTGTACCTGCTGCACATATGTACATAAATTGGGCAATAAAGAATTTAAATTGGTGTAACAAGTCACAAGCACAAGCCAAACAAATTGTGATGACAATTACTACGTGACCTCAGTTCCACACATACAAACATACATACATATATACGTACATACATACATATTTACTTCAAAAGAAATATGCACGTATATTTTAATATTTTCTTATATTTATGAATGTGTGAACTAAGTTGAAGTTGTAAAAACATTTTTGGAAAAAAATACTTAAAAACATAAGAGGAAATCAAATTTGTTTGTTTTTTATTATATTTCACCTGAAACAGAAATTGATGTCTTTATTTTTATTGTATTCACTGGCGTAGCTATGAACTTTCTTAAGAGGAAGGGCAAAGTTACAAACTGTTATTCTATTTTCCTTTAAGAAACTTGAATTAAATTTAGTCATATATTTAATTAAATGAATTATGATTTTAAATGGCAATAAGGGGTGGGCTATGGAGTAAATTACCTGTCAAATCATGAAGTATATGGAAAGAACGTTGATATTTGAAAATTTGCTACAAAAATAAGCTCCGAAAAAGTTCATAGGAAATGCTTAAATTTATTATTTCGCCAAGACGTCGATTTTTAACTGAAACGAAATATTTACTGTACTGAAAAGAAATCGAAAATCGCCTTTTTCTTAAACCCAGTTTAAAACAAAAATTTTTTAATGCATGCTTAAATAAAATTAAAAGGTCTAAAAACGGAGTGCTTAAAAATTATCACGTGTGAGAATGTGTGAGAGTGAGTGAAAAAATAATTATTATATTTTGCTTTAATATAAAAAGAATAACCAAGAAAAATACTCGTATTATGTTGAAAATTTTTCGACAATTTTTATTTACTGTCACATTGTCAAGTGTTTTGTGTGTGATAGTAAAGGTTGCCATAGTAAAAATTTATAGTTTTTGAAAATTGAACAAATTGAAAATAATGTGAAAGGTGAGCGTATTAGTCAAAAGATGGCACGCGTGAGAGGACGTGAGCTTGAGTGATAAAAATTTTTTTCTTCGTGAGATTAAATGATAAAAACTTTAAGAATGAGACTTCCTAAGTTTGATTCTAAAAAATCATTTCAATCGTTCCTGCCGTTTGGCTGTATTTAATTATGACCACACAATTGTTAAAATTTCCCATAGTGCACGCATGAAATTGCAATGGAATCAGAAAACTAAATATTATTTTCACGAAACTTCTGTTAATAAAAACTAGCAACACCGATATTATTTCTAGGATCATTTACTTCCCTTTTGTGTTATCCCTAATGTCATAATAAAAGCCTCATATTTGTGAAAAGTTTCGTAGGAATTGCTTGATTAGATCTACAAGATCGCATTATTACAAAAGATTAAGGCATGTAAAAAATTTCGTCTTAACTGGTTGGGTACGTTAGGTCGCAGTTATAGATCCTATGCCGAAGTGACACGTCTACGTCTGTGACTGGCTATATTATTAGATATTGTGTTTGTCTTCAATAAAGCATTTATTGTAGATTTTATAATTTGAGGGTAATATTCACAGCATTGGTGTTATAAAATAATTTGAATAACATTTTTTGCTACTTGCGTTTTAAACACTTTTACATAACCAAATGCAAAGAAGTTGCTTGCAAACATGTACAAGTCGACCATGCACACTCATGTGCGTATGTATGTATACAATTACTACACACTGTGAAAAACAAATGTTATTGGTAAACATTTTTTTTCTTCTGGCAAAATACCCTACCCCATTTATTTAAATTCCGAAGGCTTTCCAGAAGAGAGAGAGAGAGAGAGAGAGTCTCTAAAAATTATTGTTTTACAGAAGTCTATAATAACCAGCCACATACATATATGTATATATGAGAAGGTGCGTAGTGTTGTTGTTAAACGCAGAAAAACGAAACAACTTGTATTCACGGAAAAGTTTAATTTACAACTCATGATATCTAACTCTAGCTGAATTCTCTTTCCTAACTTAATGTAAAACTTGGGTCTTTAGATCACTTATTTTTCCTTCACATCGTTGATTAATTGTAGTTTTAAAAAGTCGACCTTTATCTGGAATTATTGCGTCATTAGTTCGTTAAACGTTTATTTCCCACAAACAAAATATTTGTTTATTTAAAACAACAAAGATAATGTAAAATAATGTGCTAACGTTGGGGTATATAAAACAGAAATAAAATTGTAGATTTCTTTCTTCATACCCAGCAAACATATAAACTATGTAACAAAACAAGAAAAGATTTGGCGCCTTGAGCTTATATTTGTTATGTATAAGAGGGCTGGGAATTATAAGTAACTAAGCCACTGTCGCAGACACAATTTACCAAAAATTTAAGAAAGTGCCTTTTTCATCAAATTTTATTTCAGTTAAGACAGGTTGAAAATTGTCTGACCAAACGATGGGAAATGATTCGTCCTCCTTCTCACATGGTATATATATATGTCACATCCTTTATCATTCCTATGGTTGTAGTTTTGTGATTTTCAATAATTTATTGGGAGTTTGTCTATAAGTATTGGGGTAATGGTAAAAGTAAGCATTTTTGAGTTTTGATTGAAGTCTACTGATGATTTGCTTAAGTAGAAACAAAATGCATATAGGCAGCCTTAAGCAGCAATAAGCATATTTTGTTATAAAAAAACTTTCAGCTATTTAATATACATTTAAATCTGCACGAAATCTAGTAAATCTCAATTGAAATCTTTATAAATATCTATACCGTTTACACCAATTTTTTTTTTTGACATATATTAAGATTTTGTATCCAAAACAAAAACCATTGACTGAATGTTCCTAAGCTACAACCTGCAATTTATCTAATTCACCTAACTTTTAAAGTACAGAGAACTAGTTTAATTAAAATTTATTTATATGCATTCCATTGGTGCTTTGCCAAATCATCAGTAGACTTGAACCACACCTTTTGAATAATGAAACCCATGTAGACATGCTTAACCAACAGCAAATAAATTTCAATTAAAATAAACTTATGAAAATATGTAAAATTTAAAATTTCTTAAAAAAAGATTTACTTTTTATAATCATTTAAAAAAAACATAGTTGCACCACTTTTCACAATATAGTGGTATGATTAAGAGTTAACATGAACTTTAACTGAAAGTTCTTCACACAGAACTTGCCGTTAAAGCCCTTGTTATCTTTTAATTGTACATTGTGAAAAGGGCCGTAAGTGCTACTATATTTTAATTGATGTTTTGTATGGGAAATCTTCTAAAACTATACTAGATTTAACATGAAATCTCGTATGTACTAGATCTTGCTCAAATGTAAACGCACTATGATCAACATAGTTTCACAGTAAGATTTCTAATAAAATGTACTAGATTTCATTCTCGAAGCAATTTACTTCAATTCTCTTATAAATTGCACTTTCGCTTACACACAATTAATATGTCTAATCAGTTTTCCTAATTAAAGAGCAAATAACAGCTGAAGTAACTTTTAGTATTTTTGCTAAATTATTGTTTCATTTCTTTAAATCTTGTAGTCTTGTATTATGTTAACTGGGAAAAAACATTGCATAAATATGTGTAACAAAATACTTAGAAAAGACCATATAAAATAACCATTTATGACACATGTGAGCCAATAAAGTTTTCATTTAAATGACAATTTTATATTCATACAATAGTGAGAGAATGATTTTTTTTCAAAATTTCGGAAACTTTTATACTTTGGCAATTTGTCTCAAGGTATGCAAAAGTTATTTAAGTTATTTGCTAATTTCCTAAAAAAAACATAAAAATAAAATTTAGCATTTACTATCATATATGCATGCATGCATACATATGTATGTACACACATATTTATGTATTTAACAATCTGTTTTCCGCATGATTAACAGCATGTTGTGTATTCTATGACAGTTATATACATACACAAACGCACATACTTACGTATATAAAATACATAAAAAGTACTATTGTTACGTGCGTGAGTACGCCGCCTACTCAATATCAGACCGTTAAATATTTGTTAATCACAGTTTAAATTGGGCGTTCGTTCTGATCGTTTCAATAAATTATAAGTCATAAATACTCTCTCCCCGCTAAAGTTAAATATACGTGTAATCTGTGTGTGTATGTGCTTTTTTATGTTACAAACCTTTACACAAGTAATTGTATCTTATACGAATACTCGTACCTTTAAGTAAATTAGCGATAACCGTTATTTTCAAGAATGTTAATAATATGTCACCATCATCATCATCATTCAGATTTACAAAACAAACAATGAAAGAGGAAATGATAATTAGCCAACATGATATAATTGATTAAATATTTTTATTGATATCACTACTAACTGTATCTATGGATAAAAAAACTATATGTACCTTATTTATCTAAATGGGCCTTGTACAGTGAAGCCAATCGCAAAATAATTGTTAACAGAATAGCCTGTAGTTTTCATGAGTAAGGGGATGGTCACACTTGGGCAAATGTTTGCTCAAAAAACGTGACCACAATATATTAATGAAAAAGCTTTCAATTCAAATACGTGTTTGTTAAGTTAAATAGTTTCCAATAATGTTGGAATCAATAACGTTGTCTATTAGTTGTTTATGAAACTGTTTAACTTAAGAAACACTTGTCTGAATCAAATGGTTTTTCACAAACATTGAGTGGTTACGCTTTTTTGGGTAAATGTTTGGCAAGTGTGACCGTACCTTAAGTGTTTAAACTGAACTTTGTTGATTTTGTTTATTGATGGTAAATTGTTACATTTCGTGAGCCTTCATATGAGCAGAAAGTGTGAAATTAACGTGGAAGAGTTACTAAAAAACTAATTCGCATACTTAACACTAGAGATTTTACAACGATGTTATACAAAGTATTTATTTACTGCCTTATTCATAAAAAATATTTCAGGTTTATTAAGCGCTTATTTGACATATTTCTATGGGAAATTTGTCAAATAAACCTATAATAAACCTAAAATATTTTTTTTATGAATTAGACCGTTAATCTTCAAGAAGTTAATTCCAAGATTAAATTTCAATTGAAGAGCACTAGCTATATAGGCCATCAACTCCTATAAAAATTAATAAAATGCACAATAGCAGAATTGTGAAAGCTAAAATAAAATTAAATTAAGGTTTCCTATCCCTCTATCTATCACGCACGCCATCATCTGCAGTTGAACTATGGCCTTTCTACTCTCAAAAACGAGTCTTGATATTTGGATCGAAGTAAGTTGAAAACTTATTTTCTCTTCAATGTGACAATCTAAACTAAACCATTCGTGTACATATTATAAAATTTTATTTATTTATTTGATTTCACCCTGATTCTCAAAAATCGAGTTTTCATCAGATCTTCACGTTTTGAGATTCTGACTATATATATATGCATGTAAGCTTAAAATTTCAAGTTCTTGACAGATTTTAAATACTAAACTAGAAATTTCTTATTTTGCACCATTTTTCTTACAATTTAGCCCACTGTGCGCAGCTAAAAGTTTCATTGTAATTGGGTCACAGTCAAATTGCTAATTATGATTTATTATAAATTTAAGTGTTTTGGTAATCACAAATTTGTGTTTCCCCAAATTAAAAAAAAATTGCAGATAATGACTAATCACACTTGCCTACAAACAACAAACAACTAAAAGGCTATTGGAATCAAGCAAGATTTTGGTACTTGTTTGGATCTCACTAATTTTAAAATACATTTCAAACCTATTTTATTTTTATGAATACGTGGATAGCACTTTTAACGTATGATTGATATTTATTGACTCCTTAAGTTTATATTACTCATACGCACAGTAAAAACTTTAATTTTTGTATGCAATTATGAAATTCAAAAAATCAAATAATTAGGGAATTCAAACGATAGTCTTTAGTGTTATATTGTCATAATGTTTTAAAATTTTTGTTTGAAAAAAAGCAATAACAATTATATTAAAATAATTTAAAAAATAATAATAAAATAATTGTTTGTAAAAAAAACTATCATAATTTTTTCACGTTTATAGGCTTTATACAGGGTGGCGCAGAATTAGCTATATGGTTTGAATTCTTTATAACTTTTTTAATTATTATTCTTTCTTTGTGAAGAAGACTTGGGGAATTAATTATGAATCATTAAACGATCGAACAACGTATACATACTGCAGGTGCCTCAATGGCTTTGTTAAGGGATATATTCGGCGAACGCATTATTTTGCGCACAAGCGATTTTAACTGGCCTCCACGTTCACCAGATTTAACAGCTCTTGACAGTTTTCTTTGGGGATATTTGAAAAAAAGAGTGTATAACAAACCAAGAACCATACTCCAATTTTGCGAAAAGTTATGTAAAACATAAAAAGAGCTCGTGTGTGCGAAGCAGAAAATGTACATCACTTACAGTATATCATTTTTCAAAGCAAATTGCAAAAAATTCCCCAATTTTAAAAGTAAAATTATAATAATCGCATAAATAAAAAAGTTATAAGCCATTTAAACCATATAGCTTATTCTCCGTCACCATGTAAAAATAGCACACTTTGTTATAAGTCTTATATTGTTTAAAAAAAAAATTAAAAAATATGTAAATATGAATGCTTAAGAACTCAACGGACGACCAGTTCATTGCAGTTAAGTGGTAGCAATGCTAGCCTCTCAGTCCAGAGGTCGTAGGTTATATTCCTGTCATATACCCTGGGTGTTTTTAATCTTATCTACTCGCTTTGTAGGTTTTTGTTAAAAACAAGAACCTCCAACATATGGCAGAGAAGTACAACAATTAAATTTTTTACCTCTTATCAGTAGCGCAGTAAAGTATTTTCCATATATAATATATACACAAGTAAATATTTATCAAAAAGCATAAGAAAATATAAGAAATAGTCATAGGGCCTTCTTTTGTAAAGCGCAACTCTAAGGGTTGACAAATTTTATATGAAACAATTTTAAATTACAAAAGCTAAGTATATTTGTCAAAGATTAGCGTTACGTTTCCAAACATGAGGCCCTTAAAATCAGTTCTACTATGGCTACATATTAGTCCATAACTATTAATGTGAGCGTTTAGGAAAGGACGTTTCATCTTTCAATTATTTTCCAACTGTTGCAGTATAGCTAACACTTGTATTCAATCACTTTAAAATATCTAGAATTCGCAGCAACTGTATTAACAACATCAACTTTTTATTTTAAATAAAGAGCAAAAATGCAACATTAAACACTAAAGAAAAAAAAAAAGAAACAAAGGCAAACTGAGATGGTACGCAGTAACAATAGTTTTCAAAGTAAGTCTTGGCTTATCTATACAATTCTATTGCATATAAAACTCCCCTTGGGCCTTACGATGGTATTGTTAATATTTTTATTTTTAAAATCCTATTTTCTACTTGTAAAGCCGCAGGCGAAGAAGTTTTTCCATTACTTCTTTCAAATTGGAAACGAAAACTGTAGCTTATGCATATTATTTGATTGGAAAGTGATAAAAATGAAGCGATACAATATGATGACGTTTTAACAACTTGTTGAGAATCAATATTGATTTAAGTTTTAATAATATAAAATAAAGTATAAATATCTGTGACAATGTGTTGTGATAATCACTTAAATCGACTTAAGCAAATAACACATCAATATAATGTGAACGTGTCACAAAAGTTGTCTAGATTTAATGTGGCTACAACTTTGCCAAATATTGTTGGCAAAAAATAAGGAGTCCTTGTAAGTTAATCTGAGGGCAAATTACGGCACTCGTTATCGAACGATAGAGGTCATATTAAAACAGTTCGATAGAGTTCATATTAAAACATTTTAAAATTTCAAGCCCTTTCGAATGCCGTAATTTGCCCCCTGGAAAAAGTTAAAGAAAAATTTGTTTCCCTTAATTTTTGCAAGAAAACGTGCACGAAGAAATTGTTTTTTTTTTGGCATAGATATTGACAATATTTGTTTGTTAGACTCTTAGCTAGATTTTTTGCCTTATAAAGCTTAGAGCTATCATCAAGTCTGTATTAGCTATTGGTATAACACTTATTTTTTGAGGTCGCAGTTATTTTTGAAATTTTGGAGGCTCCCAAAAAAAATTGAACTCCAAAATCGCCAAGCCGACTACAGTGTTTTAACAGCCCGTGTGTTTTTTCATTTGATGCATAGTGTAATCAATTAGGCAATTAATTAATACTTTGTTTAATTTTTTTCCTATTCGAATTCTAATCTTAGACTCGTAGCTCAGGAATTTGTTTGTACCTTAACAAAAACCTATCATAACTTTTAATGTTAGCGATTAAACGATAAAGAATAAAATAGTTTAAAACATTTACACTCCAATGCCAGGCAACTAACAAAATGTCTAAGCCATCTAAAACAATTTAACATTAAAAATGAAATTAATAAATGTTACTTTTAAAAGGGTTCATGATCTATCTCTAACTGGGTGAGAGTACTTTTTATTTAATGTTTAAAAGAACATAAAACACTTTATATTTATTATAAGTATAAAGTATGAAGTGGTGGATTTATTTTTTATGAAATGAAATATCCTCAAACTATATATGTACAAGCATATCCCTCATTTACTTAAATAGTGTCATAGCTCAAAAAACGCATTTTTTAAATAAATAATGCAAAATAGTGTGGCAATTCGTATATTATATTGTGTAAAATAATATATTTTGATGTGCGCGTTGCGTTGTATGTAAACTGTAAACCTTAAATACGTTTCCTGGTAAACTTGTTTTTTTTTAGTTCTGACACTATTGAAGTAAATGATATATAAATGAAATAATATAATAAACTTAATATTAGGTATATTTTATTCGAAACATATATCTATATCTAAATATAACTATATCAAATAAAACGATATTATAGGGCCATTTTCACAACTTGCCTTTAGTTAAAGGTAGGATTTTGTCTGCCTGATAAATATCTTTGCATTATTACATCTTAAATTTTTTATTGTTATTATAACCAATAATAATAATATTTAATGGATAAAAAATAATAAATGAAGATTTTATAATGAAAAGCCATTTGTCAGGTAGACAAAATCCTACCTTTAACTAAAGGCAAGTTGTGAAAATGGCCCTTATACATACTTAAATTTGTTCTGAATATTTATATAAAGTTTGAATAAAACATACCTATTAATAAGCTTATGGGAATGGTTTCTGAGGGCGTGTTCAAACTAAGTTTTAGGGCCTGTTCATCTAAATGCGAACGATAAATTCGATCGAATATTTATACTGGAAATAAAAACAAATTTCAGTTTTTTGTTTTTGTTTCTAATATAAATTTTAGATTGAATCTATCGTTCACATTTAGATGAACAGGCCCTTATTAATCTTTAAAGTTTTCTTTATACTTTTTGAATTTTAGTCAGATTCTAATAGTAAATGATCAAACAGAATTGCGGCATAAACACATTTTCCATACAAATTGACACAAAAAAAAAACAACACCAGAAGGCAGTCGAGAGATATAATCTATTTTATTTTGACAACCTTTTTTGCAAATGCTCTCACATATAAATATTCATTCTCTTAACAAGGCTAAAATACTTTCAATAAAATTAATACATTTAACAAAACTACAAAGAAAAATAAGCACAAAAGAAAATATTAAGTTGACAGCGACGTTTCCTGAGTTGAAGACTTACCCCCTGTTTGTGTAAAATGTTTGAGTTAAAAATCTTGGCGTTTTTGTAATAGACTAAAGGAAACTCGTACAACTTTTCTTTAATCTATTACATAAACGCCTTGATTTCTAACTCAAACGTCTCACACAAACAGGGGGTTAAGGTAGAATTAGTAAAATCGTATCGTGATGTTGCATGTCAGATGACAAAAACCGTACCATATACAATGCATGTTACTAGTTATAAAATATGTGGTGGTAGCACTGTTGACGTAGGAATCTGCAAAAAAACAGATTTTTCTGTAGCGAATGTCAAAAACGCCGCATTTAATGCCAGACAAAAAAAAAGTGCTGTGAAAACTGTTACATTTTTTATAACTTGTGCACAAAGTTGAAGGATATGGCAAGCTGTAAAGTAGAATGATACGATTTTACTAATTCTACCTTTATTCTGTTTGAACATTAAGCTCTAATAGTTTGACAGTTCATATTTTTAATGAGATAGAAACAATTTTTTTTTTTTTAAAAATTAGAGGTTAACCGCCTGTTTGTGTAAGACGTTTGAGTTAGAAATCTTGGCGTTTCTGTAATAGATTAAAGACAAGTTGTACAAGTTTCCTTTAATCTATTACAAAAACGCCATGATTTCTAATTCAAACGTCTTACACAAACAGGTGGTAAATTAACTTTGATATTTATTTGTGGTTTTGGATAGTCGATTATATGGTTTTACTTGCTAGTTTAAGCGGCCAATCGTGCTGTTTTAATCTAAGATTAATACTCACAACATACAATTGTGAGACATATAAATTTATCAAAAACTATGTGATAAAATAGTTCAAAACCACATAAATAACTATAGTGTATATTTTATATCATTATTATTTTATATTTCCCTTGACACGCATAATATTTTACTTGTAAATAATAATATGAGACAGTTTCTTCTTCTTCTCACAAAAAAATCAAAAATGTTGCCACTATTTTGTTTCTCAGTATGGTAATACTAAGAAAAAAAAATAAGCTTAAACTATCACCCAAAAACATTAAACTCACTCAATTGATGTGAGGTTAACCCCCTGTTTGTGTAAGAGGTTTGAGTTAGAAATCTTGGCGTTTCTGTAATAGATTACTGAAAAGTTGTACAAGTTTCATTTAGTCTATTACAAAAACGCCAAGATTTTTAACTAAAACGTTTTACACAAACAGGGGGTAAGTTAAATTTCGGATTAGCTAATAAAGAGAAAGAAACTAATGCCCTAATTCAGTAAGAAGATTTTGGATGTTTTTGATTGAAAATACTTTTGAGTTCTTGTGTTTGAATTCAATAAAATTATTTTCTACAAAAATGGTTGCAGTCTTTGATAATGAAAAATAAAAATATTATTGCCATGTTTTTAAAACATAAAATTAAATTAAAGTATTATACAATATTACAATAGTATTATACAATAATATTGTACAATAGTTTGAAAAATATGTGAAAAAACATGTGTTGGATATAATGTTTGGAACAAAATCATGAACCAAATACACAGGCATAAGTTTGATCTCGAACCTTGCTATACCTATTTTTGTTATATACAGTCAAATCCCGATAATTCGTACCCCGATAATATCGTAATTCCTGATAATTCGTAATAAACTGTCGGTCCCTTGAAAAAATCTCGTTAATTCGTGAAATTTCCATACATTTTGGTCCCCCCGCTAATTCGTAATTTTTTTTTTTTCAAATAAAATCTTCTTTACCTCTTATAAATCGTAATTATTTGCTAACTACCACTTATAATTCGTAATAAAAACAACAGAAACATGTAAAGAATGATTTTTTGTTTACGCCTATTTTTTTTTGCGTGGGTTTTTGCTTCTGCTTGTGTGTGTGTGTGCGCACGCATAAAACTCTGTTGGTGTTACAAAAACAACAAATTTTTATTTTGTATTTTATTTTAAAAAATTTTTTTGTGCTTTTTTTATCGTTTTAGTAAATAAATTGAAAAACTCCGTCAATTCGTATTTATTTTATTTTAACCCCGGTAAATCAAAACCCCGCTAAATCGAAAACCCCTATAATTCGTTAGAAATGGCCGGTCCCTTGCTATTTCGAATTATCGGGATTTGACTGTATATAGATATGTAAATAACTTGATTTCGTATGAGTGTAAGTCAAAAAATTAATTTGTTATTACAATAGTTAACCGTCGGCAAATGTTTATAAGAGAACTAAGCTAAATTAGACAAAAACTATTTACGAAAAAAATACAGTTAAATGCTGAATTTAAAAATAATGACTGCGGTATTCTTAGAAGGTTCACAAAACAACAGCCTGGCCTACAATGTTGAGAGTACTGTACTATTTCTGCAACAATTTTTCATGAACAAACCATGCCAATTTTTTATATGTAATTTGACAGTATTTTAGGTGAAATGTAGAATAGGAGATATAGTTTTTCTTGCAGAAAGATTTACTTTGTTGGCTGAAGGGAAAATACAAATAGAAAGGGTAGCAAATTTTCAAGTACTTGAAATTCGTTGCCTTCTCTCGTTCGTTATTTCAACTCTGAAGCCAGTTACAGTTATACATAAAAAAATCTATACAAAGAAGAATTTCTTCGTGTGAACACAAATGCAAGTTTATGAAATAAAATGAAAAGCTGCTGCAAGAAAACTTTCATCATCTGAGCAGGGCTTTACTTGCTATAAGTACTTTTTTATATATCTAATCCCCTTATTTCGTATGAGTGTAGTCAAATGATTAATTTGTTATTACATAGTTAGCCGTCGGCAAATTTTTATAAGAGCACTGTTGTGATTAATGCTTGAGCTGTAAGTTTGCGAAAGTTTATTTCACTTTTAACTGTATGTTATTATGTTGTTAAATTGGAGTCTTAACTCTTAAAAAATCTAAATTAGACAAAAACATATATGTAGTTAAAAGCAGAATTTAAAATTAATGACTGCCGTATTCTTAGAAGGTTCATAAAACAACAGCCTATCTCACGATGTTGACAGAAAAGTTACGATCGATTGCTTATGTTGAAAACAAAATAGGGTCTATCTCTCTAAATTCGAGCGATATGTCCGTTCGAACATTTATATTAAAAACATAAAAACTCAAATTTGTTTTTGTTTAAAATATTAGTATTCCATCGAAATATTCGTTTGAATTTCTTGTTTTCAAGTTGTCGATTGAACGTTTTCTAAATTTTTTAAATTTATACTGAAAACAAAAAATATAATATATTTTTTTTATTGTTGTTTCAATATCAATTATAAAGTAAAAATGTTAATTTTATTTAACAAAAAAAAAAAACATGTAGTAAATATATTTTTTATTAAGAAGGTCTAAAGCTGTATTTTTTATTGTTTAACATTATTAAATATTAATTAGTACAGGCCAAATGAAAATTAATTCTTGGATAGTAAAATGCATATAAGCATATTTATTATTTTTCATATATTTTTCGTTTGTTGCATATTTAAAGAGATTAAAAATGTATTCACTTTTCTTGATTTTTAACAAATATATTTTATTATTTTCTTTCAGTTTTGTTAAGAAAGGGATATGAAAATGAATGACCAATCCAACTCACATTGTTTAAATAAAAATCTTAAAAACACTTGTAAGCGACACTTGACACCTGTCCGGTCCGTTTTTAATCAAAATTATAAGTTTCAGTAATCCTTTTTTTTCTATCACACACTGGGACACTGTATTCGTTTGAAATGAACAAAACTGAATGACGAATATCCTGTTTGAGGTATTGCCTTTTATATCATCAAACAAATTCGTCTCATTGTATCGTTTATCAGAATGGGTGTGTGTGTGTTTGATTGTGTGCTTGTTGAATGTTTGTTGAAAGTGCGCTTGCAAGCTAAACGTTACAAAAAAAACAAGCAAACGCATATACGCTCATACACGCAAAAAAACACACACTACATACATACATACAAAAACATTTTGATTGTTGATTGTAACAAGTGTTGAACGCAAAAGCAAAAAAGCAACAGGCAACAGCAACAGAGATTTCGCCTGTTAAAACGAAAGAAAACAAAAGGTGTTGAAGGCTTTTTTGTTTTGTTTTTTTTTGTAAATTGTGCGTTTGCTAAAAAAAAATCATGCATTCAATGTGGGAATTTGTTTTTATTTTAGTAGATGTTAAAGTGTTGCTGCAACATGCTGCTAAAAAATTGACAAAAATATGTTTGTTTTTGTTCTTATTTTTTTATTTGTTTCTCAAATAACATACACACACTCATGCGGGCAAACATGCATTCATGTAACATAAACCTGTGGGTGTCGGTGACGTATGATTGATGGAGAGTTTTCAATATAAGAAAGTAACTGTGTAAATATCATGGAAGAGAAAGATCACTTTTTCTACAGCGTTGCCAGCTAGTCTATTTTAGAATTGTTAGTGTTCTTAGAGAACTATTTTTTTTACAAAAATGCTACATTTCCACCTAAAAAATATAATTCGAGGTTAATTTTTTTTAAATGTTTTGCTCTCTAAAAGGGTAGCATTTTTATTATCAAAAAATTACCTTGACTAATGGTTGAAAATATTACACTTAACATCTCGTATAAATCGATAATGTTGATATAGTGAACTGCAAATTGCATTACTGGCAAGACATTTCATACGTGTACTTTTAAACAAGGTATTAAACTTTTATCATACATTTTTGTGAGTTTTTATTATATAAGTTTCTTCCATAAGGGTTTATTTTTCTTAAATACAATGACAACAATAATAATATTATAGGTACATAGGTTCGTCTTAATCTAATAACTATGAGAAGATCTTTATTATTTCTGCTTATATCACAAAAACTGAGAATTGATTTCCCTCATATGAACATATTTGCAAGACTTACTTCCAACCTTTTTAAACTATTTAAGATATTTTTTTTGTTTTATTACAAGACATTGTCATTAGCTCAAATGCTCATCAGCTGTTGTTTAGTTTACGATATGTATTTCAAAGCTCACCAAGGGAGTCATCTCGCTCACACTGAGTCGAAATTACGGCAATATCCGCTAACATTTTCACAGTAGTGACCATAATTCTGACTATACTGATGATCTTATTTTATTATTGTATCTACTGTAGTAATGCCAATTTTTGGTGGTTTCCATTATTTATTACATTCTATGATTACGGTAAGCATCATTTGTGCTGAATCAATTTTAAATTATTCATTCCATTGCTGTTGTATTTTTCCACAGCTGCGGTATCATTTATACTGTGACGGTATTGCTGCTTACGGGAAAAAACAAAAATGAAAAGAAAATATAAAAATCTTGCTAAAACTAAATTTATTTTGTACAAGAAGTACCGAAGTATATTTATTAGACATTTAATCTACTGTTGAGTTCCATAAGCTCAATGTTGATGTTAAACTCCATACTAAAGCTATGCTGGCAGCTGCTATCTGACAAAACAGAAAGTTTATGCTTTTCAGAAAGTGCTCCTTGACTACCTCTTTTTAAAATTGCAGACTCAGTACTAAATTTAAATACTACTGTGTTTTCTTATTTAATTTTAAGGAGGAAAGTATGCCATTAGTAATAGAAAATATGATCATATAATTGACCGCCACGACATATTTTTTTTATAAAATTGTCCGCACAAGTAGCGACACTATCGCTCTTTTGCTCTTATATTTTATTCGAAAATATATTTTGTTTTCATAAAATAATGATTTTATTCCCAAAGTTGCTGGCAACGTTGATTCAGTTTCATATAATTGAAAACTTAAAATCAATATATATCAAAGGAGTGCGCGAGAGAACTAATTAGAGGGTATTTGTCAATTTTATGTATAGGTTAGGTTAGGCTAGGAAGGGTGGTGCTTTACCACACCTCCACTCGGAGACCCAAGTGGGTCCGTTGTGATTCCCTTCTGTTGCCCATAAAAAAGTAATATTCACCCTTCCATTTGCAGCTAGAAGTGAACTTATTATCCTTCACTAAGCCACCGAATTCCCATAATAAAGCCCTTGATGTCCTCTAGTTTACACTTCCCGACTTCAGTAATGCTTTCATGGAAACGTCTGCTCAGCCATCTAAGCCTATGACGTTGCAGCTTCGGGCAATGACAGATAATATTTTCATTGGTTTCTGATTCCTCTTAATCCCCGCACATCCTACAAAAATCTGGAATGCCAGTCTACCAAATGCTGATTCTTGCTCTAACCGAGCAGTGACCAGTCAGCACGCCTATCATGATTCGCATCGCCTTCCTATTCATGTCCAGTAGTAGTTTAGATCTTCCTGAGTCTAGTTTTGGCCAAAAACCCTCGAGACTCTACAATCCTCCCTAATTCGCCATGAATTGTTGGTCCTGTTTTTTACCCAATCACTGAGTTCCTTATAGTAATGACTTATCGGTAATTTCACCGATCTATCTGACAATCCCTCATCCAACGCCGACCCTACTCTTTCCAGCTCATCGGCAATTTCATTTCCCTCAACACTGCTATGGCCTGGAACCCAACATAGTCCGACACTATACTTTTCCATAAGCAAGTTGAGGGCCTTCCTATAGTCACTAACAAGTTTCGATTTGACATTGTGTCCTTTCAAAGCTTTTAGCGCTGCCTGGCTGTCGACGTAGAAGGTTACCTTCTCACTTTCAGCTACATTCCTGGCCACCAGCTCCGTGGCTCTAAGGATCGCCGAGATCTCAGCCTGGAAAACACTACATTCATTCGGTAGTCTGAAAGAACTACGAATGTTAGTTCCCAAGATATAGACACCAGCCCCTGTGTCTTCCCCCATTTTTGATCCGTCTGTAAAGACTGCACTACCCTGATACAGCCTATCGGATTTGACCCAATAGTCCCTATCCGGAATTACCATTAAGGGTGTTCTACTAAAATCGATCTCAGCGACCTTATAGTCCGTAAACCCAGGGGTTACGGATTCCTGGTCACCAAAACCGATCTTATTTAAGATTGATGTGTGACCTGATATTCCTGTCCTCACCAAACCTGTTTCCGCGAGTCTAAGTAGACTTCTAGCCACCGTTCATATCACGAAGTCCTCTATATAGGAAGTAGATGAAGAATGAAAAGAATGTATAAGTTATACCTAAAATAGAGGGCAAGCTTTAAACTCATTTTCTGCTAAACTTTATTTTTTGAGTTATGACTTTGTTACCAGAAAGGAGTGATATCTACGTATGACAATCAATTACATCACAAGATATTTTTAAAACAAATACTAATCAAGTTAAGTTTTTCTTTTACATATTTGACTTATTTGCACTAATATTACTTTTATGTATTTTTAATAAGAAACAATTAAAAACTCATAAAAATGAAGCAGATACACTCTTGCTGCACTTTTTGATTGTTTTTCTTTTATGTTCTGCTAAAGAAAACTTGTGTCTCATATTTAATTGTTAACTGATAAACAACAAACACTGCCAACAACATTATTAACTGAACTTTGATTTGCTGGCAAGTGCTTGGATGTGATTACATTAGTATGTGTGTTATTGTGTGGGTGCATGTATTATGTATGTATGTGCATGTGTTTATATGCCAAGAAATTCCTCTTCCCAGCAGACATTTTTGTTCGACTACAAACTGCGAATTATTTGAAAAAAATAACGAGTGCTTGAAGTACGTTAAAACAAAAATTCGATAGAAAAACCGGTTTTAACATACACTTCAAGCACACGTTATTATTTTTTGGAATAAGGGGGTAAATGTCAAATAAATATACTCCGGTATTCTTATACAAAATATTGTTGTTGTTATTACTTATAATAAAAATTGAATCAAAATCATATGAAGTTTCTTGCTTGTTTTGTAAAGATTTTCGTTTGAAGCTTTAAAACTAATTATGTTTGTGTATTGTGACTCTCAATAAATCTCTTACTATAAGCATATGCATTTTTTTTAGCTTATTTCAAAAACTTTCGTGTTGTAGTCTATTGACGAGTTCCATTAGCTGGAACGAAATGCATATAGATTTTGTTTAACCAAAAAAAAAAAAAAAACAACAAAAATTCCTAATACATTAAAGACAAAATCTTAAATAAATATACTTTGGTATCCTTAAATAAAACAATTTTTTCGTTACATTTTTTCTATTAATTTCATAAATAAATCGTTTGGCAAGTTATGGCGATTTTGATTTTAGGTAGTGATAAATGTTTTAGCCTTGGCTCTTGTACCCTTCAAATCAAATGTTAGATTTTGTGTTTGCTGTGTTTGTTGAAGTGAAATGATAAAACAATAATGTGGAAACACACACTGACTTAGGGAATCATTATTACAAAGCATTATACAAACAGTGCAAATCAATATTTTCAGAAATAAAGAAAATACATGTTCGAAAATTTAATAAGTAAAAATTTTGTCATAATGGCAGCACTTCAATCAATCAAGATTTATGAAAAGAAAAATAATATATGGCAACACTTTTAGTGACACGTGTTTATAAATCATGAATAAAAAAATAAGATTGCGAAGGTCCGTTAGTTTGTCTGCTTGTGTGACGTAGCCATAGAGTATATATGTGTTGTAAACAAAGTACATTTGTGTATGGTAACAACAACAAACACGCATTTATATTCTATGATGACGTAGATGCGCAGTAGAACTTTGTTTTTGTACAGCTGAGTGCGTAATCTAGTTTTTTTGATTCATTTTAATAATAATTTAATGATCACAGTAGTGTACCAAAAAATTAAAAAAAAGACATGAAAAATATTCTAAAGGATTTTTTACAATGGAAATGCAAGCTGAATATAGTTTTTTTTAATGTTAAAGTAAAATTTTAATTTAATGCATCCTTATCGTTATTTATGAGTGTTGTAATTATCTAATTTATAATGAACATAATCTATATACTTTATAGACAAAAACTTATATTTGGGCACAACCTTGCACTAATGTAAAAAACGTAAACGTGTTCATCAATGTGTATGTTAAATGTAAATAGTTATAACTCGTCAGCACTTTAAGACAAAGTTCTAAGATTTTAGTTTTATTTTTAAATTTTTGGAAAATTGTTATTTTTATTTTTTTAAGACTATTTTTCAAACCTAACTAACTTAAAAGATGGCTAGAAATATATTCTTTTTAATAAAAATATACAAACATATCTATCTATTAATCTACGATATTTTAAAGCAAATTCTTTTAAGCGCCAAGATACTCGTACATAAATATTTCGATTTTGTATTGTCAGACAAAAAAGTAAAAGTAAATTCTTTTAAACGCCAAGATACATATTTCGATTTTTTATTGCCGGACAAAAGCGAAACGAGAGAAGAATTCTGCATTTCCATGAACTTCCTTCTGTTAGTTACCATTTTGACCCGAAATGCTCCTGCTTGAACCACTGTGAGACCTAACAAACATTGACATGTGGGCAGTAATTTTTTCATTAAATAATAAACAAACAACTGTATTTTTTTTTTTGTATTAAGATTTATTTCTACATATCGATACTTTAATATAGAAAGGCCCTAACTCATTATTTTTTTAAATCAAATTTTTTATATATTTGGATAGAAGAACATCTAATGTATCGAAAAATGCAAAAATCTCGATTTCATAAAAATAATGAGTTAGGGCCTTTCTATATTAAGTCAACGAATATTTATGTAAGTGTTCCTTTTACAATGAACAATGTGTGAGTTTGGGTTGAAAATCATTTTTCCTATAGTTTTATAATTTAATTAGATGCGCTGAATTAAATGTTTGTAGACAATCATAATTTTTATTATTTTTTTACTTTCTTAAATAATTGCTGCAGGAAGGAAGGAAGGAAATTGACAATTTTAATTGAAGGAGATCTTTCTATGACATTAAATTTAAATAGAAAAGAAAAGTGAAAAGGTAGTGGGAGAATATTAGATGAAGGTGTTTGTTTATAAAATGGGTTAACATCGAAAAGTGTCTGTATTGAACATATTTAATTATGAAAATGTAAAAGTATTAGACATTTTTCAAAATAATGCAGGTTACACTTATTATAAAGTTTAATTACGTCTATTTCTATTTCTCAATTAAAGTAAAGTTTTTATTAATTTTTTTTTCGGAAACTGCTTCCTCTTCGGCTGAAATTTTTTGGAATTGATTTAGGAAAAAACATGACTCTCCTCTCGAGGTGACGTCATATGCAAACTTTGAAAATCTGACAATGAGATATGAAGATGTAAAAAGTGCATATTTTAAGACATAGTGGCGGTATTCGGTGTTTGATGCAAATGGTCTTTCGTAAGTGTTAATGTATAACAGATTTCTTTAAAATACAACGAAAAAATACATACTCAATTTAAAGAAAAGCTATGATATTTTGCATTTGCACTTTCACAAGACCATTTGCATAAAATTCGGAATACCACCATTGATTATCACAAATATTGTGGGACACTTCCGGCATAGTAAATTTTTTTAATCAACTAGGTCTTAATAAGTTATCTAGAAATTAACTAGAAAATTCTAAGAAGCAGACATTTTTAACTAGAGGGCTGTGTGAGGCCACTCCCATTAAAGTTCATAATCAAAATTTAAATTTGAGCGTTTGGAAGTTAATGCTATAGCATTAAGTTATAAAAAGTGGGCTGACCGCATTTTACAATATTTTGCACACATTTTGGGCTTTTGTATGACATAAGCTTGCTTTTTTTAAGGTGGGCGGGATCATGCCCACTATATTATAACCTCTTATTTCAACTGCCTCTGCCCAGTAAACTCTCCTACAAAGCTATGGGCATACCTTCAGTTCTTATTATAGCAAAGTCCTGCATTTAAAAAAGTAGGCGTGGTTACGTCCATTAGAATTTATCATGCTATTTTACGCATTTTTATACAGCCGACTCTTAGGAAACTTTGTACATAGTTTTAGCTCTTGCATTAGAAAAACAATTAAAAGGAAGAGAACAGCAATAAAATTATTTGTATTTTTAAAAATATTTATTTCATACTCATAAAATTTATTTATTATATTACTACTTATAAAATAACAAAAATTACAAATTTTAAAAATCCCCGACTTTTTTCAGAAAAGATGTTATATCTTCTAAACTGCTGGACCGATTTTTTTCAAACATAGCTAAGAACCCTCTCGATCAAGTCATCTTTCAAACAGAAAAAACTAAATAAAATAAGTAAATAAAATAACAGACACACAGATGCACAGATACACAGATACACAGATACACAGACACACAGACACACAGACACACAGACACACACTACAAACTTATAACACCCCTTTTTTTAGTCGGGGGTTAACAAAATAAATTCGCCGCAGATATTTGCATGTGTGGACATTTTGCATATGTAAACTCAGACTTAGCACTCCTGTTTTTTTTTAAGTTCTTATTAGTAAGACATCTGGTATCTCCTTCTTTACGAACAGAGCAATATAAAAAAATCGAAAACTACACAGCCGTAAAGCAGCTCTGGGCGAGTTATGTGGTTAACATCACGCGTCGTTGGCAATTATTTCTTAAATGCAACCAGGCCACTGTTAATTTATTGGCCTTCGAGAGTTTTGTGTCTCACTCGCACTTGTTAATGGTTACCGCAACTAACTGTATTGCTTACAGTTTGTTTTTTGTGGAATTTTCCATTATCAAGTGCAAACGTTTTTAATAAGATTAACTGGTGGAGACCATAAGAAACTCTAGGAGTGGATCTTGGAAACTCCTACTTCCTATACGAAGGTATAGATCGTTCGCAGCAACCGAAAGAAGCTTCTACAAGTCGGATACCCCTACTTTTTGGCTACATAGTTTTGCCATTTTTGTTCCATTTGGAACACAGAATACAACAAAAAAAAAATCGAAAACTAAAAAATGCTAACGCTACAGTAACACGACCAAGATTTGCTTTCAAGTTTTTCACACATACTGTTTGTCAAAAGTCGTTAAAATTGAAAGCTGTGACGTAGGCTGCATGAAATTTCCAAGCAAATTTATTTTCAATATGCCGTTTAAAAAAAAAAGCTTAAGACAACAAAACTTCATGGCTTCTATATAGGTCTATAAATTGCATTATACTTTTTATTTTAGTTCCTAAACATATTTATTTAAGTTTAATTAAAATATTTCGGTGGAATATATCATTATTTATAATAAAAGAACACAGAAATATTATGTCGGCAGAAAATTTTAAAACAAAAACGAAAAGTAATGCCTATAAATTGAACACACAATTGGAAAGAAAATTTGAAGTCAAAGTTGAATCAAATTCTAAAAATATGAATGTATTAGTGAAAAAATGTGATCATGTAGCCCTCAAGTAACAAAGAAATCAAAACAAAAATAAATTTGTAACTGTAATAGTGTCGATTATTTTTGTTACGAAAATTATGGTCCGCATAAAAACATAAATGTGAAAATAAGACCAAGTTTTTTATCCGAAAACTTGAAATACTGAGATCAACACAAGGACCAAATTCTTAATTGTTACAATATATATCACCACAATTTTCTTTTATGAATAATTACTTATGCTTCAAATTATTCAAATAAAAATTTTAAACAAATTTATTCAATTCAAAATTATATGGACACCAGTCGATAATTTTACTCGAGGAATTATATCACTATGGGAATTGTTCACACAAAATTTAAAAAAAATAATTTTATTCGAATAAATAAATTTAAAATCTAATAGATTTACAAATAAAATATTTAATTAGAATAGTTGTTTGGCTTAAAAATTGCTTGAATAAAAATGGTAGATAAATTTACTGGATTAATCGTATAATTTTCATGTGCTTTTCGATTATTTGAATAACGTATATATATTATTCGAATAATTATTTGTCTTTCAAATGCATATCCTTCTTTCTTCCAGCATTGTTATATATACATACATATATATTTATATGTACATATATATGTGTACATATCTTTTCTACATATATATATATATATATATGTACATATCTTCAGGGGAGAACATTTTTCAATATCTTTATTTTGTTTTAAGTACATTGAAAACTTTAAAATAATTTTCTCCAAAATTAGCCTTTTCAAGTTATGGCTATGTTGCAACAAAGGAGTTATGTATATCGTTATCTTAAGACGGAAAGGCCCTAACTCATTATTTTTTTTTTTGTAATCGAGTTTTTTTGAACATTTCGACAAAATGCAAAAAAATGCAAAATCCCGATTTCAAAAAAATAATGAGTTAGGGCCTTTCTATATTAAGGTAACGATATGCAGTTGGAATGAGTTTTTAGATCTTAGAAAGGATCAGCTAACACAATTCGCTAAAACTTTCATGCATACAATTCCTCCCCAAAAATGTTATTAACTCATTCAGTGAATTAATTGTGTTAGATCAATTAATAAGCACTTGATGTTTTACGTTTTCGTTCATCTTATCGCATACATGTTACCGCATTAACGATTCAGATAATGATAATTTAATAAATGAAACGGAACTTCCAAAAATTATTGCTTTTAAAGAATTTAATTGGAAGTGATTGTAAAAGGAAATTTGATAAGATAATCACAATTGATTTAATGCATATTTTTATAATGTATTTATTTACCAAATATATTAAAGCTCGACAACATAATTTACAAATAAATATAACTTAAAAACAAAAGGTCGAAGAAAAAAATAGTGATCCACACACCGCGACTCAATATGAATACGAATGAACAGACAATCTATTTATTGTGGGTTAAGCTATAGGTCATATGAATAAACAGCAACGAAATGTATATAAACTAGCATTTTTGCTTAAAAACAATATAAAATGCTTAGTCAAAAATGTTTCATATGACTAAATTTGACATTTTTGTAACCATTTCCATTGGACCCGTGTGTAAACGGAGACGGCTATAAAGTTATATTTTTGATGTTTATTTTGTGATACCAACTGACGTTGGTGGTGCATAATGCCTTATTGTTTGTTCCCTACGTTGCAAAAAGGATGTTATTTTACAATTAGTACGGTGGGAGCCTTTTACTCGCTAGCAAAGCAGCCGGTTGCGGGGTTCGTATCCTTTGTTAATATAACTATATGTCGTACAAAATATTCCGCTTTTTCATACTTTTGAACATTGCATGTGCTCACCAACTTACAAAGAACATTTTTGTGAAATATTGTAAAGATCTATATTCCAGAAACTAGTCAAAATTTGAAATACACTGAAAGATATATTTTAAAGATAAAATTTGCATATTTGTAACAGGATATTTTTAACAGTTTTATGTAAAGGCATACGAGGAACATTTTAATCTGCTGGTTATTAGATAAAAATGTGATTCTATTGAATTTTGAAATCCAAATTGAAAGGAACGTTCATCGAGTGACACCCAAGTAACTACAAGAAGCTCTTTTAGGATCTATATATTACTTGTGTTATAATTTTCCAAATAAAAGCTCTATTTTCAGTATTATCGAATATTCTAATTTAACTTATTTTATACACCAAATTAATAATGATTCATTTCAAATTTATAACGAACGAACATTACATAAGTATGGCTATCCATACTTTACGGTATATATATTGACGGCCAGATGCCGCCACCGCATAGCAGAAGTGTCACTAATCAAAACAAAAAATTTACAGTACTACCAACCCTTTAATAAAATAATTCTTTTTGTCAAAAAATTGTAATTTCTTTGTGCAGGGAGATCCTTTTCACAGGTAAAAAATCATTAATTTTCTCAAACATCCGTGTGAAATATAATAAAAAAATATGCCGAATAAAATCTTAATGGAAAGCAAAACCATACGAAATAAAAATTTCAAACCAAGTGTTAAAGAAACGGCTAAATAGGTGCGATTGTAAAGCAGCTTGAAGTTTGACCCCCGCAAGCAAAAAAAAGAATTAAAATAATGGTTTAGACTTCGAAGTACATATTAATGAAAGTGAAGTGTGTAATTAAAAGCTTATGTATAATAAAACGGACGCTTATATTATCAATTTAATGAAGAATACTTGTTTTTCAGTTTTAGTATATAAAATAAAATGCCGGAACTTACCGAAATCCAAGCCGATGCTCCAACTACCTCTACTGCTCCCGCTGAGGCTAAGCCAGTTGATGATGTACGTGTAGAAGATGATGGCAGTGATAGTGACTCAGAGGACACCATTCCCGAATTGGAAGATGCCGGTGCTGGTACCACCCAATTGGGTGGTGGTGCCACTGGTTTGCCTATTGACCTTGTGTCAAAGGCCAAACAATCTCGCGGTGAAAAGAAAGCACGCAAGCTTATGCTCAAATTGGGTTTGAAACAAATCCAGGGTGTCAACCGTGTCACCATCCGCAAATCTAAAAACATCTTGTTCGTCATCAACAATCCTGATGTATACAAGAACCCCCACAGTGATACCTACATTGTATTCGGTGAAGCCAAAATTGAGGATCTGTCTCAACAAGCCCAAGTTGCTGCTGCTGAGAAATTCAAGACTCCCGAAGCCGCCGGAGTTGCTGACACCATTGGTACAACGTCCTCCGTCGCACCCATTGCCGAAGAAGATGAAGAAGAAGTCGACGAGACTGGTGTCGATGAAAAGGACATTGAACTTGTCATTAACCAGGCCAATACTACCCGCGCTAAGGCTATTAAAGCACTCAAGAACAATAACAATGATATTGTTAATGCTATTATGGAACTGACGATGCTTTAAGTTTTATTTTCTTATCGATCTTATAATACTAAGCCCCCAAGTTTTAAGATAGTAGAGTTTAAAGGCCTGCATTTTAAGTTTAGTACCCGCCTCAGCAAGAACTGCAACACGTTAATCACATTTTTAATATATTCTTGAAAAAAAAAAGAACTTTCGTTACACTTTCAAAAAGCAGAACTTGTCTTTCGAGTAGAATTACTCGGTTTCGAAATGCTATTTTTGTTTTAGTTTAATTACTACTATAATACACTTAAAATTATAACACTTGGTATATAAACTGTTTGTTTGTTGTATTGCAAAGACAAGTTTAAGAAGTAAAATTAAAGTTTTGTGTAAGAATAAAACGTTTTATTTGAGATAACACGGAAATTAAAAAGATGTATTCAAAACAAATGTGTTTTTTTTTTACATATACATAACATGCTGAGATAAATGAGATCATGAGCAAAAGTTTTTTTTTAAATCGTACTAACGATCTGTGGGGTCTACCCAATGGGTCGGTACACTCTGTAATTTGAAACGAAAGAAAATCTGTTATATCGTGGTTGGCGTATTTCAAATACGACTACAACTGTTTGGTAATAGATTAAAGAAGATTTCAACAGTTTTTCCTTAAGGGGCTGTCCATATATTACGTAGCGCTGTTTTCCCCGATTTTTGACCCCCACCCTCCCCCTAGTATCAGATCGTAACAAAACGATAAGGTTAATTACAACCAATTTCGAAAACATTTTCTTTCGTTTCGAAAAAATCTTTAGAACTTGAATTTATTGAAAAATCACAATGAATATCGTCCATTCAACTAATTTGATCGTCCCAGGGTTCTTAAAAATTAGAAACAAGTGTTAAATGAAAATTTTAAAAAATTAAATCTTATGGCAAAAGACTAAAAAAGTATAATTTTATAAAGTTTCAGAAACTCTTTAACATTGTATAGAAATCGCTGCAAGTGAAAAACAAAATTAAGAAAAATTCTTACAGCCTTATTTATAAAACTACAATTTTTCATAAACATTTTTTCTTAAAAAGCCTTCATAATTTTTATAAATAAGGCTGTAAGAATACATACCGCTTTTACATTTTTATTTCCAAGAATACCCTTGAGATTCAAATAAAAATATAAATACATAATTATATTTTATTTTAAAACAAACTTATTTAATTTTAAATTAATTACATCCATACATATGACTTTATGCATGTACAAAAACCAAACCTTAAAACTTATTTAAGTATCTGGGTACTGTTTTCAAGTTATTTAGCAGACTTAATTTTCCTCATTTGGATAATTTCAGAATATGTTCACAACTTAAGATTCTAATTTTAGCACTCGAGCTTGACTTCTGGATTGTAAATGCATATTAGCCGGTACTTGCATCCAAGGTTCACCATCTGCCTGCATGGGGCAAATACTTTTGACAACCATCTTTAGGGGAGGAAAGGCAAACATGCGATATTGTATTTTTCTGCAGCAAAACGAAAAATTAAAAAAATATTTACCCTAATTTGTTTAGCTTGACCAATTCTAACGGGCTTACTAATGCCTACTTGCAATTGGGCAATGTGAAATGAAGACACAATGCCAAAAACTTCCATAGCACCATCAGAAAATGAGTTTACAATTTTAACAGAATCATCAGCATTGCTTAACTCTAAAAAAAAAGTTTTCAATTAAATAAATATAAGTTCCATTAGTCCCTATTTACACTATGCAAGTCTTATTGCTAAGCTGATTAGTTTATTAGGAGAGAGAGACGGGGGGAAAAGAAACGTTGCTGTTCCCCTCGTCTCTCTCTCCTAATAAACTAATCAGCTTAGCAATAAGACTTGCACAGTGTGTTTTGGGACATAGAAGTTGGAAAGCGTGAAACATACCACACAATTTACAACCAGCTCCCCATGAGTCTATATTTAGGAAGACTATCGATTGTAATTCTGGTAATTCAACCAATTCATTATCTAAATATAAATCGATCTTTTTCTCTATGCCTTCACAGTCACGTTGTACTATTTGCTGAGTGCCAAAACCAAAGTATATCAACTTGAAAAGCAAACAAATGTACAAATATTACATTATAAATTAAAATATTTGTCCAATTCTCAACTTTTTATAAGCACAAATGTTGTTGTTTATTTTCAATTGTATATGTATGTATGTACTTAAAAATTTATCTGAACAACATAGAACTCATACATATATTGGGGTTGTGAATTCGACAATTGTATTAGTTTACCTTGTTAAATATACGACTACTTAATACATAAAACTTTGATTCTCTAGTCTTATGGAAGTTATAAGTGACCAGCGCATCGACGCCCACACTGAAATAGTTGTAAACGTGCACAGTCTTTATAGGTGGTCTTTGTATTGGCAAACGATAATGTAATTTTTCGATTTGTAAATCAAAACGATCAAGATTTATGGAGCGAGCTTTCTTAATCTGCAATTATTGCAATAATTTTCATTTAAATTTCAAATATTTAACGTCAAACTTACATTTCTCAAGATTTGTATAGGATCCAAGTTAGATGGCGGTTCAGCTCCCCAGCCCAACACACGTGAGAGGTCATTCCCCGTGCCGAGCGGCATTATGGAAACGGCAGGTATCGGCTTAAAATAAATAGATAGAAAATATATACCTTTTTTCCTTTTAAAACTTCCTTAAAACTAAAACAGGAGATAAATATATAACAAAATGTTAATTTTTTAAACTAAACCTTGCTCAATTACACAAAAGTAAATTTAGAATAAGTGCAGTTGGTAACTGCTTTCTTGAAATGAAAAACAAGAAAATTTCCATTCGAAAACTCAACTTTATAAACTGGAATTCAGAAATATTTGCGAGAAGAAAAAAACTAATTAACTAATTATCACTAAAGCAGCTAAATCGGCACCGAAAATAAATTAGTTTTAATATATGTGCCTAAAATTAGGAAATAATACATACATATATATATTAATATCTTCACTTATTACCTTTATACTTAGAGTGTATATCATATTTAAAACCCATCCAACAGTGCCATCACCACCTGCAACCAAAACTCGACAGGGCCGAGGACTAGCCTTTGCAGCCCATTGCATAGCATCTTGCGGGCCACGTGAACCTAGCTCCATAACTTGCAAAGGATGCAAATATCCACGGAGTAGGGATAAAACATCTGAACCGGTATTGCTACCCGACTTTGTATTGGCAATAACAATTAACGGCTCCCAATTCTCAATAGTCGGTGGTTTTATACCAGCCAAATGTAAGCGAACAGATTCACGTGTACGTGCCGCCACTATACAATAGGGAGGAAATATCATATCGCGAAATTCACCAAGATCACATTCTCCACGCATATCAATGGTTTTATAGCATTTATTATGGTAGCATCGATGACACCAAGCACAACGCCACCCGCTCAAGCCAACCTCCTCGACATCATCACCACATGCAGCACACACAGCACTCAAAGGAAGATTGCCCTTGACCCACAAGTGGCGCATAGATTTTTCATTTTTCATCCATTTCTCTTTGCATTTGAATATTTTATCCGCTTTACGGTTGCAAGAACGCGATGTGTGTGAGCTAATGCCACAGCAATCACAGAAAACACCAGCAGAAGGTGTTAATAAAATTTCGCACACGTTGCAATAACAAGCCTAAAATATGTACATACATACGATAAGTAATCAATACAATTGTACATTTATGTTTTCATTATGCATTAGATTAGTACATGCGAAAGGCTATCTTGACACTCACCCTATCCAATATTTTAATAGATTTCCAACTATGTTTGCTTTTGCCTGGTATGCATATAACATCTTCAATCAACAAACTGCGACAAAACACAAATAAGGCGCCCAGTGCAAATAAGGAACCAATTAAGGCTTCAGGACTTAACTCAATTGCTGCCAATTCCATAACTACAATCATAACCTTTTGTTATTACCACAGTCGTTCACGCTTTTTCTGATCTGAGCTTATTATCAATTAATCTTTAAGGCCATAGCAACCATTTTCGTTTTAATCATAATTATTGTGTACTTTTATTGTGTGTATTTGAAATCTTCTACATTCTGTGTCTTCTACAGATAAAATCAATAGCCCTTTGGTAGAACGCAAGTTTTAACAACACAGCATATGTTTTTATTTTTGTTTTGTAGCAGCCGCAACAAATAAATAGAGGTATGCCAGACTAAGAGAAATGAGGTAGTTTAGACGAGAACAATTTTTGAGCCTCACAATTTTTATTCTTTTCCAAATTATTAGGAGACTAATTCATCTGGCACAAAATGTATTCGTATACACAGATGTGTGTGTGTAAGTGTTTTTGGTATTCATTTAACATTTGCTGTTTTTTAAGTTGTATGTGTATTGGTTTTATGCTGCTAATGCGGGGTTGAAGCTGGTTGAAAAGTTATGCCAACCGCAAAACCACTCTCTTTGCCTCTCTCACCAACAAACTGGCATGTTATGCCAGCACAATTATGCCCGTGTAAATCAGCGCAATGTGCATGCATTTTGGAGCACTTGCCAAAGGGTTCTCTCAGGTTCCTAGATTTTCCCCTTATTCTCGGAATTTTTTTCTAATCCCCTGAGTGTGTACGGGGAAAACGTCATAGTCCGCTGAGGGTTCTTTAAATATTAGACATGTTATAATGCTAGTTATTTTCTATGAAAATTTGTGCCAGGCCAGTAATCTCCATACATGCAAGTCCGAAAATATCTAAAGGTGGAAGTACTTAACACGCGTTCAAATCGCTAAATCGATATGCGCGGCTGTCAAAAAAGTTGAAATAGTGTGTTTTCATAAGGCAAGTTACATACGGAAGTTCGCGACGTGCGTACCTCGCAAAAAGTTGAGCATTCTTCAACTTTCACGCGTTGTATACAAAATGACAGCTGGTGTTGCCAGATTCATAAGCTAACATACACAAAAATTATTAGAAATTCATTTTTTTATTGAACAATAAATAAAAAAATGCATTAAATATTTAAAGAAAAATAAAACGTAAATGCAAGACAAACAAATAGCCGGCAAAGGCTTTAAATTTTACAACTAAAAAAACCTCAAAAGAGTGTTGTGTAACTTTCCATTTGTATAGCGTTAAACATTTAACAAGCCAGAAAAGCGTTGCCGCGTAAAGCGTGGTATGTACTTCCACCTTAACTTTTATCTAATATTTTACAACAACTCAGATCAAACAATCCGAACAAGAATTTATTCTCATGATACACGATTATGAGTTTTGGTTTTAGTATATTAATAGTGGGTTGTGCTTTCCTTGCAAGTTGGAAATTTTCAGTAGCAAGAAAGTATTGAGACATTTTTGGGGGATAAGCAGTTCCAAATTTGGGAAATGTATGACCTACCTACCACATATTTGGGGTTCCAACATCTTGGAAAACAGACACCAAATCATATGGCATCATTGTAATACTTTTTATTCCAACCATGTCCAATCCAACATCAGCTGTCAAATTTTTTATATTCTCTCTCTCTCTCTTTGTAGGGACTCCACGTGCATTTTGCTACACTCTTGGGATAGAATAATTTAGTTTTTCTTGAATATTTGAAAATTAATTTAATAATTTTGCAGAAAAAATATGGGACGTAAAGCAGAATACAGTGAAAAACCTAAAAAGGGACCCGGACGTAAAGCACGTAAACAAGGACCGCCAACATTTCTCAAGAAAACATTTGGTACGTACAAACTAAATACTTTGCTGAGAAAAACTATAAACTTGTTGTTTTACAGCTCCATTGGAAGATGAAGACACAAAGTTGTCACATCGTCAAAAACAGCGTTTGGCCAAGAGAGCTCAAAATAAGTCCATCATAAAACAAAAACAAAAATTATCTAAGGAAAATAAAAAGAACAAGCAAAAACAAAAGGAATATCATAGCGATAGTGAAGAGGAGGCAGAAATTTTAAATAACAGTGCACAAGATTCTGAAGCTGATTTAAGTGAAGCTGAGGAACAAGTAGTGATTAAGAAAAAGCCTAGCAAGACAAAAGGTTTTACTGATGACAATCGAGAGTGGCTAAAACCAAAACAAAAGAAAAATGGTAAAAAAGAATTGGTTGAAGAGGAAGATGAAGATGAAGAGGACGACAGCGATAAAGAAATCGAAAGTGACGGTGTTGAGGGAGAGGTGGAAGAACAAGACGAAGAAGAGAAATCTGTTGAAAGTGAAAATGGCGAAGAAGATGAAGAAATAGAAGCATCGGACGACGATGACGACGTAAAACTAGGAAACCTGGATGATTTGTCCGACGGTGAAGATGATAACTCTGATGATGATTTTGATATTTCTAGTGATGAAGGTGATAATGATGAAGTTGGTGACGATGATGAAAGTGATATCGATGAAGATGATGATTTACTACCAATTGAAAAACAAAATAAGAAATTAAAGAGGCGTGAAGCAAAGGAAGCCAAATTGGCTGCCGAAGAAATGCAAATGTCTGTCGACCAACAAGATGTGTTCCAATTTCCTGATCCCGAAGAAGATCAAGAGCTCACTCTCCAAGAAGTTCAACAGCGTATCAAAGATGTCACTCTAGTATTATCAGATTTTAGTAAATATCGAGACCCCAATCATCCTCGGAGTGACTATACGGAATTATTGAAAAAAGACTTGTGTCTTTATTACAGTTACAACGAATTCCTAATGGGAAAAATAATGGATATGTTCCCTCTGTCTGAACTCATGGAATATCTAGAAGCCTCGGAAGTGCCTCGTCCACTAACAATTAGAACAAATACTTTAAAGACCAGAAGGAGGGATTTGGCTGCCGCTTTAATTAATAGGGGAGTTAATTTAGATCCCTTGGGTAAATGGACAAAAGTAGGTTTAGTTATATATAACTCTCAAGTTCCTTTGGGTGCTACACCTGAATATTTGGCTGGCCACTATATGATTCAAGGTGCCTCTTCCATGTTGCCTGTTATGGCTTTGGCCCCACATGAAAATGAACGCATTCTAGACATGTGCTCTGCTCCAGGAGGCAAAGGTTCTCATATCGCTGCAATAATGAAAAATACTGGTGTCTTGTTTGCTAATGACTTTAACAAGGATCGTATTAAAGCTGTTGTAGCTAATTTCCATCGTTTGGGTGTGGTAAACTCGATTATTTCTTGTGAAGATGGTTGTAAGTTTAGACAGGTAATGACTGGCTTCGATAGGATTCTATTGGATGCACCATGCACGGGCACTGGTGTAGTTTCGAAAGATCCTAGTGTAAAGACCACAAAGTCTGCGGTAGATGTTCAAAGATGTTACAATCTGCAACGTAAACTTTTGCTCACCGCAATAGATTGCACAGATGCCAGGTCGGCCACGGGTGGCTATATAGTTTATTCCACATGTTCTGTCTTGCCCGAAGAAAATGAATGGGTTATTGATTATGTTTTGAAGAAGAGGAATGTTAAACTCGTACCTACTGGCTTAGATTTTGGAGTGCAAGGTTTTACTAAGTTTAGGCAATACAGATTCCATCCTTCCCTAAGCCTGACCAGGCGTTATTATCCCCATACCCACAATATGGATGGCTTCTTTGTAGCCAAATTGAAAAAGTTTTCCAACACAATTCCTGTGAGCTTAGAACAGCAGGAAGAAGATGAAAAGCAGTTGGATGAAGGTATCGTCACATCTTCGGAAGACAAAGTTACATTATTAAATGCTGCAAACGAAGCGGATGATGAAATTAGTGGTGATGATCCAAAGGGACGTAAGAAAGGCAAACGAGCAGGTAAGCCAACTTTAAGTGACTATGAGTTGGATGTTAAAAAGAGAAAAATGGAACAAAGTAAAACCAAATATATAGCGAAAGTATTCGAACCACCTGTTAAAGTAGAAAAAAGGAAACCGGAATTGCAGCCAAAAGGAAGCAATAACAAAAAACAAGTTGGTGATAAAAACGCTAAGGTAGAAAAGGAAAAGTCACAGGAAGTCCAACAACAAAAGGCAGAAAAAAAGAAAACCGAATCACAACGAAAAGGAAGCACTAACAAAAAACCAGTTAGTGATAAAAATTCTAAGGTGGAAAAGGAAAAGTCACAGGAAGTCCAACAAGAAAATAAAAACAATAAAAAAATTGGAAAGAAATCTAAAAATCAACAAGCCTTGGAAGTAAAACCGTCAAATCCGGGAAAATTTGTAATGAAAATTAACAGCGAAGAGGTAGATAATGTAGAAAAGAAACAAAAGCAGCCCAATAAGAAAGTAATCAAAGTTGAGGCAAATAATCAACAAGTCGCAAACGGTCAGCTCAATAAGAATGTAATCAAAGTCCAGGCAAATAATCAGCAAGCAACAAACGGTCAGACGAAACAATTCAAGAAAAAATTTAACCAAGAGAAATTCTTAAACAGCTCTCGAGACATGGACGAAATCGCCCCCCTTTTAGAAGGAAAGCCAATTAAAAAACAAAACCAATTCAAACAGAAATCAAAACAAATTGGCAAACTAAACCAGAATAAAAATAAGAAGCAAAAATATAGAAATTAGAAAGTATATAATTTTGTAATATAGATTTTTAACTTGTTTCTTACAAATAAATAACATGATTAACATATAAATATATAATAATATTATTACATTAAGTTAATGTAAAACTCAAATGAAAATAATATAAATTTTGAAAAAAATGAAAAAAAGGTATAAATAACAGTTCTTTTAAAAATTTTTAATAAATCAATAGGTTTAAATTTAACAAAAAAAAAAGAAGTACAACTGTAAAATTTTCTTTTTGAAATGGTAAAATTTTTGCCACATTCATCAATTTTGGCAATAAACTAATCATGTTATCTGCTTCAGACTTGTTAAAACGGTCAATACTAACTGTTAAAATATAGACAGTATTACGGAAAGTTTAATATATTTTGTTTGAAAAGCTAATACATATACATATGTATATATAAATAATTTAAAAGATTATGACAATATGACCTTTGCGACTACCGTTTGAAACTCCCAATTAATTATTGAGTCCTTTACACACGTTGCTTATCATTAATATTAATGAAAACATTCGTTATAGCGTTAAATTAATTAACTATAGGTTAACTTTAAAAAATTCGAGTTAATGCGGCTAACACATAGTGTACTTATACTTATAAAAAGCTTTATAGCGGTAAGTCGTGTAAAACGGGGCAGCAATAAGAAACATACATACATACATATGTAATTTGCAAAGTAAAGAAATTTTGGCATCGCCATTAAGGGTGATTTAGCTAGCCTCACCATAAACTATGGGCCATCAATTCATCCAAAAAAAGCTAGCTGAAGTTATCCTATTGGATGGTCATTCATGGTTACTAGAATATAATTTTATGTAATTGTTTCTTACCTTATTTTTATTTATAAAAACGAGAACAAGACCACAATTTGCATGCGAGTCCTTGTTTTTTTTACAACGTTTAATTGTTAAAAAAACTACTCGTATAATCAAATAGTTCATTCAAGACGATTTTTGAAATAAAACAAAATATGCATTGTGTTAAAAAATTATGTTCAAAGTTTGAAACTTCAATGTGTCCACTTGTATGCATGTATGTGTGTTTTGACGGGAACATTTTTGCCGCCAATTAAAAATGTAACCGAACTTAGCGGATTTAAGGTAAATATAAAAAGTGGCAACATTATTTGTATGTATCGTTTTCAGCCAAAGATCTGGCAGCATTGATCGTATGTACTAGTCTCCTGCACAAGACATCTTATAAGAACTTTCAAGACGAGGGATTTTTCAAATGCTTTACTACAGCGAAATCTTATAAAACAAACGTTAACAACATTGTTTGCAAGAAATTTGTTTGAGTATTGTAGGTATAAGAGTAAAGAAGAAAACACTTCGTGACGGAAGAATTTGTGATACTTGCTTCTTTCTACACATGAGCGCGTGTACAAACGTCATGCATGTATGTGTGTATGATTTTTTAACCACATAATAGCTCACCAGCTACATATTACACACACACTCAAACGTACAATATGAAAAATAACAAGCATACACTAATCAACAGTACTTCTTTTGAGTGTTTGTTACAAACAAGCTGTCTTGCGACATCGCTTGTTACAACTGATATACACATACACCAATACATCCATCGTGCCTCGCTTATATTTAGTACGACAGCATTTATTATTGGTTTAGTATAATACATGCGACGTGAATACATTTAAAAATCATGACGTTTTTACATTTCAAGACTGTTTACGCAGCTCTCTAGTATGTACCACTTTCAGTACGAAGAAACGAATGTTTAAGCAAAAAAGTACCGTTACTTATAATTGCTCCTTCATGCGTTTTTTTATAAAATTACGCGCCGCAAAACACATTATTCTCTAAAAAATCTGTGTGTTGTGTGTTATAAATTTGAGTGGCTATAATATACTGTACATTTACTTAGCTACATAATTATGTACTTATGTATGTATGTATGCACTTTGTGTGTAGTAGTTGTATTTTTTACATAACTTTGAGACTATCATACTTGTCTTTAATAAAAGCTGAGCATCCTCGGGGATGTCATAGTATTTCAAGACCAACGGCAAAAGGACTTTGCTATGGACCATATTTTCTTATTATCATTAACCTTAGAAATATATGAGTACATACATATATTCATCTGCACATATGTAAATACATGTGTTTATACATGTATGCAAGTATGTATGTATGTATGCATGCATGTTGTGTGTTAAAATTAAGTACATACTTACAGTGCAACAGAAACAAGATCTTGTTACATGAAAATAAAGAAAAAATTGTATGCTTGGTGATAAAATGTTTGGATAGTCAAAGGAGTAAGAAAGAAGTATACGCTGCCGTGAAAAAACAAACATTCGGTATTGTTTTTCTGCAAACAAACATGCACATACTCTACAAATATAGCTGGGCATAATTTTAGTTGAAATGGATTAGTTACAATATGGTGCTTATCAGGTATGTTCTCACACTCGCAAGGTTTTCAAATCGCATGCGAGTTGCAAATCGCTAAACTTGTTTCTACATGTTCTGTAACTCATGCGTTTTGCTTGCGACTTGTCATATTGATTTATGCTCAAATCGCCAGAGTATAAGGAAACAATGGAGAGGAAAAATGAGTAAAACAAAAAAGCTTTTTTTAAATTTAATATATTTTATTAAAATTGTCAACAAAATCGTCTAGTTTTGATACAAACAAAAAGAAAACATATTTAATTTAATATATTTATCATTTTATTGTTTGTTTAAAGTTCAGTTTATTGTAATTTCATCAGTTCACTTCAGTATACCCTTGCAAGTTCAACTCGCCAAAATTCTGGCGTTTGCGATTTACAGAACACTAATCTTGCGAGTTCAAGTCATAATTGCATACATGCCTGTATGTAAGTAACGCAAACGGGACCACAAAAATTCACTTCTGCATGGCGAGGGCTCGATTATAATCGTTCTTCAAAAGCTAGTAAATTTTATATCAATGTATCCATGTATGTGAATAGTACAAAACTACTTCATATGGAATAGTTTTATGTTACCCCGGTGCAGTGCAACATGTATTGCTCCAAAAGTGCATCAAATATTTGGTTTCATTTAGCAGTAGGCTTACTTCCTCATGGAGTTCATGTACTTACATATGTACATACTAGTGATGCACGAATATTCGTATTCATATTCGAATTGCCGAATATTCGGCCATTTTTAATGCGAATACGAAGCATTCGTATTCGTCGAATTCGGGCGAATACGAATATTTTTCGAAAAAAATTAAATAAATAAATGCATAAATCCTAAACTAAATTTTATTAAATGGATAAAAATAGTAGTTTGTACGAATCCATTAAATTTTTATAGAAATTTGTGCTTTGTATCATTTTGAAATATTATTTACTGACTTTCACTAAAATTTTGGGTAGTTTTTATTAACTTTAAAATACGCCAACAGGAGTATGAAATTCTTTTTCATAACAATCTTTTAATATTTCATATTGCAGGCGTAAATAGAGCCCTAATTTAATGTCTATAAATTTCACATGAAATATTCGCATTCGTATTCGCGAATATCATAAATTGACATTCGTTACATCACTAGTACATACTAGTGACGCACGAATATTCGTATTCGAATAGCCGAATATTCGCTAATTTTTCCAAAAATAAATTAAATAAACAAATGCATAAATCCTAAACAAAGTTTAAATAAATGAAAAAAATGTAAGTTTGTGATAAATTATTAAAAAAATTATTTTAATTCAATTCTTGTACCCAACTTAAAAACAAATAAAACAAACTTCTTCTACAATTAACATTAAAAAAGTTAAAGTATGTATTTTTCTAGATAATATTTGTCAGAAAATTATTTCTCTTTATTATTTCTCCATATAAACGATCTAGCTGCTAGATAACTGTTGTTGTATATATGTAAATAAATATTATCTTTAGGTCGGTTAAATAAAAAATTAAAATAATATCCCTTTGAAAATATGTCTATGTATGAAAGTTTCCATTATTAATACGTCTGTCAAAATTTATTCGAGGTAGCCTCAAGTGGGCCAACAACAATTTTAAAACATAATTTGATATTGTTATATCCATATATGAATATATTTTTTGAAAGGACACTTTTTTGGTCCATGGCAGCTGAAAGAAATATTTTGATAGACTTCTGCAAGAGCATTTCGATGGTCTCAAGTAGAAAGGCCCTAACTCCTATTTTTTTTACTAAATTGAGGTTTTCAGTGATTATAATATATTTCACACAAATACACCTCATCGCAAAAATTTATTGCAATAGTGTAAGAATTAACGTTTTTACAAGCAGTTGAACAAAGCCGTTCTACATGCAGTTGTACTCTGCATTATTATGTTTTTGCCTTCTCCTGTAAAGTTACAATTATTTGAGTTAGGGCCTTTCTACTTGAGACCAACAATTTCCTTCTAAGTATGTATTTGCTACCTTTGTTGGTAATAAATGTTGTAGTTTCGTATGGAAATAAGTTATTTATGTGTATTAAAAATATTTAAAAATGTAAAGGAAAAAGAGATGAAGAAATGAAAATCATTTAAACAATTTCACTACAATTTGTCCCTAGATTATTTGGCATAAAGTGACTTTTCTGCAAAAAATTAAAAATTGTCGTACTGTGTACGAATTCGTTAAAGTTTTTATAGAAATTTGTGCTTTCTATCATTTTCCAATGCTACTTAATGTTGGGTATGTTTTTTTTTAACTTTAAAGTACGCCAACAGGAATATGAAGTTCGTTTTTTCATATATTTTTTTCATATTTCATTTTGCAGACGTAAATAGAACACCAATTTTATGTCCATAAGTTGCACATATAATATTCGTATTCGAATTCTCGAATATCTTTTCAAATATTAGTATTCGTGTTCGCGAATATCAAAATTTGACGTTCGTTACATCACTAGTACATACATACATACATACTTATTATGTACACACATATGTATGTATCTACCCTGCAGAAGAACGAACTGGTGTCCAACTAGTATTTTAGTAGTACAGAAATCACCACCACTAGTTCCCAACTGTAACCCTTCCTATACTATCTTAATGTTCAAATTATCATTGAGTGTGTTTAGAAAACTACTAGTTCCATTGGTACTAGTTTAGGACTAGTTTATTACCAGTTCTTTTGTAAAGAAAAATTCTATAAAATTGGTGGGTTACTCCTTTGTTATCCAGTGACAACTTCTACTTAAAATTCTCAATTATTTATCAAAAATTCAGAAACACAAAAGGGTAATTATAATTATTTAATTATAATTATTTTTAGATCAAGCTAAAATTTTAGTAATTATATGATACCAATTTCCATACAGTGCAAGAGCTCTGTTAGACAGTTAAAATTTATTTTGCATTGTGGTGCCTTGGAACTACTTCATATACTAGTACTCATCAGCAGTAGTAATTTTACACAACAACTTTAACCAATTTTGCACTAGTTCTTGCTATTCTAGTAATTATACTAGTAGTTTTTAGACAATTATCTCCTATTCTCCTGCAGGGTATGTACTTACATATGTAATGTGTAATCATACACCTCTTACCCAGGGTAGCAGAAATACTCGATAGATGAGGAATGAAATTTTACAAATTGTCATAATAGCAAGATGATTTTATATTACATTACATGCCTACATACATATGTATGTACATATACATATACATATACATACATATGTACCTATGTACATAGTTGTCTTAATCAAATACATAGTACTTTTAAAGTACAGTAAAACTTAATTGCTATCTACGATGTTTTCTATAGATTTCTTATCATAACTTAACTTTATAATCTCCATATATTACATTTTTCAGGTGGATTCTCTTTGGCCACCCTGGAGCATCGAAACACTTCTGCAAACTCTTTCATATTTATCACCATCTGTCGTACTCTTACATCATCACGATCGTGTCCAATGGCGCTAGGCAAAGAACCACAGAAAAATTGGGCAAAATTAATGAAAAATAACTTTCCCCAAGAAGCATCATCGTCCTTATGGTCTATGGCATTTTTGAATATTTGCCGAGAAAATGCCTGCCACGCCAATTGTAAACCGTTAACATCAGCCATTCTCTCATTGAGGGAGACTGCAGGAGAGTATTTAACTAAACAATCAACGGCTGACACATACGACGATTTTCGTGAAAGTTGAATACCCAATAAGTTTTCATTGCCGCATGCATCAAAATTTAGACCATGAGTATCGAACGCGTGCGATAATTCGTGTGCCATAATCCAACCCACTAGGGAAAATTGCAGAAGGGGATGCTGCGTATAATGATAGAAGGGTAATTGCAAAAATATCATAGGAACCACTAACATGTTGCGTCGATGTATAAAATAGGGAGCAGTACGTAGCTGAGAAATGTCATCGTTGATGTAATCTTGATCAAGATCAAGTGGTTCGACTGTTAATCCGAATAGGACCTGATGTTGTTGCATAGTGCGAAACTTTAACATTTCTAAATGATTGTGATAGAAGTTGTGTTCGTAAAGTTGTACCATGGAGTAGTAGAGATTGATTTTACTGAGAATTAAAGGTAAGTTGCCAATTTTTAACTGCATTAGATGTAATTTTTTCTCGAGATAGCGAAGTTCTTGCATTGTTAAAGAAAACTTGTTCGCTTTTATGATTCTGTAAAATTCATATTTTAGTAGAGAAAATATGGTTTGTAAATTTGCTTCATCTTCAAGGCGAGTTTTATATAAAAATTTATTATACACATAATTAACGCCCACAGGAAACATAACATTTGTGTGCAGCAGACATTCACGTTCAGTTATTAGGGGACGTATGTCCAACAAATATTGACAAAATCTAACTAAAGTATAAGTACCGACTATATGTTTGGGCGTTTGCTGTAATAGAACGTCCAAATGCTGGAAATATTTAAAATTTCCCGAAAATTCAACGGGTGTTTGAGGCAATGGTACTTGATTCAATAGCAATTCGAAATATAAACCCCAGTCAATGCTATTTATTAAATCAGATAAATCTTGTAGGGAGATAAAGTAGTCTTGTTGTGTATTTTCATTATTTTTGCTAAGATCTTGCAGCTTTTTATCGAATTCAAATATTTCATTGGCCAGCTTCAAGTAACTTTTAGTATTTATGTGGCCAAATATCAAGTCAAACTCTGTCATTATTTGTAAAACTTTGTACTTATTTGCAAAATTAGTTTTGGAACGGGGAATTTTGAGTTGCACTACATTTAGTTGAGAATTATTGTAGGCCAATCCCACTGACTCCTGTAGGAATAGTTGTTTGAAACCATACTTTCTTAAATGTGACACAGCTCTTAACCAGTCAAAAGTTTGCCAAGTGTTTTCATCTTGCTGAAATAGTTTACTCCACTTAAAACTTGCCCCGAATATTTTTTGTACCGGAAGTTCTTTCAAATAGGAACTCATATGTAAATTATGTTTTTTCATAGATTTACAAGACAAGAAATATTTCCTTAGCTGGTCCCCTAGTGGTTGTATATCTAGATCAGAAGTATGTAGTTCTTCTAGGCTCTTAATTAAATTATCGGCATAATAATTGGCCATGGCCCCGAAATTGTCCATATGATCATAATACGGTGCTGAAGTCCATGAGCCACAAGCATAATTCCAAAAGTGTTCACATGGCTGTGTTGTATTTTCCATATTCTCCTTTATTATATCTAGCAAATGTACATTCAAATTCTCTAGACAATGTGGTTCTCTAGAGCAACGCATCACTTGCACATGATCACTTCTTACGCTTATCAATATTTCAATAATTTGATAAAGAATTATTAAATATATTTTTGTTGATTTCATTTTTATACGTATGTAGTATATGCACGCTCGTTCTTTTCGGTTTAGTCACCGTATTCTTTGCGTTAACCTTTTGTTTGCAAAAGATCTTTCAATACTGTTAAATAATCAAATTTCATACAAGACAAGCTCTGTTTTATAATCAAGAAAGATGAAATTCTTTTTATTAATATTTGAGATACGCTTCTAATTACATATTTAATTTGTTTTTCTTTTTGTTGCGATGAGGTGGCATCAGTATCTTTCACATGATACCGGCTGGAATATTAGATTATAATCCACTACAAATAACAATATGTACGCGTATGTATAGTAGACTTGGGTCGAACTCGTTCACTAGTTCGACCCAAGTCTAATGTATAGGAAGAATATCATATGAATTTATGAATTATGATGATTAATAAATTAAGAGATGTGAAAAGTAAGGCACTTACGAAACTAATTAAAGTTATTTCTATAAATAAATTGAAATTAGAGAATTTGTAAAGGACGATATTAGTTAGGATTAACGCCTGAGTTTGCTTTAATTTTTTTATTGATTAAAATCTGGAGTAGATGTCTTGTATTAAAACAGGAAATTTTAATATAAAGTAGGCTTGTTTGAAAACTTCTAATGGGTTTGATTTTTTTTTTGGCTTGGATTTCAAATTTTTATAAAATTCTTTAAAGATTTTTAAAAGATTTGTTATAAAAATTTGTTGGAATTGTGTCTGGTATTTGCTCTTCTTTCCGATTTTTTTTTAAATTTTTTCCGATATAATTCCATTTTAAGAGATACTGCGAGTTTTCTTTCCTAATATGCTTTTAATAATGACTAAATCATCATCGTACATTTTGTTTTATTTTTAATCGACTACAAAAACGGGAGGAAAAAGTTTCTGCCCTCGTATTCTGTAATTTGCTAAGGTTCAATAATTTTTAGCGATGCCATGAAACTGAGACATTTTAAAATTAATTGAACTAGAGAGAACCTTAATCAGGAATAATTTCTTAATCGGGCTGAAGTTCAGTATTTTCAATTCTTATTGAATGAAATATTTTTATTAATTAATGTGAGCTTCTAAAGAAGAGATCAAAAATTAAATATACTTTATTAGCTGGGGGAAATGCCGATATTTTTCTGTGCAGCCACACACTTCATCAGCGCCCATATCTATCTACTTGTGTAGATATTGTTGTTAACATAAGCTTTTTTAGCGTACATTTTTAATGAAATGGAATATGAGAAATGATTATATACAATTATTGATCTAGCTTTGGTAAATACACTTGTAAGTACAGTATAACCTCTCTAATCCGGACAGATATAGTTTCAGCTACTGTCCGGATTATTGGATCGTCCGGAATACAGTTAAAATAAAATTTTAATCGTAATACCTTTAAGTACATCTATATAATTTACTTTTATTACCTAAAAGAAGAAAAACTACACATAAGAATTCATTTGTGTTTAATTAATTTACAGAAGACATAAAGAAAAATACTTAAAGTGGTCAAAAATATTCATTTTGAAAAATAAAAATTTAATTTTGTTTGAATACACATATCATTATATAATTTATGTGCTCTATTTTTTAATTCTTTTAAAAATAAAATTTCCTTTTCCGTCGCTTTGGTTTGCTCAGCCCATAAAATAGCTTTTGAAAATAGTTGGCTTACTTCTTTATTTGAGATTGCGTTCTTTAATTCTTGCTCACACACAAATACATACTTATTTTGTCTAGCGGTAAAATAACGAAGAACTGTTACTGTGAAAAGAACACTTGTGCGGACTATAGAGGAAAAATTACTAAACTGTCCGAAAAATTCAAATGTCCGGATTACTGGATAGTCCGAATTAGCGAGTGTCCGGATTATAGAGGTTCTGCTGTATTACTATTCATTTGCTGTTTTTCCGTTATTTAATTTTCTATTCACATTAGCACGAAGTTATATCACTCCACCTAAGTACACTCCGTTAACATAGGATAGCCTCACTTGAAATTTTAGAGAATAGTAGACATTTTCGGGATTCCTTAATTAAATAGAAAATATGTTTTTAAGTCATTCTTAAGAAGAAACTCTGTTGCTTTATTGACAAAAATTCCAAATGGGTCAGTAAACATTAAATGGACTTTCATAATAGTTTTCGTAAACAGCATGAGCAAATTTAATATTTCAGTATTAACATAGATTAGCCTCAGTGATGAATTTGAGTGAATTGATCTTGGATGTTTATGCCAAAATACCTTTAAGTGAAATAGAAAAACGTTTTATTTGCACAAAAAAAAGTAATAGGAAAAAGCCGTCGCTTAGTTCCACGGAAATCGCAAAACTTGAGACGTATCACGATCTAGGGCTTTCTAACCGCGCTATTGGCGGCAAACTTCGTTGCAGACCAAAAGTTATAAGCAGGGACAAGGACTTCATGCATTTAAAAAAGGTATTTTAGGCGCCTAAAATATGACATTAAAAACGCAGGATATGCACTAAAAACAATAAAATATGCACATATTTTGAAAATTTTTTGTTCAAAAAAAGTTTTAAACTTACATTCAACTAATTAAAGATATAAAAATATTTTATTTTCTCAAAAAGTGCGAATACAAACATGCCTTTTATATTAAATTTGTACACAAGATTAAATATGATATAACGATTTTTTCTGCATTATTTACTCCAAATATGCAATATGTTTATATTGCAGAGAAGGAGCAATACGCAAGTTGAAAAAGAAAAGTGTTATTTATTTATTTTCATTTAAAAATTTTCGAACGTGAAGTTCTATCAATTTGTTTTTAGAAAGATTTTTGGCATTGAAAAGGTCTTGTGTAGCGTCTATATACGTAATGAGCTCAAATTTAAATAACTATTTTTATATAATGTTATATACATATTCATTTAACTCAACCATTACAATGAATTGAATAATAGCTATTAGGTTTTCGTAGAATTGTTTCACTACTTTCGACTTCAATAGCAGAAAATGTCCTCTTGAAATTACCAAACGACAATTTTTATTAAGTTTGTTGGGTGTGTGTGATTGTACAATCCCTCTACAATTCTACAGCAATGCAAGCGAATTAATTTGAACTTTTGACTAAATATGACACAAAACTTGTAATTATACCAAAATATGAGACCCAAATATGCAGTTATGACCAAATTATGCAAAAATATGCATTTTCAGCAAAATATGCAAAAATATGCACTAACAAATCGATGCCATTTTCACTCAAATTCAATGTACCGTAAAGATATTTCGTTCTTGCCATTATCAGGTTTGAGGGAAAAAATATGCATTTGCATGAAACCCCTGTCCCTGGTTATAAGCAATTACATGAAGAATCCATCAGAGTATTATAAATGGTACAAAGGAAAGACTTATAAGAAGTTTTCACCTCAATATAGACGCAAAATTCTCTAAATGGTCTCGAATTCATCTGTGAGTTTAAGTAGAATTAGAGCTGCAGTCGGAGTTAGCGTCAGTAAAATAAGCTTAAGCTTAAGGTTTTAAGCTTTCATTAGTAGTTTTTAAACGGAACATAAAAATGGAATAAAAACCACTGCAATTTTTATTCCACATGAGCTCTTAAATACCAAAAAACATAGAATAAAAACCACTCATTTTTATTCCACAAGAGCTTTTAAATACTCTTATACTGTACTTGCAATCCAATATTAACAATACAAAAGCTTGTAAAGTTTATCCGTAAAATTTCACACACTTACGATCCACTACAAAACGTTATTCTACCGCTAAAAAAGAAACAAGCCAAAAACAAAAACCAACAACCGGTAAAAATATGAACTTGCTACATATTCTTAACACAAAAGCTTTTTCCCACAACTAAAATGTGTGTGAGTATGTGTGTGTGTGTGTGTGTGTTTGTATGAAAACTTTTGAATATAGTGGGGTCGTCGTCGACGTTTGTTATTCTTTTTTTTTAGTCATTTAACAGAGTTCTTTGTTTTCGTTTAGTAAGTCGAAGTGTGTGTAGAACGCTAGCCGGGAATTATTCAATTGGCGGACGTACTTATAAAAGTGTCTAACTGTAAAAATAAAAGAAAAAAAAAACACTATAACTGTAATAAAAAAATAATGTGCAGTAATGCAACAAGTTTAATTTTGTATGTTCTCCTTTTCCTTTCTTTAAATAGTGGTGAAAACACATTGAAAAATGGCGCGGTTTTTATTAGATTGGAAAAAGGAAGTGCTGCTGAAAGTCAATAAATCATTTTAAATATGTATGTAAATTATATCGAAAAATTTTATAAAAATCCATTATAAAAATATAATCGAATTAAATCGAAACAAGTTTTTATAACTCTAAAAATATTTATTGTCTATGGATGCATGTACATACATATGTATGTATGTATGTATGTATGTATGCATGTAAATTGTGTGCTAATTTTCAGTTAAGCTGCTGCTATATCCACAATTTTTGAGATGCAAAAATGAATTAATAGGTATAATTAATAATTAATTAAATTATCAATATTTATTTCATTATAACTCATGTGATACCTACCTAACGTACATACTATACTAAATGATGCATACAATGTACATATGAATGTATGTACATGAATGCTAAGAAAAAGCAAGCAAAATTAATCAAAATATAGTTTATATGTATGTACATAGCAAGATCTATTTAATATTGAAGAAATAAACGTAACAGATCTCATTCGGCGACCTCATCGTATGTCTCCTGCAAACGGGTGGTTTCATTGAACACTAGCAAATTAGCTGGAAGGTTCTCTGCAAGCAACACATTAAAACAAAAGGTAAATAAAGTTTTATGTTATAGCCTAATAGTTTTTATAAAATTTCTCTTGTAAGATTGATATTAAAATTGGAAAATTCCATTTGAGCCAATTGTCTTTCATCAATCAACTTGGAAAAATTATTCAAAACGGTTTTAAGGTAAATGGAATAGTTTTGTGATTGCGATATTTTTGTTTGTGTGTTTACAAGATGTGTGTCCGTATTAATTTTGCTCAAGCTCGGTAGAAAAGTAAACAAAAATTACTCTCTATGAGATTGATAAGTGTTCAAAACTAAAGCAACACAAAACACAAAATTTCAAAAACTAAAAATGTTAGGTAGTTTTTAATTTCAGTTTCCCGGTATAGGAAGTTACTGATTTTACTCCAATTTTAGAAAATCGAGTTTTCATCATGCGAGTATTTCGAGTCTATTCTGTCTCTGGCTGTATGTATGCATGTGTGTATGTGTATGTATATATGTATGTGTATATGTGTAAGTATGTATATAAACATCTCATAACTTAGTCCTGATTCACACACATAAGGTTTAGCTGATCAGTTTTTGTTCAATTTTCTTTTGAAGCTGCATTTACGTTCATACACACCGTCAAGTTTGTTTCATCAAGTCTCATCAATTTGTGTTGTAGTAGGGTATTACGAATGACAAAACAAAAGGAAAAAGCAAACTTGACTGGTACGGTCAAGTCTGTACCCCTTTCCATTCTCTTTTTCTCTCTCTCCTAAAAACTCAAGACTTGACGACTCAGACCTGACGTGTGTGTATCAGGACTTAAGAACGGGTCAACGAATCGGTAGCAAATTTGTCTTACTCGAGAGATGTTGAGCTCACTAAGATGTCATAAGTAATGATAATTTTCGCAGTAACCTATTTTTGAAATAAATTTTGAACTACCAAGTAGATCAAGTTGAAAGTCTAATCAACTCTTAACCTCAAAAATACACTTCGATTACTTCTAATTTCCTAAAATACGGGTGACTCATTCGAGAGATATCGCTGACGAAAAGTGTGGAATAAATAGTTTTTTCTAATACATAACTTCAAGAGTTTTCATCAAACCGATTTTAGATATGTACATACATATTCACTGGTTTTTATAGACTTAAAAAGTATATGGGATGCCGCAAGTTGCACCAAAATATGTAGCTCAGAGGGAAGTTTCAGGGATTAACTACAAGCTCAGCGGATTCCCATATTTAAATTTATAGCCTGGCCCACGATATCGACAAGAAAATTTCGATCGAAAACTTGCATTGAAAACAGCATTAAAATAAGATTTTTGTTTGTTTTCAATGTAAGTAGATTACTGCATACACTATCATACACAATCGCACGATTTGCTAGAAAATACAACCTTGGTATGATGAAATGTATGAAAATTTTCAAAAGACAATGGTGTCTATTTTGGAATACGATTGAACTTGGTGAAACTTACATTGAAAACAAAAACATACACACAAAAAAATATAAGAGCCAATATTAACTAAGTTTACATAGGTAACTTTTTTTTATATGAAACTAAAAAACTTGGGTTTTATTAACTATGCAGTTAGGTAATTTGTACATTGCACTTTACCTAAAATCCAAGTTAATATAAACTATAACAATAAGGTACATATATACATATTGTTACGTTTTTCTCTCTATAAAAACGCTTTTCCGTAGATCCGAAGATTTGCAAATGAATACAAGAGCCGAGTGTAGTAATTAGGGTTAAGAGTGATACAAGTTTTATTTACAAATACACTTATACTAAATTACTCAAGAGCTTAAATACACTAATACAACTTAAACTAATAAATTACACACAGATATTCACAACTGGTTACCACTACGCCTTCCTCGCGGTAGTTTACGCACGTCTCTTAGCTGGCTGCGCAAGTTATCACGTGACAGCTCTTTGTCTGCTGCTCGTCACTTACGAGACTCACTCTGCCGTCACTCACAGTTGATACACCAATAAAGACTCACTGGCTTTACTTACACCCTTATACACGTCTATTCGCTGCGCTGTTCCCTTTACTCCAGTCGACACGATAGACTCCACAATAATCTCAACTCCACGTCAGACTATTATTAATTCACAACTTAATTATCAACTGACTAACGAGTTCTTAACTTCACTACTTTCTGATTAGCACTAACTATAACTGTTCGCGACTGACTTACAACTGCAACTAAAGCGGCCCATATACTACAACAGCATGCACGCACAATCAAGCGATTGAGCATTCATTCTCGAACCACACAACATACCAGCAAGCTGGTACAATATTCATTTCTTACAAAATTTCGGGAAGGGTGGTTATGAATAGTGACACATATTTTGTTGCAATTATTATTCGTATGTTGTTAAAATTAGCAGCTATGTATGTATAACTAAAGTTCTTAAATTCTGTTTACCATTGAAATAAATTATATTTCAACAAATTATATTACTTAAATGCATGTTTGCTCCATGACAACTTTGCTCAACTGAGCTAATTTCACCATATACCACACCAGCGAGCTGGTACCATCAGCAAAATATCAAACTCTACTTGACATCGCTACAGCAAACCGTACAATCGCACAAAATGCCCATACACGACCAAACCGCTGGCACAAACACTTGATTGCGCATGCATGCTGTTGTAGTGTATGGGCCCCTTAACTAACTCATTGGATGCGTCACCTCTTTTATATTTCACACAAATTCCACTAGAAGTTTCAAGCAATGTCTAGACGATCATTATCATCTTATATGCTGCCTAATTAAGTTCATGTGGTAACTATGTATGTACATACATGTGTATATGCGTACGTGTGTACAACATTAACTAAGCAACACACGGTGGTTGTTTATCTTTTGCTTTTCCTTTGAATTGGCATGTATGTATGTGTGTAAATATGTGAATCTTCTTAATAAGCAGACGCTTTTTGTTGTTGTTGCTTTTGCTTGTTTACGTTTAATCAAGCTAGGCATGCTTATTTAGTTGTTGGCTACTGTTCTAGACTATTCTTTGCTTTGACCCTGTAGGAATATTTTCGCGTAGCATTTACATTAACCCTGTTGGAATATTTTTGTGTAATGCTGCTTAACATTGTTGACGGCTATTTTCGTAACAATATATTTTTCGAAATTATTTTTATTGAAATGTTTTATATTTTATTGTCAAAAGTAAATTTTTGAGCAAGGAGGTTTGTATGTATTAAATTTTTAAAATATTTAAATTTATATAAAATAATTCTTTTTAATTATTATAGATAAACTAGCTGAGCCCAGCAAACGTCCTCTCTCTTCCTTGTTGTCCGTTTTTAATTTTTAATGGTATAGAAGCATGTACGCAAATTGCCAGTGTATCCTGCATATACATATGTACATAGGTGTTTCCGTCGGAAGCTGCAGACGACCTATACGTTAGCACAGGAAGATCCCCATCCCAAGTTTTAATGGTCTCCACCAACTCAGAGCTGCTTTACGATTGGTGGCAAACGTGGTCTTATGCTAGGAACACAACTGGGACAAACGACGAATTTCGTGGACAGTGACGAACTCGTCTATAATAATTCGCTGAGTAAATTCGTCGTGTGAAGCACAACAACGACGAATAAATAAGAGCTCTTATTTATTTATTTATTATACATATTATACAAAGTAAATTTGCATAATATGGTGTTGCACACATATGGAGAGAGCTCTTATAACTGATAAAGTTGTGCAAAGAGAGAGAAAACTGTTTTTTCGTCGGCTTAGAGAATAGACGACGAGTTTCGTTCTACGGCAGTGTTGTGTTAATTTGCATATCCATGAATGTGTTTTATTTTTTATGAAAAAATTCGTCGTTCATCCCAGTTGTGTTCCTAGCATTACCTTTAGTTGTTTTATTTTCGTGGTGTTTTTTTTCGATTTTATTTATATGTATGTAGATAAATAAATTATTAAATAAATAACAAATTTTTTTAAAAATTCAAAAATTCTTTAAATCCATCACAGTTGTCGGATTATAAATAGTTAATATAACTAAAATCTATGATAATTTGCCGAATTATATATGTATAAATTTGCTTTGGTATTTAGATAGTTCACAAAAAACAAAAGTATGAATTTACCTAGTCGTTAAGGAGTTTCAACTAAAATTTTAGTTGATTTTTCGAACATAGAAATCAACTAAAATTTTTGTTAAATTCCCTAAAAAACTTTGTAAATGCCATTCTACCCTTTCACTTAGTTAAAATTATACCATTATTTTAGGAAATATAACCTATGATTTTTTGTGTGTGTAACTGTGTAAATTTAAAAAAAATTATTTTTGTTTGTCATCAGCGTTGACAAATGTGCAGTTTTAACTGATTTTAGCAGTTTTTTTTAAGCATAGGGCAGTTTTGCAGTTTTTTGCTTAAAAAATAAGTTTTTCTATAAATTGTGCAGTTTTTAATTTTTTACTTTATCTCAAGTTTATTATTTTAGCTCCGATATCTGAAGCCATAGTTTTACCCATTTTGCTTAATATATTAGTGAAGGTTTATTAGTACTTTTTCCAACGGCAAGAGAGAACTCACAGGAAAGTTATGTTTTTCTTTATAGAATTTGGTCTTATTGTTTGCAAGTTGGGTTCATACTGATTCCTTTATTAATATTAATTCGCCTTGCCTTATTGTAAGATGAAAAACAAGTTTTTCTCATTAAAATAATTCGATACCTTATAGACTGAGATACAACACGACAAAATATATACCAAATTAAAGGATAGAAGATTAAAGATACGCTTCAAGTATTAACTAATAAATCAATGTGCACCTCAAATAAAACAAAATCTTAAAAAGCAAGAGCAAACATTTTAGTTATCTTATTTATTGAATTTTGGATCAATTTACTGCTTTCGGTTGATTCGGAAAAAAAATAATTTCCCTGTGCAATTTAATGCGAAATATCCCATAGTGCAACTAAAACACTTCCATTTTAATTAATTAAAAACTTTACAAATTTGTAGAGCCATATTTTTTTTACTGATACCAATGAGGCTTTCGAGATGTTTTACCATCAACAACTTGACAAACATTATCAAGTTATGCTATAAAATGATATCAGGTATAGACGTATGGTTAGGGTGTTAACCAAAATTATATACAAAATACTAAAGATTTTTTATGAGCAGTTTTTTCACATGAACATCAGTTTTTTTATTCTAAATTTTCAGTTTTCCAAAAAAAATATTATGGCAACTTTGTTTGTCATACAAAACCCAGTAAAAAAAGACACTCCAAATAAGTCATGAAAATGTAGAGTTTGCAGTCTGGAAGTAGTTCAAATTTCGATCCGATCTAATGATTTTTACATAGGGTTGTCATTGCAAGAAGTTCTCTTTTTCGATGCCTAGTCACCGAATTAGAAGCGATTTTATGAAAAATTTCCATTTTTGTGTTCTATGGTAATATTTTCATCTAGGAAAAACTTTAAAAAGTTACATATTTTAACAATTCGTTTCTTTTTATACGAATTTAAACGCGAAACAGTGTTTTCATGTAAATTTAAGCAAATAACTTCTAAGTTTTAGGCCAAAATTAGTTCATAAATTTCTTTCAAAAAATCGATTTTTTGAACATTTTGGTGAGTATTTACTAAAACTATAGAAAAACTACAAGCTTTTGTGTGATTAAAATAAACTTTTACTTGGTTTTCTGCTAACTATCGGCATATTAAAAATATCGATTTTTTGGAAGCAATGAAAATGTGGTTCCTTCAGAATGACTTCCATTTTTTTTTACTGGGAAAGTAAACGTTTTGAAGAGAGATAGAGAGAGAGAGAGAGAGAGAGCGAAACGTGTTGAAACTCTCACGTTTATTTCATTTTAGACAGTGATGGTATTTTGGTGCGTTTCGGGTATTTTTTAGTGCTTTTTGCCTCTTCATAAACGCGAAATTTTGGCTAATACCCTTTTTTAAAAAGCGGGTGTTTACAGTGCTTTTTACAATTTCTTACAGTGCTTTTGGTGCTTTTTTGTTAAATAAAAATATTAATTTACAAAACTAAAATACTTTTAAGAGCTAATATCAGCATCTTTTAACTGAGGCTTATTAAATTGGTTTTAATGACAATAACGGAAACTATGTTAAAAACAATCTAGAAAACTTTTCATAATTGGGATTAAAAAATTTAATTTTTTTTTGAAAATAAAAAAAGGAAGTAACTGGAAAGTACCACATAATTCTCTGCATAATAATTGATTGAAAGTAGTATGGAATAACACATTTGTTAAAGCTTACACAAATATTTAATCATACTATAGGGTTAAATTTTAAGGGCCGATTTCGATTGAAAGCATGTGGTTAACAATAGCAGTCAGTTGTTTTAGACAACGCGTAGCCAACCCCTAATTTTTTTTCATATCGTATTGACGTACTGTCAATGTTGACAACTATAATAAGGGTGAATATCGCAAAAACAAAAACTTTTAAGTTAAGAGTACTTAAGAAAAGAGTGACGCTTTTAATGCATTCTTTATGTGTAAATGATTTTTCAGCAACATGCATATCTTAATCTAAGCCTAAGCTTCACCTACTATTGTATGTATGTATGTATGCGAGTATATGCTACTATATTCGGGTATGTTCTGTATTTCACGTGAAATTAAATCGTTCGGAATTGCCATAGCATTGTTGTTGTAAATACATATTTCCAACAACAATTCTACGGCAATTCCACACGTTTTAATTTCACGTGGAATCCAGAACATACTCAATTATTTGACTCATGTTTTTTTATTATTTGTTTTCACATACTTATTTTTATTAAATTAAACAAGATATTGTTTTAATTAATATGTTAATAAATTCTGCTATTACATCTCAAATACTTTGTTTATTTCGAAGCAAAAATTTTACATTATATTTTGATCTTTTACACTCTAAACTCTCCTTTTTAAATGGCTTAATGTATTAAAATTAAAAAAAAAATATTTTGGTGCTTTTTTACCCTCTTTTTCGTATATTTTTGCGCTTTTTACCCTTTTTGCAACAGCTTAATGTGCTTTTGCTCTTCGTAGAGATACCAACAATGATTTTAGAAATGAATGGTAAATAAAAACAAATTTTTGCAAATGTATTTATGTTTTAATGTAAAGATTCACTTCTTCGACACATCCAGAATAGCTCCCAATAACAATTCATCAGATCAGGCTTGTATTTTTTAGTAAATCGTGCGATTGTGTAGGATAGTGAGTCATGGCCTTAAGCATAGTACTCTGCTTAAATTTGTGAAAAATGTTTATCAACATTGATTAATTCGTACGAAAAATTTGACATGTAAACAATATTAATTGGCGCCCGAAACTATACTACAATTTCTTATATATGTAGAAACACCCCATTTGTTTGTTGTAAATTCCATGCGAAACAAGTGCCACTCATATTATTTCGCATGAAAACTTAAAATGTTGAAGGTACATTTCAAATGTTTTCGAAAGATAAACAGAGTACTATTTATGCAACATTTTTTCAGGAACAATTCGTGCCAATTTTTTTACATGCACTTTGGCAGCATTTCGCATGAAATGTTGAACAGAGTACCAGGCTTTAAGAGATACAAAGTCTGTATCGCAGGCCAGGCCGTTTATTATTCTACAGTTTGTATTGTGAAGAGGTGTATTTTTTCGATTTTTATTTTGATGAGTTTTTTTTTCGGAAAGATCTCTTGCCACAAAAATCTGCCTCTTAGCCCTGAAGAGTCATAAAATATAAGGACCTATTACTCTATACGGAGACCGTTATTTTCTTGATTGTGTCTTACAAGGAAAATAAGTAAACTGAGATACAGCTGAGCTTTTCACTGACTTTTGTAAAAGAGGGCAGGCGATAGCTTCTGTAGAGGTTTTTATGTATCAAAATTAATATTAAGGTTCAGGCCGCGGCGTACGGCTGAGAAATTCTCCCGATATTGTTAAAGCTTTAGGCATGATAAGATATCAGATAACAAGTCGCCTATGGCTCCTAGTTATAAGTAGTTTGATGATAGAAAAGCTCAACTTAGGATTGATGATGCCCTGTCATCAGTATTTTAATATTAATATTACATCAAATGTAATCAACAAGACCAAAACTAACATTATGCTGATGACAAACGTCATCATCAAATTTTGTCATATTTCAAGTGTCACTTTTGCTAATGCAGCAATCAAAAGTCATTTTATTATATAATTTTCGCCAGGATATTAGATTCATGTTACTTTTGCGCTGTTTGGTAAATGCCAATTAAAGTGAAACTTTTAATAAACTAATGAATGGTATGAGACAAATTCGTAAAAGTATGTTTAACAAATAAAACAAATTTATGGCAAATATGTAAAAAATTTAATGGTTTTTACAATAATTATGGTCACAAACATGGTGGAGTGCGAAAAGTTTAATTAATATTTATTGTAGACATCATTTGACTGTAAAAAATACATACATATGTACATATGTATTATTTTGATACGATACACATACATACATATACATATATGTATGTAAATATTTATGTATGTGCATTCATGGTATTTATTAGAGATGTGTAAATGTCGTGATTTTATAGTGTCACGCGTGAATCACGCATGATCGTGATCAAATTTATAATTAATCACGTATGAGTGCGTGAGCGTGACTTAAAAATAAATTACTCGTGCGTGATCGTGCGTGAGCTATTTTTAATAATCACGCACGAATTCTCACGCTCTCACGACATATATCATTCGTTAATAGGTGAGTATCAATATAACGGGTGCTTTTTTTAGAGGTATAGAACTTCGAATTGAAATAAAACACAAGAAAATCGTTTTAATGTCCATCAATTTGGCTTTATTGGAAGGATAATTTTATGCCATTAATGTTTAAATATGATTTCGGGCATGTGGCCGCCGCGGCTGGCTCGAATAAAGCCAATTCTACAGGTCCAATTTTCAACCACTTTTTCGAGCATATGGGGCCGTATGTTGGCAATAACGCCACGAATGTTGGCTTCCAAGTCCCCTAACGTTTCTGGTTTGTTGGCGTAGACGAGCGACTTCACATATCCCCAAAGAAAATAATCCAATGGTGTCAAATCACACGATCTTGGTGGCCAATTGACAGGTCCATTCCGTGAAATTATGCGCTCATCGAATGTTTCCTTCAATAAATCGATTGTGACGTGCGCTGTGTGGCATGTAGCGCCGTCTTGTTGGAACCACAACTCATCCACATTCATGCCATCCAATTCGGGAACAAAATAGTCGGTTATCATGGTTCTATACCGGTCTCCATTAACGGTAACTGACTCTCCAGCATTATTTCGGAAGAAGTATGGCCCAATGACTCCACCAGCCCATAGAGCACACCAAACAGTCAGTTTTTGTGGATGTAATGGCGTCTCAAGGGTCTCATGTGGATTCTCTTCACTCCAAATGCGGCAATTTTGCTTGTTGACGTAGCCATTCAACCAAAAATGAGCCTCATCACTGAACAAAATTTTGCGATGAAAATCAGCATCGAGATCAATCGCATTTTCGGCCCATACACCAAAATCACGACGCATTGCATGGTCTCGCGGCTTTAATTCTTGCACAAGCTGGATCTTGTAAGGTCGCAAGCCAAGATCTTTGCGCAAAATTTTCCATAAAGTTGATGGACAAAGCTCCAATTGCTGTGCACGGTCCTCTTCAACACTTTGCTCTACAGCGGCAATTGTTTCTTCGGTGCGCACTATTCGACGTCTCTGCGGATGCGTATTATCACATAGAGTAAACGTAGTGCGAAAACGATCCATGGTTAACCGAATTAATTGCTCTGATGGACGATTATGTCGACCATAAAATGGACGGAGCTTGCGGTAAACTTCGCGAACTGAACCATTATTTTCGAAATAAATTTGCACGATTTGCAAGCGTTGTTCTTTTGTCAACCTGTTCATGATGAAATGGCAAACCAAACTAAATATTAATCACTTGACAGCTGACAAAATGGCCGCCAGTTAAAAAAGTGATGCCAACTTAAAATTCTATACCTCAATAAAAAACACCCATTACTATACCATTTTGCACATGCTACGATGCAAGACCATTTGCACAATATTGTGAGTTGGGCTATTGTTATAATTTTTTTATAGTATAGTATAGCGTAGTAAACTGGCTCATATGAAATTGAAATGTACCAATGTAGAAAAATAAAATTATTTTAATATATTTTTTTATGGTACACAACTATATTTACCCTAAATTTTAACCTTTTTCAGAAAAACTACGCGTATATCCGCATTTATGAAAAGACACTCTTAAATGTTAGTTAAAAGTGTTTAAAACTATCTAAATAATAAAATCTTATAGTTAAAATTTTTCAAATCTATCGTCACAACTTTTTATAAAAAAAATATTTTTAAAATTTACTATTTTAGGACATGTATTAATATATTAAACAAAGTTTTTTACAAAACTGAAAACAATGCAGATAATAAAAAAAACACATGCCTTTTTCAGGGAAATTTTAAAAATTGGAGTTTTTAGTCTTTTCCCGATTTCACGAATGGATATGTTAATAAATTTTTTTTTGCCTATTTTTATTTAAAATTTTGTCAAAAATTTAATGCTGTCTTTTAACTTAAAATCTAACAATGAACTAAAAAGTAATAGGCCAAATACTAAAAAAGGTAAAGCCAAAAAATTTTTTTTGTCTTCAGTAAAATATCTTATGAGAGATACGGAAACACATCTTGGGAAATTATTTCTTAACAAATTCAATTTTATGTCAAAGTGCTTTATCCGATAAAAATCGGATAATTTTTAAAAAAGTTACAAGCTTCAGGAGTTTTGTTGAGTACCAGGTAGTCAACTTTGGCCCACTATAACTCATGTCCAGCTCAAGCCAGAAGACTGTCATTACATGTGTTATAAAGTCTAAGTCCTCCTCTACGGATGTTAGGAGTTTCATATAAATCCAATCAGTAGTTTAGAAGTTCCCGATTTATTTGCCATTTACTTTGTAAAAGTCCCCACCGTGCAATGTAAATTTTGCATAACTATACACGTGCATACATAAATATGTACATACATACATACATATGTATGTGTAAAACCTATTTTTCAACCCAAAAAAAAACACAAATTGGATTACATACTTTTTCGTGAGCGTGCGTGATCGTGATAAGTTGTAAACCACTCGTACGTGATTAAGAATATTTTGTCGAGAGCGTGCGTGATCGTGAAAATTTTCAAAATCATTCGTGCGTGAAATTGCGTGAGTAAAATATTTATTTGCGTGAGCGTGCGTGTCGTGAGTCAAAAAACACTCACGTGCACATCTCTAGTACTTATACCATGTGTGCATTTGCACACAATTGTATTTTTCTTAACTTCCCTGCAGAAAGTGCGAATATTTAAATTGTGGTGATTTACTAGTGACGTTGTCAGTAGCACTACTGACCAGGTGTACCCCAGCCAATGGTATCATCTATTGACATTTAACATCAGCTTGTCATTGAAAATCCACCACTAGACTATAGCACTACTGACTTAGTAGTTCTTTCGGGACCACATGGAGACATTGGCACCAAATATTCATTAGTAAATTTTAGGGGCTCTAGTCTACAATATCGATATATCCTCTCTCGTTGTCAATAGTAAACTTCTAGTGATTTTCTAGTGACATTTTCAATAGTGCTACTGACTAGGTGTACCTCAGCCAATGCAAATGCCTATTGAAAAATAACATAGGGTTGTCATTCAAATTCTATCAGTAGACTTTAGCACTATTGAGAAGGTAGTTCTTTTACGACCATATGGAGATATTTGAACCGAAGATTCACTCGTAGATTTTAGTGACCCTCGTCTACATATATGTATTTAATATTATTGCACAACATAATAAAAAAGAAAAACAAACTATTGGCGCGTTCATTGACAATATCACCAGAAATACACTAGAACTGTCGTCTCTAACGTATCTCTACTCACGCATAAAAGGAAAGTTGTCGACATTTTAACTAGTGCAATTGTCGCTGGAGAAAGAGTATTGACATAGAGACACATGGTTCTAAGTTGACTAGAGGGTTGTCATTAATTGTCACTTTTATTTTTCTGAGTTGATAAAATGTTATGAATAAATAATAAAAAAAAAAAAAAAAACAAATAAATGATGCAAAACTAGTTGTATAAATAATGAAGTGATATGTTCTTTTAATTATGAACATTCGCTAGGCGAATTAATATTTTTTATAAACGCTTATGAAAATCAATTTAATGTACATATTAGAGTCCTGCGTAAACTGTCTTTAAATGTAAATACGTCATGATTTTTAAATGTATTCACGTCGCATGTATTATAATAAACCAATAATAAATGCTGTCGTACTATAAGCGAAGCACGATGGATGTATTGGTGTACGTGTATATCAGTATTAACAAGCCATGACGCCAAGACAGCTTGTTTGTAACAAACACTCAAAAGAAGTACTGTTGATTAGTGTATGCTTGTTATTTTTCATATTGTACGTTTGAGTGTGTGTGTGTAATATGTAGATGGTAAGCTATTATGTGATTAACCGCATATAACTAATGTTAATGCATGTGTGTGCCTTTGCATGTGCGCAGAAAAATAAAAGCCCTGCAGAAAGTGCGAATAGTGAAATTGTGGTGATTTACTAGTGACGTTGTCAGCAGTACTACTGACCAGGTGTACCCCAGCCAATGTAATCATATATTGACATTTAACATTAGCTTGTCATTGAAAATCCACCACTAGACTATAGCACTATTGACTTAGTAGTTCTTTCGGGACCACATGGAGACATTGGCACCAAATATTCACTAGTAAATTTTAGGGGCTCTAGTCTACAATATCGATATATCCTCTCTCGTTGTCAATAGTAAACTTATAGTGATTTTCTAGTGACATTTTCAATAGTGCTACTGACTAGGTGAACCCCAGCCAATGCAAATGCCTGTTGACAAATAACATAGGGTTGTCATTCAAAATCTATCAGTAGACTTTAGCACTATTGAGAAGGTAGTTCTTTTACGACCATATGACGATATTTGAACCGAAGATTCACTCGTAGATTTTAGTGACGCTCGTCTACATATATTTATTTAATATTATTGCACAACATAATAAAAAAGAAAAACAAACTATTGACACGTTCATTGACAATATCACCAGAAATACACTAAAACTGTTGTCTCTAAGGTATCTCTACTCGCGCATAAAAGGAAAGTTGTGCAATTGTCGCTGGAGAAAGAGTATTGACATAGAAACATATGGTTCTAGGTTGACTAGAGGGAGATCATACACACATACATGCATGACGTTTGTACACGCTCTTATGCGTAGAAAGAAGCAAGTATCACAAGTTCTTCCGTCACGAAGTGTTTTCTTCTTTACTCTTATACCTACAATACTAAAACAAATTTCTTGCAAACTGTGTTGTTAACGTTTGTTTTATAAGATTTCGCTATAGTAAAGCATTTGAAAAATTCCTCATGTCTTGAAAGTTCTTATAAGATATCTTGAGCAAGAGACTAGTACATATGTACATATGTATGTATGTATGTATATGCCTTGTTTCTGTAATGAATGTAAAAACTTTTCGGGTCGAAAAAATTATTATCAACTTGTGAAACACAGGATGAGCATGAAATAAACTTTATTTGATGATAAATTTTACAAGTTTGTTATATAAGTAGCCCTTTGTAAAAAAGGCAACCAACATAATTATTTACTCGTAATTTCTCTCGTTGTGAAAGTTGCAGAAGATAGGCAATTTTAAATTACGATTGAAGTTTGATATTTTTAGTACTTTAATGTGATAATTTTTTTAATAAGAATTTTTTCTACCAAAAAAGTGATAATTTTTTCTGTAGGAAAAAAGTTTCAGATTGTAAAAATTTTTTCTACGGAAAAAAATTGCTCAGAAAAAAATTGTTCGGATTCTGATAATTTTTTCTATGGAAAAAAATTGATCAGATTATGACAATTTATGTAGAAAAAAGTTGCTCAGATTCTGAAAATTTTTCATGTAGAAAAAAATTCTCAGATGCTGAAAATTTTTTATATAGAAAATAAAATTTTTTCAAATTCTACCAGTTCTTTCTATAGAAAAAAAAAATTGCTCAGATTCTGACTATTTTTTTCATAGAAAAAATTTATCAGATTCTGACTATTTTTTCTATAGAAAAAATTTGTCAGATTCTGACTATTTTTTTCTATAGAAAAAATTTGTCAGATTCTGACTATTTTTTTCTATAGAAAAAATTTGTCAGATTCTGACTATTTTTTTCTATAGAAAAAATTTGTCAGATTCTGACTATTTTTTTCTATAGAAAAAATTTGTCAGATTCTGACTATTTTTTTCTATAGAAAAATTGCTCAGATTCTGACTATTTTTTTCTATAGAAAAAATTTATCAGATTCTGACCATTTTTTTTCTATAGAAAAATTGCTCAGATTCTGACTATTTTTTTTTCTGTAGAAAAAAATTTGCTCAGATTCTGACAATTATTTTTTTCTATAAAAATAATTGCTCAGATTCTGACTATTTTTTTCTGTAAAAAAATTGATAGGATTCCGACCAATTTTTTTCTATAGAAAAATTTATCAGAATCTGACTATTTTGTTCTATAGAAAAAGTTTATCAGATTCTGACCATTTTTTCTATAGAAAAAATTTATCAGATTCTGACTATTTTTTTCTATAGAAAAAAATTGCTCAGATTCGGACTATTTTTTTCTATAGAAAAAAATTGCTCAGATTCGGACTATTTTTTTTCTATAGAAAAAAATTGCTCAGATTTTGATTCAAAGTATTTAAAAATGCCAAAGGTTATGATTTGAATTCATTTAAATTGAATTGCGTTGTACTAGTATATGTTAAATTACCTAGTTACTTAAGCTTAAATTAGACGTGACATAGCCATAATGCCATAGCCATAACCAAACCAAAAATTCAATTGGTTTCTATGGTGAGAGCTATGGCGTTATGGCGAGTCACCTGTAATCAAATACAGTGTTGCTCATTAGTTTGGTTTGAACGGTTGCTCTCTATGGCTATGGTTATGTCACGTCTGATTGAGCCTTTACAGTGGTTTAAATTTTATAAACTTTTTTTTGGAATGTAATTATATAAGCTTCTAATTCAGGGATTACGAATATTGGAAAAATTATTTGCAAATATTTTGTATGTTTTACTCATTAAAAAGTGATTCCGCATATGGATTTTATTAGTTTGGAAATTATTTTTGAATAATTCCAGGTAAAATACAAAATTTAAGTATAAATGTGTGTATTTTTGTATATACATATACACATACAGTGGCATCCCGCTTTAACGAACAGTATAATGTCACGCCGATTTATTACATCGGTATACTATTTTCCTTGACTTTCTTCTATAGTTGTTTTTTATATAAAAGTAAAAAATTAATCGAATATTGATGTGATATATATATATATATATATTAAAAATACACAAATATGCCTCATTAAAATAGAAAATCAAAATTTTTGTAACAGATATAAAAAAACTGTTCGAAGTACAATTTGATTTATTTTCTCACTCAAGGAATATATGGATATGGTAAAAAACTATGAATTAATTTGCATTTATTTTTTTATATTTTTATATCTTTGTTTCAATTTATTAGAAAATTCGTTATATCGAGTACACAATTTTTTGGTTTATTCCTTATGTATTGTATTCACTCAATGACAAAAAATTAGCTTATGTACGTTAAATCGCGAATTCGTTAAACCGAGTATTCGTTAAACCGTTATAGCACTGTATTTATTTTACATTTATAATTCTGCTCTCATATACCGAATGCATATACAGCAGAATGCAATTATTATTTACATTCATAGGCGTACAAAGGCCATTCTAGGGGTGCATTGCCTCCACGCCCAAGAATCACTGTTAACCCCCCTAGAATTATTACAAATTGCATTTAATTATCTATTTTAATATTAATCATGAAAATCACAAGTCGTAACGCCCCCCCCCCCCCCCCCCCGAAAAAAATTACTGGTACGACAATGCTAAAATTTAGCAATTAACGGCCTGTCCCACGATGTCACCAGAAATCGTTCGATTGACAACTTGCAAACAACAATAACATTAGAAAATTTGTTGTTGTTTTCAATATAAGTATTCAATCGAACGATTTCTGGTGACATCGTGGGACAGGCCGTAAATGTCATTACGGAAATATTTGTTGTTAAATTATTTTTTTTTACTGTTTGAGGGTTCGCTGTATTAGAATTTTTTTTCTTTGTATGGTAAATATAATCGATATTGTCATTATTACGGACTAGATGGTCCAAAAATTAATATACCGTATATACCAGAAATACCTTGGTGTCTATTCTGGAATACGCGTCTACTTGGTGAAAGTTACACCCCTTTTAGACACGCAAAGTTTACTTTGCAAAGTCTTAATTCAGCTGGGAGAACGACAGAAAGAGATAGTGTTCCTCTCTCTGTCTTTCACACAGCTGAATTAAGACTTTGCAAAGTAAACTTTGCGTGTCTAAAAGGGGTATTACATTGAAAACAAAAACACAACTGTGTAAATGTAAAATATTTGTGTCATCAGTGTGACCAGATTTTAAAATAACATTAAGCTAAATCACGTTTGAAAAAGAGATAAAATAAGCTAAAAATTTAAATTTTAAGCCAGAAAATAAAGCTAAACTTTTTTCGACTTCTTTGATCAATTTGCAATAGTTTCTTATTGCTAAAATAACGTTAAATATATACATACATACACAAACCTATTTTTCTATTATTTGAAAAAAAAATATTGAATAATTTTTTAATTATTATTTATTCATTATTATATTTGAGTTTAAGGAAAAACAAAAGAAAAACTTCCCAAAATAAGCTTAACCAGTCTTCAAAAATGTAAACGCATTTACACTAAAATTCGAAACCTTTTTTAAATCTACTTCTAATTTTTGTTTTAAGTAAATTCATGCCGCTGAATGCACGTTCAACTCAAGTTAAAGGAACTCTTTAAAAGTCTTATGGGCAATATCAATTATTTATCTTTTGCCATTGTAACTCCAAAATTGTAATTAATGTCCTCTATATTTAAATTTGCAATTTCTCTTATAAATAAGCAATTTACATTTTCTATTTTTTAAATCATGAAAAAATTTTGTATTTTTAAATGTTAACAAATTATCATTTTTAACATCCGCCAAAAAAAGGCGTGTTGTAATTTTGTAGTGTGTGTGTGTGTGTGTAGGTGTATCTGTATGTCTGTACGAGTCCACGTACATACCAAATGGCTGGATCGATTTTGATTTAGTTTGAAAGCTGAAGAAAATCGGTCCAGCCGTTTAGAAAATATCACTTCTTTTCTAGATACTTATATTTAGCTGAATCTGTACGCCGTAGCTCCCAAAACGGCTAGACCTATTTTAATTTTGTTTTTGTCGTTTGAAAAGTGACTTGATCTTGATTATACTTGAAGAAAATCCGGTACAGCCGTTTGGTCAGTACGTTGGGGGGTTTTAAAATTTTTAATTTTTGTTATTATAACTTTTTTATGTCTTTAACATATTTTTTGAGAACATGCAAGTTAGATTAAAAAAAACGGCTAAAAAAGCTAAATGAATTTTTGAAAAAAAAAACCAAAAAAATAAGCTAAGAGCCTAAATAGAAATTTCGCAGCTAAATCCCAGAAAAATAAGCTAAATTTAGCCCTAAATAAGCTGATATGGTCACGCCAGGGATGGAAAAGTTGGTACAATTGTACCATTTTTAGTACTATTTGAATGCCAAAAGTACCATAGCACCCCAATGGCCAATTTAGCACTATTGAATTTTTTTCTATTACATATATTATACATATGCCAAAAATAGCATTAAAAAATATTGAATCTATTAATAACCAGTTTTGAGCGCTGTTTGATGTAGAAGTTATTAACTTCTTAAGAAAGGACAAGATATTATGTATATATCTTTTGCTCAAAGGTATTAGAAATGAAAAATTAAGTAAATGAACCGATGTTTTCCGATATTTCAAGAATTGCTAGAGTAATGTTCTATATTACAAATTCATCTGCAAATCTTGAAAGTGAATTTTCGTACCAAGGCGACAAAAGGCAAGACTATTTCGATCGACTGTCTCCAGTTGAATCAAAACAAAGGATGGAAAAGTATATCCTAAATGTTACACTCATGTTCAGATCTCAGGAACTAATAGTCGTTTTTGTACCTTTTGACATAGTATTAATTAATAATATTATAATAATTGAACTACAAAGTGCCTTTTTGTTAATTGTTAAATTTTTACATATACAAATATGTACATATGCGTAAATTTTTAATTAATTAAAAAAAGTATCAAAAAATAAAAAATAAAGAATTTGGTATAATTGTACTGAAAAAAGTACAATATTTCTTGAAAATTAGTACAATTTATAAATCTGATTTCGCATCCCTGGGTCACGCTGTTTCTCATACAAAATTAACCGTTTTTAAGAGAGAGAAAGAGAGAGAGAGAAACGTGTTGAAATTCTCACGTTTATTTCATTTTAGAAATTAATGGCAAATAAAAACAATTTTTGAAAATGTTGTTAGTTAGTTAGTAGTTAGTTTATTGAGACTTATTTTTTTCATATTACAAGAATTACCAAAATAACATTTTTAAGGAGAACTTAAAACTATAAAGTATTGTTTCAATTACATAATTATTTTTGTTAATGCTACGTGCTTATCGAAATTAAGGAGAATTATTCATATAGAGATAAAATAACATTTGAAATTTGAATAGTGCTTGCTCCCGGCACATGTCTAATACAGTAGAGTTATATCTACAAAATGAACTTAATGCTAATAAATCTTAAAATTAAAACTTAAACTAAAATTAAAAATATGAAATAAAAATAATAATAAAAACCAAAATAAAATGTTTATCGCCTGTGAATGCCGGGAGTAGAATGTGACTAAATGTTTTGACCAGGACTAGTACTGATGTCTTCACGTAAAATCCCAATGCAGGATATATATTGAGTGTTTGACCAAGTAAACTCGTGCTCATTAGACAAAATATTTCGAATTACACTGCCTTCCAGTGTGACCAGATCCTAAAAACTTTTGCGGCTAAATTGACTTCAAAATAAAGCTAAAATATGCTAAAAAATTATTAAAGTGCTAAAACATACTGCTAAAACTTAATATTTACCTTTTTTAATCCAATTGTTTCTTTTAAAGTTGTTATTTTTGTAATTTCTGCTTACATCGCCTTACTAATATTAAATAAAATGTATTTCCTTTGAATTAAACAGATTTTGTTTTAATTACAAATTATTTCTTGAACCTAAACTGCATTATGTATAATGAAAAACTGGCATGAAGTTAGCATAAGTGGCAAAATGAAACATACGTTTAACGATTTTTGGCCCATAATATTATTACATTAAAAATCACGCTATGATTTAATAGTGGGTAAAAGGTAGATGAAAAGTTTTATGGAGGAACTCGTGTATAATAATAATGTTTTTTAGACTGCCGGCCTTTGGCCGGGGTTAAGGACTTCTCCACCAAGGTATTTCCTGAAACTGCGGAGCATAATATAGATTTCTGTCTTTGCAAATGTTTTTTAGACTGCCGGCCTTTGGCCGGGGTTAAGGACTTTCTCCACCAAGGTATTTCCTGAAACTGCGGAGCATAATAAAGATTTCTGTCTTTGCAAAGTTTCCCTGCTTAAAAACGTTTTCTAGACTGCTAGAAAATTTAACTTATTTAAATTTCGTCACTTCCCAGAAAAAATAGTAATTTGGAAGCAATAACAACAACAAGCACTAACGTAAGGCGGACTCTCTAGCAAAATAGAAAGTTATCACAAAAAATTTTGCAAGCCAGTAATTTTTGCATCTGAGTATTACTTCTTTGAAGCACTTTAGTAAGCTAAATGTGTTGATTCTAGCTGGCTCATCTCGAACAAAAAAATTCCTTATTCATGCGCAACATCAAGTGATTCTGTAACATTGTATCCTTCACAAATATGCTTCGGGAAAGCAATAATTTTTGCTGGGTTATGCTAAGTAAATACTAGTTTGTCACTATACATAAAGCATTTAAAGCAAACCAAAAATATTAATTCACGGACGGTTCTTCGAGAAGAATTCGTTTCTCACTTACGTTTCGTTTATAAACAACGTTTAAAAATTGGTTTTTGCAAAATATTCTAAAGCTTTCGCCTATTAAATTTTTACGTAAAAAGTACAAAGTTTGTACAGTCTTAGGATACGGTATTTATAACGTACACAGATCCAAGGTTGCGAAACATTGTAACCATGAGCACCAACTTTGCAACCGATGTGCTGATTGATTGTTTGCGGTGTTCTAAATAATTTTCAACGACTTTTTGAAAGGGTATGCATTATCAATGTTTTGTTCTGCAGTGTTATGAAACACTACACTTTGTTGGAAGGCAATTGACGTTTTGGAAGTCAGCCTCTTTTACGTATAAGAGATATTGTTAGAAGTTATGTAGATTAATATGAAAAAATGCTAGAAAATGCTAACTGCTAAATCGAAAATTTTGCAGCTAAATCAACAAAAAAAAAATGCTAAATTTAGCTGCAAAAATGCTACAATAGTCACGCTGCTGCCTTCAAAGTTAGACGATTTCTCAACAAATTTTCTCGTCAAGTCGAGAGCATAACACGACAAAGGAAATAGTTTTGCCTTTTCGTATACATACATACCTGTTTGAAAAACTTTTGTTCAAAGATTTATAATTCTTCTCTATGTACTTTCGCACAATATGACGTTCGAAATTTCCATTCTTTTCATTATTGTTCTAGAGATGCTAAACCAAAGTGGAAATGTATAAAGAAGAATTGGTCTTAGGCTTTTGAAAATGTATTTTTGTTTTAATATAAAGTTTAATATAAGTTTTGAGTTGTGACTAGCGTTGCCATAATATTTTTTTGGAAAACTGAAAATTTAGAATAAAAAAACTGATTTTCATGTGAAAAAACTGCTCGTAAAAAATTCTTTAGTATTTTGTATATTTTGGGGGAGGAAGTGTTAACCATACGTTAATACCTAATATATTTTTATATCATGACTTGATAGCAGTGATGGGAAATGAGATTTGCATTTCGGTATCAATAAAATTTTTTTTGAGTACTTTTTTGGTCCCGAGAGTACCAAAAACTATTATTTTTTTATTTAAATTTGATTAGCAAAAAATTTTATTCATATATTCATTCAGCTATCACACACGAGAACAATTGTGCTGGCATAACATGGCAGTTTGTAGGTGAGAGAGGCAAAGAGATTGGTATTGTGTTTGGCATAATTTTTCAACCAGGCACAATACCGCATCATCGGCACAAAACCAATACATACACAACTTAAAAAACAGCAAATGTTAAAATAATACAAAAAACACCAATACACACAAAGCTGTGTGTATGTATAAATTTTTATGCCAGATTAATTAGTCTCGTGTGTTCTAAAAATAAAAGTTGTGCCGGCATAAAAATTACTCCCGTGTGTGATACCCAATTTACAAATAAAATAAGGAACACATAGCATATACGTATGTTCATCAGAGATGGGAATTGGAAATCTTGATTTCGTGCCGAATCTGTTTCTAAATATTACCAAAATCACTTGAATAGTGCAAACCACTTTTTATTTAATTTAAAATGCTTCAATAATAATTAATTTAATAATTTCCAAAATTAGTTGTTTACAAAAACACATATATGTACATATGTATGTATATGTATAATTTATTAATTCTTTGTACTTATTTACAAGAAATACAAATACCTGTGATCTGTTTACTTATTATTGGAATAAGAAAAGTTTCCATATTAATACGAGCCATAACCGCCAAAGAGCTTAAGCAACATAATTCTCGAGCTTAATTTTTTGATGAAAATCGTTTAGTTACGATCGCAGATAATTGATTTTCGTTAAAAAATTAAGTTAAAAATATATGTATGCCGCTTAAAGTTTTTTTTTTTTTTGGCGGTTATGGCTCGAATGGACAAAAAAGTGCCTGTGCCATCTAACATCCAATAGTGCCAAAAATGGCACAATTGCGCCACATTTCTCATCACTGATTTGCATAGGTACAAATGTTAAAGTTAAAACAAGACGAGTTTTTAAACTTATATAAATTTTAGGCCTGGATAAAGCTTAAATTAGACGTGACATAGCCATAACGCCATAACCATAACCAAACCAAAATTCAATTGCATGCATGTACATTTCATCTTAGATTCAAAGCGAATCTTCAACGCAACGCGAAGCAAAATTTTTATCTGACATGGCCTTTGGCAACTGTCAACTTTTTGTATGCTTTGACAATCAGTTGGTATACTATTTTTAATTTGTTTGACCAAACTCGCATGTAAATATGGAATTTTTATTAAAATGTCGGTAAATTTACATAAAAAACGAGTTCGTGGCATCAGAGTAATTGAATTAATTGTGTTGTGTTTTATACATAAAACCGAATAGTGAAAAAAACAGTGAGTGTTGTCAAAGTTTTCATTGTGTCATACACATTTTGCGTCATGCTTTTTCCCCAAAGTTAGAAACGTCACACAAAGCGTTGCAGTTGTACTGACACCGCCTTAAAGGCTCAGTTAGCCGACTGTAATGTAATGTAACTGTAACGTAGAAAACAGCTGATCGACATTTTTATATGAAAATTAGGTTACGTTACATTACATCTCTATAACCATTTTCATTACTTTTCACATAACAAAATCGATCAGCTGTTTCTTACTGTTGCAGTTACTTTACATTACAGTCGGCTAACTGAGCCTTAAGACTTGATACTGTCGGAACATAAAGTCTGTTCCTTTGTTTTGTTTTCATGAGATTTTGATAAGAAAAAATTCTTCCGACATTCGCAGAGAAGTGAGGTATAGACAAAATTCCGTAAGCTGCTTTCGATATATCAGGAATCATGTATTCATCTAATGCGTTTTTAGTTTTAGACACTCTAGACCAGAAACTGCATATATTATTTTGTTAATGGTTTCAGTTCTTCCATATTAGCCAATGATCTATATTGGTTGTTAATATTTTCAAAATTTAGCCTTTCGCTGGGAGACATTTTAATTAAAAGTGGTATAATGCTGTTAGTTTTACCAGATAAAACATTTTCAGGGGAAATCTTATTAATCCAAACTAACATTTCATGGTCAAAGTCCACTTTAGAACTTGACAGAATTTAATATAAAACTGCAATTTTCTTTAAACTGATTTAAAACAGTTGTTTCAACATGATTTCTGTTTATATATAGATCAACTGCTGTGCCGCAGAAAATATCATTTGTTAAAATATCTTTATTAATAAAGTTTCATGCCATTTGTCGAAAAAGAAATTTAATTCTTGACAAAAATATATGCAAACGCGCGTCTTCTGACTGCATTTCTAAGTAGACCGTGAGAGTATCAAATGCGCTGGGGGAGTACTACGGTACTTTTTCATGTCAAATAGTATCAAAAAAAGTACGATCGTACCAACTTTCCCATCACTGCTTGATAGTGTTTGTCAAGTTGTTACGTTTTGTCATCTCGAAAGCCTCATCGGCATCAGTTAAGAAAATATTGCTCTACAAATTAATAAATTTTTTAATTAATTGAAATGGAAGTGTTTTGATTGCACTATGGGATATTTCGCATTAAATTACACCGGGAAATTCTTTTTCCGAATCAACCTAAAGAAGTAAGTGGATCAAAAATTCAATAAATAAGGTAACTAAAATATTTGCTTTTGTTTTTTAAGATTTTCTTTTATTTGAAGTGGACAATGATTCAAAATAAAATGTAAAATATAAGTAAAATGCTTCAAATTCTATGGGGCCTATCCAATAATTTGATATATATTTCGTCATGGTTTATCTAATTCTATTAACTTGTTTGAATTTTCAATAAGGCAAGGCGAATTAATATTAATAAAGGAAGTGCTACGTCCGTATGAACCCAACTTGCAAACAATAAGATTAAATTCCATAAAGAAAAACATAACTTTCCTGTGAGTTCTCTCTTGCCGTTTGAAAAAGTACTAATAAACCTTCACTATTATATTAAGCAAAATGGGAAAAACTATGGCTTCAGATATCGGAACTAAAATAACAAACTTTAGATAAAGTAAAAATTAAAGACTGAACAATTAATAGAAAAACTTATTTTTTAAGCAAAAAACTGCAAAACTGCCCTATGCTTAAAAAAAACTGCTAAAATCAGTTAAAACTGCACATTTGGCAACGCTGGTTGTGACTAATTATGATTTAAGCTTCGATATATGTACATATATGTAAATAGATATGGGGTCGCATATGAATATTGTGGAAATTACACACGGCATGACAACGCTTGATATTCCCAGGTGACGGGCATACAAATTGTATTTTTGTGAAAGACTACAAATAAATACATAGATATTTAATATAAATTCTAAAAAAAAGAATAATATGCATATACATAATATACATACATGTGTACGAGTATGTATGCATGTATTTGTTTGTACGTATTAATTATTTGTGTAAATAATTGAACATTGGTCTGGCAAATATTTATGATTACAAGTATTTTACATGCCGTGACCTAAACTAAAAAACATTTTTTTAGAGAGAATAAAAAAATTATAATAAGAATACAGTTGGCGTAAAAACTAATACCCTTATTTATAAAAATTATTAAGACTTTATAAAGCCTTTGAAATGCATTGGCAATTGCGTATTGAAGATACGTTTGTGCGAGCGTGAGGTATGAAAATATGCTAAACCTTAGCATATTTTGTGCTAGATTTAGCATATTGTAATAAGTAATTCATTAAACTTAAACTTCCTTAGCTTATTTAATTTGTAGAAATCTTTATTTACGACATCAAATTAGTGTTGCTGAGTAATAAAATAAATATGCTCAGTCATTGTTATAATAATATTCATTTAAATAGTTTTCTATGAGATAGCCAGTGTGTTTCTTATCATATTCGATTTATCCAGACTTCTTGGAGTTTCGATAGACATAATTACATTTTTAATGTTTTTTACAGCGGACGCAGTTATTTACTATTATTGTTGATTGATAAGCGTGATAAGAAATATGCAAATTTTCCCCTGTTCGGGAAATTACCTACTGTGTGCACTTTTTTGCTCTTCTAAGGAAATATGTAATACAAATCCTGTTCGTTTCTTAAAAATAACTTTGAAAATCATTACAGAAAAAAAGTTCATTTAAATGGAAAACAAGAATACATGATGGTAAATTGCTTAGAAATTGTTATTTGTTTATTATGGAATATCTTTTTCATTAATCACTTAAAAAAGTCTTGTTTAAATCTGTTTGATGACCTAAAACTGAATGATTGATTAAAAAAATAATTTAAAATAAGTCCCCTGAGCAAATTTGTATTAATTTGGAATTAAATTAATCCAACATAAGTTTTTGACAGGAGGGAATTCCAGGAAATTGTCTGTTTGTTTGTGTTTATCATTTTTTGTCAACCTGATTGCTCTTGAGTACGCCACATTGTGTTTTCCTACATGTAAAAATCTGTTCTAGCAATACTGTATGTTAATGAAATCAATAGCATGCCTTAGGGGTTAACATAGACTGGGCGATTCAAATAAAAATAGTCTTAGGTTTTTACTTTCGTTACGGAATTTCTTAATTCGGTCGACACCCTCGAAGCCTGCGATAAAAGCTATGCAATAGCTTAAAAGTAAAATTTTTAAACACATTTAAACACTCCTTTTCGAAATATTCTCTTTGGTTCACATGCAGTAAATTTTATGGCTGTGGTATACTCAAGAATTTTTACAATGTCACCTGAAATATTTAAAAGCGCAACTTTACACTCAAAAACATTTCATCTGAAACCCAAAATATACATACATATATGTATATGTATTCTGAATCCCCGACTAAAAAATGGTTGTAGTGTGCGTCTGTGTATCTGTGTGTCTTTTCGTGTCCACGAACAGGCCAAACGGCTAGACCGATTTTGATTTAGTGTGGGTTTTTAAAATGTTTAATATTTGTTATTTATTACTAAACCTAATTTATTTGATTTTCAATTAATTTTTAAGCTTCGTCCCGTTTTTTACATTCACTACGTTCCCATGAAATTCACGATTGCAAATTTCCCTTCATGTGGAATGAAAATGTCATGGGAACAAAAATTTCACGTTTTATTTTTGGATACGGCAGTCAAAGCTTAACAAAGTAGTTATTAAATAATAATAAAAGGTCAAAGGTTAAATTGTAAAAAAATCAAATTTTAAACTACTGAACCGATAAATTTCAACATTTAATCAACCCTTAACATTAAAAAGAAATGTAGATTGCTGCCAATTTGAATAAAAGTGCTTAATTCATATAAAAACCATTTGTTTGTAATATTTTCAAAAGTCTTCGTAAAACCGATTTCAGCTATAGATATTCACTGGATGCAGCAAATTTGACCACAATCTATCAAATGGTTTGAGTGTCAAAAATTTAAAAAAAATTTTTTGTATTTTGTTACTCCGCAAGTTCTTCTCAAATCGATTTTCGATGCACACTGAGTTTTTTTGGACGTAAAAACCTGCAGGAAGTTTCGGAAATGACCTGCAAGATCAAATGATTCCTTTATTTTTATTATTATTATTTTAAGTAAGACAGTTCATAATAAAATTGCATATAAAAAATCCTTCCTCTAAAGGTACGGTCGTACTGGGCAAACATTTTTCCAAAAAAAAGTGTAACCACTAAATACTAATGAAAAGCTTTTTGATTTAGACTTGAGTTTATTATTTCACGTGAACAAAATATTAGTTTTTTATTCCCGATAAGGGTGATTAGGTTTCAGTGGTTACTCCTTTTTGAGCAAATATTTGCCAAGTGTGATCGTAAATTTACTTATAATTAATGAGGGCAATTATGAATAAAATTCCGCGAGAAATTTTTCCCGGGGAATAATTCCAACTAATAGTCAATAGTACGGAAACAAAAAATTCTAATTGGAAAAGGGAGAAATTTCCCGCGGAATTTCATTCATAATTGCCCTGAATTTTTTTGTTATTGAAATATTCGTTTTCTGACGTTTTGTTTTTATCGTACATCGGAGTACTAGAAATCATGATATAAATATAGAAGGTACTTCCATTCTCTCAATTTTTCTTGACATTCACCATCTGACAAGTATAAGTATTGTGAAGTTTCCGGTAAAATCGTGCTACCGTATTAATTTAATATTTCCCCCTCTATTTCCTGTTTTTTTGAAAATTTTATTCAAAAATTATTTCAAAATTCTTTTTATAAAATACAGAATGTATAAATTAAACAATTAATGTCCAAATGGTGTTCGACGGTTGTATCGTCTTGTCCATGGACGAAAAAAAGAAGCAGAATCTTTAAAACAATTATTAGTTATTGTCTATGCTAGAAGGTTCGTGTATTTGCTTTATGATTTTGTTTCAAACATTATAACCAACACATATTTTTTCCTTTATTTTTCAAACTTTTGTACAATAATTTCCTTTTATTTTTATGTTTTAAAAACATGGTAATAATATTTTCATATTTCATTATGAAAGACAACAACCATTTTTGAAGAAAATATTTTAGAGAATTCAAAAACAAGAAAATTATTTTAAAACAAGAAAACGTCATAAATCTTCTTACTAAATTAGGGCATAAGCAAAAAAATAAGAGTGCAGCATTTTTTAAATTCCCTGCATTTCCTGGTGTTCGCCAACAGTGACTAAGAGCCTATAAGATCTGTGAAATAGACTTGACAAAAGATCTGACCGGTTATTAAACCAATTTTTTTAGAAAAGGATATTACAATCAACAAGAAACATATTATGTATATTAAACAGAATGCAATATCAATTACTATTTGTTAAACTTAATGAAAATTCGTTGTCAAATAATCCAAATCATCAATCAATTTGGTTTCTCAGCGCCAAATTTAGATGAAAATATAATTAAAAGATTTGTATTAAGCTGAAAACTTAAAAATATGAGATAAGTTATGACATAATCACTTTTTAAACTTTACAGATATGTAGTTATGTATATAACTTTATTTTTCCTCAAATTTTTGTTAAAATAATTACACATTTTTGTAAAAAAATTTCAAGGGGAAGACTTAAATTTTTTACTATATGGGAACAATTTTCTATATTTCTCTCAAAAAACAAAATTCAAAAATACTTTTTTTTAAAAACAAAGAGAGAATGGAAGTACCTTCTATATTTATATCATGCTAGAAATATTCCAATAAAAAATAAAATAATAGCGGTTAATTTTTATTCGAACTCCATTTGTTTCTAATATTTATGATTTTAACAGGCTAAAGTTCGTATCGCTTTTTAAGCCAAATTACATGTGATAATTATTAATGAACAAATAACACCAGTTTCTAAGCCTACTACGCTTATTTTTCTTGTGATTTTCAAAAATATTATTATTTGTGAATTCTCAAATAGTTCTTGAAAGCCTGTGCATAAGAGTAGTCATAAGTTTGTGACTACTCAAAATGTGTGGTTGAAGTCTACTGATGATTTGTTAAAGCAACAATGAAATGCATACAGACAACGCTGAACCACCAGCAAATAAATTTCAAATTAAAATAAACTTCTGACAATATGTCGAATAATAAATTTCTTAAATGTTCCTTATTAATTTTAAAATTATGTATTTTAAAGAAAGTACTTTGTACATACAAATTTGAAATTTTCCAAGACAATTATTCTTTTGTGGAAGTGTTATTTGTTTTTCCCATTCTTTCTAGTTCATTACATATACGAGTATAAATGTATGTATGTACATATGTATGTACATATGTACATCCATACATAATTAATCATTGTTGACTTACAGTGTTCATAAATATGTATGTATGTATGTATGTACATACGAGTACATATTCACATTTATTTGTTGATACATATTTGTTTAACCATTTAATTATTTTATCTGTATGAAAAAGTGTCAATGTACTTTCTTATGAACACCAAAATTGTTCTTGAATTTTTTGTATGTTGATTTTTACAAGTACAAATGGTTTCTTCCCATTGTTTGTTGTAGACAACACAATTGAATATGATCCAAAAGTAACAGCAGCAAGCAAACATGTCATCAACATCTTATTCCAATTAGTACGAGATATCATTTAATAAGTGAACAAAGAACATGAGGGAATGAATTGATGAGCCTATTTGTGGATGTAGTATTTGTTGTAGATAAACTATTGTACTCGTCGCACCAGTATTAATTTGACATGCACTAAGTGAAGTAATTATAGGTAAAGTGTTTGCTTTTGAATAAAATAAAAGTTTTTCCAAATATATTTAATCGACTTAAACAATAGACACTGAAAAGTTAAAAATAAAACATTAAAAAGTTAAAAGTTAAAAGTGGATTAAAACTACATTATGCGCTGATTTGTAATGTCCTGTTAATACCTAGTTAAATTTGCCACCTATGCTAACTGGCATGGCAATTTAGAATAATATGAAAAGTGAAACGGTTGATTTCAAATAAAAGAACAAATAAAGAGCTTAATTTAGAATATTGTAAGAAACCGGTTCCGTTAGAATAGCGTGAAAAGTGAACCGTTTTATTTAGAATTGTGTGCAAAGTGAACCGGTTCATTAAGAATTGTGTGCAAAGTGAGCCGGTTCATTAAGAATTGTGTGCAAAGCGAACCGGTTCATTGAGAATGGTGTGAAAAGTCAACGGGTTTATTTAGAATTGTGTGCAAAGTGAACCGGTTCATTAAGAATTGTGTGTAAAGTGAACCGGTTCATTAAGAATTATGTGCAAAGTGAACCGGTTCATTGAGAATAGTGTCAAAAGTAAACCAGTTTATTTAGAATAGTGTGAAAAAAGAACCGGTTCATTTAGAATAGTGTGAGAAGTGTACCGGTTAATGTAGAATAGTAGGAAAAGTATACCGGTTCATTTAGAATAGTGTGAAAAGTGAACCTATTCATTTAAGGCCATGACTCACTATCATACAAAGTCGTGCGATCTACGGAAAAATACAACCCTGGTGCTATGAATTGTTATTGTCTTTTGAAAATGTTCTTAAACTCCATCATACCTGGGTTGTATTTTTTCGTAGATCGCGCGACTTTGTATGATAGTGTATCACGGCCTTTAGAATAGTGTGAAAAGTGAGCGAACTGGTTCATTTAGAGTAAAATGAGCAGTGAGTCAACCGGTGCATGTAGAAAAGTGTAAAACGTAAACCGATTTATTTAGAATAGTGTGAAAAGTGAACCGGTTCACTTAGAATATGGAGAAAAATGAGTGAACTGGTTCAGTTAGAGCCGTGGTCGGCAACCCATACCATTACATTTTATAATTGTGTGCGTTGTACTCTTACCACGAGTCGATGTTTCCAGTTAAATTTTTGTCTCATTTCCCTAACTTGAAATTATAAACCTCCAAAACCAAACTTGATTTTATTATGGTCAAAAGAAACACTCAAGTTTTGTTTATGACAAAATACATCTTCTCTTGTTGTTACGCCAATGTAAAGATGAATAAAGAGATAGTTTTGTAGAAAATTTTCTTAAAATAATTTAAATATATGCTTGAAAATGCCTTTGCATGTCATGTTTTTTCATATATGACAACGTACGTTAACAAACTAAATTTCCTGGTTTGCCGCAATAATTTTCTGAAAATAAAAAATTTAGTAAACTCTCATCACACATATTTTCTTATTGTTGGGAAAAAATTGTTCTCTGGCAACGCTGATTCATAAGAGTATGCGATACACACAAGTTGTTCGCAGTAATGCGTGTGTACAGATACGTAACAGAAGAGTATAAGAAAAGGCGCGGCGCTCTTAATTTGCCGACCACAGATTTAGAGTAATGTACACAGTGAGTGAACCGGTTCATTTATAATAATGTGAAAAGTGAACCGGTTCATTTATAATACTGTGAAAAGTGAACAGGTTCATTGAAAATAGTGTGATGAGTGAACCGGTTCATTTAACATAGTGAGAAAAGTTAACCGTGTGAATAAGCATAATGATTGAAGTGAACCGGTTAATAGGATAGTGTGATTCGTGAACCGGCTCATTTAGAATAGTGACAAAAGTGAACCGGTAATGAGAATAGTGGGACCATTTAGCCGCTTCACTTAGAATTGTGTGCAAACTGACCATACTAACTTTTATAACTGAATTTATTCCCTCTCTCACATGATATAAAAAAAGAAACCCAACGCAAGCACAAATACAAAATTCACGTTTCACATTATTTGAAGTGAATTGATTTACTTACACCCACTATTCGAAGAGACTGTTTTCTTCTTTGGCAAAGTTATCTACTGAATTCATTAAAGCACTGAATGATACTTGTAGGATACTAAATATTTAAATAAAACAAGAAAATCAATAAAAATTCTAATAAAATATCATAAGATAAGAAACTGCTTTTAGTGGCAAACAAATCAATAAATCGATTAAATGAAATTTTTTCCTTAAAATCAACATTATTTGGATTTGTTTGTTATGTTAAAATAAATATATTTACATACGAGTACTTACATACATATGTACATATGTTTTTATGTATGTACAATACATAATTTATTGTTTTGAAAATAATGATTTTAATTTTTTGCTAAACTCAAATTCGATTCCAACTTTTAAAATCAATTATATTCTAAGGCTATATAAACAAAAAATTCAATTTCAATTCTACTTTTTATTTTTTATTTTTTTGTTTTAATTTAAACAATTGTTTTCTTTTGTAAATGCGTACGCCAATGATTTTGTTTAATTAACATTTTTTATTATTTTACTTTGAAATTTTGTTGACCATAAAATTTAGCGGGCATGATCAAATTCATAAACATGATATTAATATTTTCTTAAGAAGAAATTTATTTGTTATGGTGATGATGGATTTTACAGTATCTTGATTTGAAATTTGTTAATACTTTAATGGCTGAATCAGTGAAAACCACAGAGATATACAAAAATCATTTTGTGTCACTGTTGATGACACAAGAATTTGATAAATGGAAATGATTGTTTATTTTCATACATATTTATATAGAAGGGGGATGGGAAAATAGTCTTGAGAAAATTTAAAATTTTACTAAGAAATGGTCACACTCAAGCACAGGCACAACAGCACGTAGTGTAATTTACTCAATAAACATTTGAAACAAGAATATGGAGCCACATGCCTTATGCTCAAAATTCGACCAAATCTATTTCTAATAGAGATGTGCAAATGTCGTGATTTTATCGTGTCACGCGTGAGTCACGCGTGATTCACGTGATTCGTGATCAAATATTATAACTAATCACGCGTGAGTGCGTGAGCGTGACTGAAAAAAATTTACTCGTGCGTGATCGTGCGTGAGCTTTTTTTTAAATAATCACGCACGAATTCTCACGCTCTCACGAGATAACATTCCTGCATAGGTACATACATATGTATGTAACTGTATTCAATAATTTGAAATAAGTTATTTTATAATAATAAATGCATATATGTATGTATAGTAATATGTATGGTAGTAAGAGCTTAGAAGCACAATGAACACCCCCAAATAAAATGTTTCGACTTTTTCTGAAACGTACCGAATTCGTTAAGACATTTCTGAACAATTTTTTTTTTTAACATTAACCCATATTCATAAAATTTGAAACGAATTTGAAATGTAATTTATTTCAAATTTTCAATACAAAATTTTCCTAAAATGAATTTCAAATTCATTTTATTTTTTTATGAATATGAGGGTAAAACTTTGATTTTTGAATACATAACTAAAAGTCTGTGAAAATTTTTTTAAATAAATATGTATGTATATGTTGATAAAAAAAAGGATTGTAACATATATTAAAAAAAACGTGAGTATGTGCAAATTATTTCGACAATAGCAGCAACATAACAAAAAGCAAAAAGAAATCGTACCTACATGTCGTTACGAGTTCGTACCGACTTATCGTAACAAATTCGTACCGACATATCGTTACGAAGTCGTGTCAACCATTTCATACAAAAATTTTTACGATTTCGGTAATATTTCGGTGCCGAAATCGGAAGATTTTGTCGAATTATGTATGTATACATACATACATGTGCGGAATGTAAATTTTTGATATACGAGAATTCGAATTCGAATATTTAAAATGATATCCGCGAATACGAATATTTAAAACTATATTAAATTAACTTTGCTTTATTTTAATTTAAATTGTAAATTTTACAAAAACACGAGCATACATACATACATAGATATGTATATATGTATATCGTCACCTAAAATCCAAAAGGCCGTAAGTACACTTTTTACTATTTTACAGGAGAAGCACAAAACTTCATAAATTTATTCTATTTACATGCATGTTAGATGCCAAATTGAATAATGAATAAAATCGGTATTTTTAAACATATGTGAGTAAAATTTTAGGAAAATATGTATTTTGGTTAATCACATCATAATCAATCAAAAAGTCTATTTTGAATTTTTTGGTTGTTACGGCCTTTTGGATTTTAGGTGACGATATGTAAGAACCTATTTTTCAACCCAAAAAACATGAAAATTATATTATACATATACTTTTTCGTGAGCGTGCGTGATCGTGATAAGTTGTAAATCAGTCGTGCGTGATTAAAAATATTTTATTCGTGAGCGTGCGTGATCGTGAAAATTTTCAAAATCATTCGTGCGTGAAAGTGCGTTAGTAAAATATTTTTCTGCGTGAGCGTGCGTGTCGTGAGTCAGAAAACACTCACGTGCACATCTCTAATTTCCAATAGCTTTTTTCGCGATGAGTTCAAGCTCATATCTTGGCGAAGGCATCAGGAAAATAGCATAATCACGTAAATTAAATAATTAATAAAATCAAACTTTGATTCAATATGATTTTTCAGTTTGATTTTACAGTACTGAATTGTTAAATGACATGAAATGAAGTTATCTCAAAAGGAAAAATAATTGTCTTTGAATATTACTGCAAATCATGTTGAATTAGCATGAAAAACATATGAAGCAAAATCATTGCTGAAAAATGTTAAGTTAACCCTGTTTCCATAGATTTTAATATGAAATTTTTTTGTGTGTATGTATGCTTTATACATCAGAACGTGCTTTTGGCGTTCTGAAATCTACTTTATTTCCTTGATACTGTAGCATTGTTGTTCCTATAATAGCTTCTGGTTGCTCGTATCGGAAAATTAATGCAGTTGTACCCTCCTAAGCCCAAGGAATCGGGTACTTAAGGGATCCCATAACAGTTGCAGTGTAAATCAAAATCCAGGTATCGCAGATGATTTGTGCGTTAAAATATACGGCTGATGGTAAATGCAAAATAATATAATAAATAAATTTATCTTCTCATTCAGCCTAAAATGAAAGTATGAGAGCTGTTGGGTGAATTATGAATCTTGATTGTGAGCGCTATCTTCCCGTTATCTACATATCTAAGGCTGAGTTTACATCTGGCATTTTTTGTGTGTCATTTGCCCAAAAAAGCGTCACCAACTAATTATTAATGAAAAACTGTTTGAGTCAGACATGTATTTATTAATTTAAACAGTTTCCAATCATGTTGGATTCTATAAAATTTTTTATTAGTTATGTATAAAACTGTTTAACTTAATAAATACGTGTCTGAATCAAACTGTTTTTCATTAGTAATTAGTGGTTACGCTTTTTTTATGCTTGTGTGGCACATGACATATAGATGGAAACCCGGCCTAAGAAACAGCAAATTTGTTTTTATAAATTTTTATTTTAGATGATATTTTAAATCAGTTGTGCTATACATTTCTTATTTGTTTTTCATAATCCCTTTTAAATGTTTCACTAAAATGTCAAGTTTTGTTGTTTAGTTGTGTGTGTTTCAGTCACATCAGTTAGTTGTCTCTCCCCTGCCGAAAGTGCGAATAGTGAAAATGTACTGAGTCGCTTTTGACTTTGTCACCAGTACTACTCTACAATGATTCCCCATACAATACTTTATGCTATAGACATTTAGCATGTGCTTGTCATTGAGAATCTACTAGTAACACTAAAACAATTGCCTAGGTAGTGAATTCATAGTTCTTATGGGAACATGGAGACATACCGACCAGACATTTACTGGTACATTTCTATACCTTACGTACATACAAATTTATGTATATTGACAAGTTGTTGCAAAATCCACCAGAAATACACCACATCTGTTTTCTCTATTTCTTTTATACTGACGAATAGAAGAGAATTGTAGACAATGTCACTACTACTAGAATTTTAGTGTTGACATAGAGACACTTGGCCCCAGTCTGACTGCAGGGTCCTATTTCAATCAGCAATTGCGAGCAACATACATATACATACTTTTTCGTTGTTTCAGTTTCTTTTTTAACGTTTTCTCTACTGTTTTTATCTGTTGTATACATTTCATAACTGAAAAAGATTTTATTTCATTCACAAACAAAATGTAATTTTAATTTTAAACAATTCTTACAACAATATTGTTTAAAGCTCTGGCAGTGCGTTTAAAAATTTTAAACTTAAATTGTAACAATTCCCATAAAAAACACTAATTAGAAGTTTTTTTGTTTTGTTTGTTTTGTTCCTTGTGCGATTAAGGCAAGTGTAACATTTGTTTGGGCCAGTGTTTTTGATTTTGCTAAAAAAAAATAGTTTGTTTTATTAAAGTTCATCAAGTACATATGTATGTATGTATGTATGTATGTATGTATGTATGTTTGTAATTACATAGTAAAATTTATTATTTCGCTTAATTTTCCAAATTACAAGAAATTTTTTTAATCGCTTCAATAAATTTAAATACTTTTTTTTCAGAGAAAGAAAAACATAAGCACCTGTTACTAATGATAACGGAATCGATCAATAATTTTAATTTTTATTAAAATTTTTAACCCCCGACTAAAAAAAGGGGTGTTATAAGTTTGTAGTGTGTGTCTGTGTGTCTGTGTGTCTGTCCGTGTCCACGTACAGGCCAAACGGCTGGACCGATTTTCATTTACTTTTTTCTGTTTGAAAGATGACTTGATCGAAAGGGTTCTTAGCTATGTTTGAAGAAAATCGGTCCAGCCGTTTAGAAGATATAACATCTTTTCTGAAAAAAGTCGAGGATTTTTAAAATTTTTAATTTTTGTTATTAAAACAATTCTTCAATTTGTTCAAATACAACACTTGCAAAGTGAGTGAGAAAATAATGAGAAGTATTAACTTTAATTAGCACAAGTGACATACATTGTCACTAGCTATAAATTTTTTCTAGGGGCGGAGGCATTATGACTGGAGATTTTCAAAAACAATGTTAAAATAAATAATTGTATGCAATTTTTAATATTTCTAGGGGGCAACATCAATTCTTGGGGGTAATACACCCCAAAAATGACCTTCCTACGCCTATGGTGGCAAACGAGTATATCTGAGAAGAAAATGGGATTCTCAATCATCTGCTTGATACTACGAAATATGTAGATATGTAATACTATAAAGCAGATAATAAAACTACGAGTATAATATAATTAAAATAATGATTACAGCGACTGAAATATACATACATATGTATGTAAATCTATGATTTTCAAAATATCTGCAAACTGTACACAAAACTGGAGCAAACTAATCCAAAGCAAGAGGATCAAAATTAAAATGAACTTTTCAAATAATGTTTACAAAAGTTAACCGGTTCATTCATAATAGATAGATTATTGCGATATAGAAAACTTTTAATTTAGGGCAGTGAAAGAAATTTCGGTTCACCGAAAATATTTGTATCTATTCTGGAACATGCATGGGCTGGGTGAAAGTTACATGGAAATAAAAACAAAACTGCATAAATGTAAAAAACTTGTTTTTGTTTATCATACAAAATTTACCGTTATTAAATGAGAGAGAAACGCTTTGAAATTTGAACATAATTCTCCCGTTCATTTTAGAAATGTATAGCGTTTTGCAGAATAGCTACCATTATAAGACAAATACTTTTTCATTTAGAATAGCGTTAAAAGTGAACTGGCAGTATGTATACTCTGTAGTTCGAAACGACGGAACAAAATGCTTCCGAATTTGCGTGCTATTAACATACAAGTTCGAAAGCATTTTCCTTAGTTTCGAAGTACATAGTAGACCCACTGGTTCACTCAAGATAGTGTGAATAGTGTACCAGTTCATTTGAAATAGTGTGAAAAATTAAGCGGTTCATTTAGCACGCAAATTAAAGCGGTTAAAAATGAACCGGTTCATGTAGAAAAGTATTAAATATGAACCGGTTCATTTAGAATAGTATTAAAAATGAGCCGGTTCGTTTAAAATAGTGTTGAAAATTAATCGGTTCATCAAAAAAAAAAACTGTTCAAAATGAACCGGTTCATTTAAAATGTGAAAAATTAACCGTTTCATTTAGTGCAGTACGAAAAAGTAACTGGTTCATTCAACTATTCTGTAATTCTATTCGAAAAATAAAACCTTTCGAAAGAAATTTCCGATTCGAATACAAAATGGTATTTACTACGTTTATACGCATTAAAGGGTTGCATTTGTATACTCGTTTGTATAGCCAAAACAAATATACCATGGTATGTACCATATAATTGTAGTGTGAGCGACAGAACTAGTATAAGAGTTATTGTGTGTGCGTGCTTTACCAAATTAAAATACAATTGAAAACAAATAACAATTGCTTATTGTATTGCTGCTGAGCAACTGTTTGATCTGTTTTTGCTCAAAAAATACATATTGTAATACAAATATATGAAAAAACCACTATTGAATCAAATACATGATGTGCAGATGTATGTGCGGACGTTCGTTATGTTATTTTGTGGCGCAGCCAAAGTATAGAGAGAGAAAGAGACAATTTTGATCTGAGAGTAATTACAAATGCATGTGTTTCATGTACATGTATCATTTACTTACATATGTATGTGCAATTTTGCTTTCATTCATTCATTCATCAGCCAATTACATTTTTTCTCAACACATCATAAAGCACTTATGGTAAAAGCAGTTTTATGTATCGTATTTGCCTTAGAAAAACAAAAAAAAATAAATGTGTTGTTTTCATTTGCTCATTACCCAACCATACAATAATTGCTTAAAAAATCAACATTTACAATTAGTAACAGAAAACGATAAATAACATATTTGTTCATACCAGAACCAAAAAACGCGCAAAACTAGTGCAAACAGATGTATCTGTGCAATGCTATAATACGCATGACTTATTTGCAAATAAAACTGTAAGTTGTTGCCATATAATTTTTTTTGCGACTTACTTACTCACAAAAACTATTCGCGATTAACACGCTATTTGCACATAAATTGCTTGAGGTTGACACGTTTATAAATGTTTGCTAATAAAAAACAATAAATAATAATATTTATGTTGCACAAAACACTTTGTAAGAAGAAAATAATGGCAATTAAAAAAATTATTTGTTATTTCTTACAACTACACTATTATTTTTATAAAGACAAGTACGTTTTCCATAGCAGTGCTACAAAGTTTTTTTTACTTTTTCTTTGAAATATCAACAGTGGGTTAACTTATTTGCAAATAGTGCGAGTATAAACGTAGTAGTTGTCTAATTTGTTCCTACATGATGCTCAATTGTACATGTTAAAGAGCGGATAAATTAAGTGATGCCAAATTTTATAACTGTATATAGAAAACTTGGTAGTACTGCAAATTTAATGAAGAAGTTGTTGGCAGTTGCTCATAACTCGCGGTCTCCACCTGACATAAAATTACTAACTTTAACATTAACTTCAAGTTAATCTTAAGTGTAGACTGCTCAAGTTAATGCTTTTTTCAAGTTATAACATTATTGTTAGTGTATTTGTTTTAACAACTCAGTTATAACTTCAAGTTACAGCAAAAGTTCATGTCAGGTGGAGACGCAGAGTAAGGTTCAACGCAAAAATGAATATTTTTAATATAAAAATTGAATGAACAAGCTGTCGGAAATAAATTTTCGGAGATCGTAGTACATAATTAAATTTGTACGAACTTTTAAATTTGTCTAATATAATAAACCGATTCGATCCTCATTGATTTTGAAAATAAAGTTTTCGTATAAAAGTTTTTTCAAATAGGTTTTAAACTGCTAAACCGATCGAATAGAAATCTAAATTAATTTTTAAACTCAAAGAGAAAGAGATCGACCGCTAAAAATTTGATTAAAATTTATTGATTTGTTTGAGAGATATCGTTAAAGAAAAATTTCGTAATTTGATAACTTTAAAAGGTCTTGCCAAATCGATTTTTAAGATTCATTCGCCCTTATCGGGAATAAAAGGCGAACATTTTGTTCGCATCAAAATTTTTCCCATAAACAAAAATGATGAACAAAATTAGAAAATAGTATACTGTCACAACAACAACACAAACACTGGCGATCACAATTTTAGGGAAGAGGACGACATTTCACGGGTGATTGACTTTTTAGAACTTGAAAAATTTAAAAAAAATCGGTTAAATTATTATTATTATTATGGAGCGAGAAATTCCTGGTATGACCTACAAGATCAGCCATATCAAATATATTTTTTATTTTAAATTGAGAATTTTTAAAATCGATCAATATTTACGAAAGCTTGAAGACAAGAAAAAGTTTTTTTCATCAAGGTCCATCTGATTTAACCTATTTTTTTTTAATGGCACCATATCTTCTTAGTTTCAACTAAATCTGGCCAGTATTTTAGAAGTTATTTATGTATGTACAGTATATTATCTTTTATCTTGCAATTGGTCATACATACAGCAAAAAGCTTCTTAAATGAAAGCTCATAATCTTAATATTAACCCATTTACTTCCGCTTTAATCATATAATTCGATTCGATAAATATGTTTTTCTTTACCATTTCTTTTAACTAAGGATTTTAATTTTCAGAATAATGCAACAAAATATGCGATTAAGTACTTTAAGTGCTTGAATTTGATCTGATCAGAAAGGACGTCATAAGATAAAGCCAAGTTGTAAGTTTTCATGTTTAAATAAATATATATTTTTTAAATTAACTGCACCGGTTTGTTTTGTTATTTCCTTTACTAGTAAATTTAAAAGGATTCGTTTTAAGGTATGATATCCCCAATTGTCCCATGACTTCCACGTTACTTGTAAATATGTTAAAGTTCATAGCTCATAGTTGTTTTGCTTTTCTTGGTTGTAATTTATTGTTCCAAAGTGATAAATTGATCTTAAAAATGGTCTCGTGGAAGCTATTGAAAATGTTTTTAATACATGTTGACAATATGTGATATCTTATAACTTCAACTTCGAGGTGGTATATGAATTTGCATAATTTTGGAAATTAAGCGAAGAACAATATTTTATAACACATGTTTGTTTGGGCTAAGCAAACTATTTAAGAAGATGGGCCTCTCTAGGCAGACAAAGGTCACGTCACGATTTACAAGGCATTAGAGGGACGGGAGGCATGTCTACTTGCTGAAGTGAATGAAGTTTTTCTTGGAGTGGTCGAGAGAAGAATACTTGGCAAGATATATGGACCAATCTGCATAGCTGTATAATATCGGTATCGTACGAACCAAGGGTTGTATGAGCTATAGGCCGACATCGACAACCAAAGATTTTGGTAGTTCGGACACGTGATGGGAGTGAATGAAGGTGCTCTAGCACTGGGGTTTGAATATGATCCCGTGGGAAGACGCAAAACGGGACGACCGAAATTCCGTTGGAGTAAGAAATTAAAGAAGAAGCGCAGTACGGCTAATGAACCACATGTTTTGTTACAAATGGCCAACTAAGTAAGTAAAGTGAGGTCCTGAAAATAGTTATGTACGTCTTTGTGGTGAATTTTCAACATCCAAGCATTACCAGCGATGAAGACGTCAATGAAGATCATGTTGACAAGGCACTTTTCCATGATATTGTAGGGAGAGTTAAAGTGTTTGAATGCAGAAGGAACACTGATTGGGATATATCGTCGTGGTGAATGCAATAGGCTGTATGTCAAAAAAAAAAAAGAAATTAATTTCGTTTTATTGTAGCGCTGTAACGAAAAGTGGGGCTCCTACAACTGGAGTTTATCTTAATAAGATTGCAATAGCGCGCAAAAGCTCTCTTCTGATTGCTTGAACGGCATAAGATAAATTGCAGTTGTAGGAGCCCCAATTTTGGTTACAACGCTACAATAAAACAAAATTAAATTTTTTTTTGACATACAGCCTATTGCATTCACCACGACGATATGTAAGTCCACTGCTCTAGAGTAAAATAGGCGAAAGAACGACACATATGATGCAGTCGTGTCTTTAATTTGTACACCAGATGGATCTTAAGCTTGGATCACACGATTGGCACAGTGTACCAATTTTCGTCCGCTCACTGAAATAAATTCATAAGCCACAAGCTAAATTTGCTTTATTTCTCAACTAATTGAAATAAAATTACATAACTGCACCACACTGTTAGTGATGGCACGATTAATCGAAAAATTTTGTAATAATCGATTATTTTCCTTCAATTAACGATTTAATTTTATCGTGAATTCTCCTTCGATTAATGGAATTAATCGATTATTTCAAATAATAGTCGATAGACATCCAGGAACAAAAAAGATGACGACGAAAGGCCTAGAACTGCAACCCTAGTTATTAACGGCATTAATTTAACCGTCGCCTTAGGGAAATGGAACATTCATTTCTACTGGCACCATCAACTTTACTAGACCCAAGGTTTAAAAAAATTCATTTTGATGATCCCTTAGCTTTATCAAAAGTCATGAGACAGCTAAGAAACGAAATTATAGAAATTTCTCATATAGATGACAGCATTGGGAGCGGCAGTGAAGCGTCTTCTGTAGTGATGCTGAATTTGATTTATGGGCGCACCATAAATCTTTATCCCACAAACGAAGAAGAAAAGACAATGGGTCGACACTTCCTCAAGATGAACTAAGCTTCTTTGTCAATGCTCCAGTACTAGAATTAAAGCTCAACGTAATATACGCATGTGAAGAAATGACATCGGTCTAACCTAAGCTATACTCTCTTGCACAAAAATACTGCTATTTGATTGGTACATCTGTACCATCAGACCGGCTTTTTTCCAAAGCGGGTGCAATTATAACGGAAAAATTTAACAGATTAACCACGAAACGGCTATCAAAGCTACTATTTTTAAATTCTGTACTAAACAAATAAATTCTTTTTTAATAAATTGAATAAATAGAAAATGTTGTAATTATTTATGATAATTTTAAAGTTTAGCTGAATATATCGATCAATTGTTTCCAATTAATCACGATTAATTATTTGTCGTTTCGATTAATCATATGATTCATTAATCGATTATTCTTTTTTTTTGCCATCACTACACACTGTACTGGTAATCAAGCCATATAGACTTATTCAAGAATTAATTAAGTAATTATGTCATTTTGGCTTATTACTTATGACTTTATTGCAGTGATCCGACGAAAATTGATACATTGTGCCGATCGTATGATCCAGGCTTTAAACTGGATTAGGCTAAAATCTTTGCGCAAAATTTCCAACGTAGTGGATGGTCGGAGCTCCAATTCCTGCGACAAACGATGAGTCGATAATTTTAGATCTTCTTCTACACTTTCGTTTACAGCGGCGATATTATGTACAGTACGCATAGTCCTACGACGTCTTAGCGTTATTTAATTATTCAGAGAGTATGGCTTACACTCAGAGCAAGGAATATGAGCGCCATAAAAATCACAAAGTCGTCTATAATGCTACGTTCAGACGGCAACATGAACCACTTGGTTCGCTCTCTGAACCACGATTGTGAACCGTGCCGTTCAAACGACACATTCGTGGTTCGTTTTGACAAATCTTTTTGAAGAAGTGATGCCAACCTACCCATAGTTTCTAACTTACGGCCTGGCCTACGATGTCGACAAGAAATTATATGTCGCTTAGTTATATTGAAAACAAAAACAAAATAAGAAAATTTGTTTTTGTTTTCAATATAAGTAAGCGATAGATAGTTTCTTGTCGACATCGTGGGCCAGGCCGTTAATATTTAAGTACATAATTAGCTAATTTTTACTTAAAATTAAATTTTTTTAGATACGATTTCATTTTTTCAATGGTTAAACAAAGTTCTTATTAAATTAAGTTGAAAGTACGACAGCACTAGAAAATTTCCAAATATTACACAGTTTCATGTGCTCTGCAATTTTCTTTTGATTTGAAATTCGTAATTGTTAATTTCAAGTTGCTAGTTGTGTTTGACGTTTTTTATAATTTTATTTCATCAGTTGTATGAAAATCAAAAAATATTACAAAAAGTAAATATAAATCTTTATTTTCAGGCAAATTTGTGGTGTAATAGAATTTTTTAATGCATACTTGCAAAATTAGAATTTCATAATGTGGACACTTATGCAATTTCAAAGCAAAATTTTAAGAAATTCCAGCAATAAAAATTGCAAGTCTGGACGAGGATTTTCCAAGGAACATAAACAAAACATGTAGAAAATTATAATTAAATAGAATAAATTTTATGAAACCAAACGAACGTCATAATGCATATGCACTATGTATTGTCCTATATATTTATGAAATTTGAACGAAATTCTTTTTAATACGAGCACATGCTATTTTCAACACGACCACATGATGTTAATGTGTATGTTTTCAATAAACACACACACGCATAAAAAAAATGGCACGCTCATAAAACTTAAGTAATATTATATTAAACAAGGTTGGGAATTTAACTATTATTTACATATGCACTCAAACACATAATTTCGTATTTAAATATAACTTAAAAGTAATTACAATTTGGTTGCCAACTCAAAATATGGGCATTAGCACTTTTCGGGCTAGATTTAACCCGAATTCAGTCACTCAAAACGCGAAAAAAAAATATTTGGTCCCCAAAAACGCGCGAATTAGTACTTTTTATAATTATCTTTCAGAACTTTTTTTACTTTTTGTCCAATATGTATATAAGTTATAGTCTTCGTGCACTTTTTCTTCCTTTAATCTAATAATATCGACTTTTTACTCATTTAATTTTGCTAGTTTGCTTTATTAATTTAAAAGAGAAGACTATAAAACAATCTTTTATTTCTTCCAAATTTATTTGTTTTGATAAAAACAGATAATGTATGTTTTAGGAAGAGTGGGAAATCGAAATTTTATTTTAAAACGACCAATTTTATGTGTATGCACTTATGTAAGCCTAGATACATACATACATATGTATACATACTTCTTTTATATATATATATATATATATATATATATATATATGTGCACTATTTATGGGTACCTTATTGAAATGTAATATCTCAAGCTATGTATGTCTTGATCTCATGATTTTCTAATAAATTACTGTACAAAAATGTTTTCGATGTTTTGATTTACAACAGAAACATTTTAATACTAGCTAGCTACTTTTTTATTTAGCGCTAAATGTATATTTTTTCAATTTAACCCTTTTTCAATTTTTTTTTACGCTTTTTGAGTATCAAGAGTTGGCATCACTGTTCTCATTTATATATATACATACATGCACACATACATACATACGTGAATAGTTGGCAGGAATTTTATTTTCTGTGTTATTTGCTTTTTTACACTAGATAAACAAATTAAGCAAAAATAATGAATAAAATGTGTTCTAATTTTTTTAATTCATGCACGCATCCATTTTTTTGGTTTGTTGTTTGTTTACTTAGGTTTAAGTGTATGTGTGTACTCATTTTATTTTGATAGTTCAGATAAATTGGCGATAATGTGTTATCAAAACTAGCGATGATAGCAAATTCTTCATGGTTCGCAACTACATAGGTTCAAAATGAACCAATTTGGTTCGCTCTCAAAAATTTGTATGGCGAACCATCTTCATTCAATCAAGATTCGACCGCGAACCTCGAATGAGAGAGCGAACCTCGATAATTGCTGTCCGTGTGAACATGCTATAAGTTGCACGAACTTACGACTGATTTTAAAAGTAAATGTAGATAATTTGGTAGTATTGTGCAAACGTTAATCTATTCATAATGATTTGCCAGTGTATACTGATCATAAACGTCACAAAGTGAGCGCACGCAAGTTCTTTGGGGCTTAATGAAACGTCCTTGGTTTTGGGTCCAAATGGGTTAAAATATTCCATGATTAATGAATACAACAGAATGAATATTGCAGCAAAAAATATATTAAATCTAATTTTTTTTATGTGTTTTCTTCAATTTTTCTCTAATTTCAAGATTGCTATAAGATTTCGTCGCTAATAAAGATGTCACTCACTCCCAACTTATGATTTTTTTTTCTACCGAATTTATTTTTATTATGTTCTTTTTTCTTCACTTGCCACAAATAATTGCCGGTAATCTTATCTTTGGGAATTAAATTGTTTATTTTTGTTACTGTTTATTTCAAAAAAAAAAAAAATTTATTATGTACAAAATTAAAAACGAATATTTTACTGTGCTAAGAAAATTAACTTTTATTTTCATTTTAGTCTATTAAACGCGAGAGAATCTGTTTGAACCTTGAAGATAATAAAAAAAAGATTTTTATTTAATTATTGTTATTTTGTATAAAAATAGCATCGCTAATATTTGAATGACGTGGCAAAATATTTACTAAATATATCGACATATTCCATATTTCTTATTTTTGATGAAGATTGCAAAAGGTTAATTAAGCCTTTAATTTAGAGGAAATTGACAGAATGAACCAACAACTTGTGAAGAATAGACAGCGACAAAGTTACGCGGCTTATTAAAAATGTAATGATAATAATGTGTCATCTTATGCGTAAAATAAAATAAGATTAAGGAAATGTAATTCTTGATAATTAATTATATTTGATTCAAAATCCTAAGAAGTAAATTATTAAGTACCGAATGATTTTCTTTTAATGTGAGCTCCTTTAAATCAGTACAAAGTTATTTTTTAAAATGGTGGTATTTTCAAAGGGATAAAAAAAATGTGCCGATAAGTGTAGATGCGGAAATAAATACGAAAAAATTCGCTGTATCCAAAACTATGGCATACATTTTTATAAAATTTGAGACACAGAAAAAGTACTTGTTTTACTTAGAGGATGATCCCTACTCATGCAAAGCATTGTGCTAGGTGCTTTCATAAAATAGTACTTTTTAACAAAAATATATAAAACAATGCTTATTTTAATGTACTTATTATATTGTTTTGGAGTAAGTAAATTTTTCCGACTTTACCGCTTTTACTAAATTTTTTACCCCCTAAAAATATCCAAATTTAATTGGAAGGAGCTCATAACAAAAAAAAAAAAAACATTCGTCAAACATCAAAAATAAGTTTACAACAAAAAGTACCAAGAAGAGCTACAATTCTTAAGGTAGAATTAGTAAAATCGTATCATTCTACTTTACAGCTTGCCGTATCGTTCAACTTTGTGCACAAGTTATAGAAAATGTAACAGTTTGCACAGCACATTTTTTTTGTCTGGCATTAAATACTGCGTTTTTGACATTCGCTACAGAAAAATCTGTTTTCTGCAGATTCCTACGTCAGCAGTGCTACCACCACATATTTTATAACTAGTAACATGCATTGTATATCGTACGGTTTTTGTCAGCTGACACGCAACATCACGATACGATTTTACTAATTCTACCTTTAGCCTTTATGTGTTCGAGTTTTCAAAAAGTACTTTGGAAGATAAATGTGTTACCAAAAAAAAATATCATAATCATATTTTTTCCTTTATCGCGCCTTAAATTTACAAATTTGTAAATAGTACCAAAGACCTGTCCGCTTGTTTTTTTAGGGTTCCGTACACTAAAGGTGAAAAATGTTAAAGTCCCATGTAATATAAAATTTAAATTAAGGGTGTTCTATCAGTTAATGCAATTTAGACTATGTAATTTTGACAACTTGCTGTATCTTGGCAACAGTAAGAGGTAAAACGGTAAAACTAAAAATCGCCAAAAATTTAAAGAAAATCGCCAAAACGAAAAAAATCCCAAACTTAAAAAAAATTTCTAACACTAAAGTAAATCGCCAAATTCGAAAAAATCGCCCAAATGAAAAAAATCGCCAAAATTAAAAAAAAAACGTCAAAAAGCGAAAAAATCGCCGAAACGCGAAAAAGTCGCCAAAACTAAAAAAAATTTTATATGAAAAAAATCGCCAAAATTAAAAAAAAATCACAAAAGTCAAAAAACGTCACAAGCCGAAAAAAATCGCCAAAACGAAAAAAACTGCCAAAACTAAAACAGCGCCAGAGACCCAAAAAAAAACGCAAAAAACGCCAAAACTAAAAAACGCTCAAAACCGAAAAAACCCAAAAACGAAAAAAAAAACCAAAATTATTTTTTATATAGGCTAAAGTACGTATTGAATTACATATCTAGTGTCCGTACGGAACCCTTTGTGCGCTGGTCAAAGTCGCGCTTCACTGAATTTATTTTTAAATTTCACGTCTACCTTACATGCGAGAATATAAAGTCACCGAATTTACCCGTTTTTACATTCGTGAAATATATTTTTTCTGAAATATTTTTGCTTGGCACCTATATTAGTTATAATCAATTTTAAAATATGAGGATTAAATATTATTAATGATTTCTCACAAGAAATAAAATAAAAATTAATTGATAATAGATGATTAATTATAGGTGGGTTTTTAAGCAAATAAATTTATAACTTTGGCAAGTGGCATATGCCATATTTTTTTGCTATTTCTTTAACTTAAAAAAAAAAAATAAATTAAATTTCTGATAAGAAATTATGCGCTCAAAGTAGAAACTATCGGCCTTATGCATAAGCACAAATTGCAATGAAGCTAGCATAAGCGACGAAATTGAGTTGGGTGTTAACGAGTTCCTCTATACAATTTGACTTAAAAAATGGTCGCAATACGTAGTTTTAACCCACTACTAAGTCCTAGCGTGATTTTTAATGTGAAGCTTCATGGCACGCACAACTCTTTAAGATCATGTTCAATTTTGCCACTTATGCTAACTTTATATGGCCGTATATGTATTGCTACATTTCATCAAAAATAATTTTCTAGTATCCGAATTTTCACAATTTAACGAGGTGTTGATGATGTCAGCACAGTAGAGCAAAGCAAAGGATCCGATCTGATTTTAATTAATATAATCTTTTTCCCATCACTTACAGCCTTATGTATAACCACAAATTGTCATAAAGTTAGCAATAAGTTTAATGTAATATGTATACATAAAAAAAATTCCTATTAAAATCTACAAAAGCAAAATTAAGTTAACAGTTGTCGTTAGTGATTTTGCTTCATATGTGTTTCATGTTAATTCAACGTGATGTACAGTAGTTTGCAAAGAAAATGTAACTTTTTTATATATCATTGCAGGTAAAATAAGATTCGGTACAGCCCCTTACATATCATTGTTATTTCATCAATTGCCTTTTTTAGTTCGTAGTGACGCTGCATTGAAAATTTGTGAATTTTTAGTTGTTCACTTTTGCGTTTTGCATTGAAATTGAAACCGATATCAAAAGCAAACATTTTAAAGTAAATAAAATGGTGAAAAAAAGTAAAATCATTGTTAGTGAAAGTTTGATTGAATGTTTTTATCTGTACAAGTGGGTGATACATATGTATTTTCAAGACCGCAGCTGCAGGCAAAAATGTAAGAAAACACAAATATTTTTGTAAGAAAATCTGTGCCACTGCGAGTACGTGTTATTCCATTGAAAACTGAAGGAATAAAATTAAAACAACTTGAGCATGGTTATGGCAATTGTAATGGAAGATTTATGTGAAATAAGGAAAATGGAGCTATTTCTGTACATGTTACTCAATCATAGTGATTGAAAAATCCCTAGTCAGTAGTGTGAGTAAATTACGAGTCTTCCCACAGGGATTTTGACAGAGGTCAAATTTAATTTTTCTTCTCTTCTTTAGAAACTCACATTAATTAATAAAAATATTTCATTCAATAAAAGAATTGAAATTACTGAACTTAAGCCTGCCTAAAAATTATTTCTGATTAAAAATTCACTATTGTTCAATTAAAATCTGAAAATGTCTCAATTCATCATGGGCACGTGACAAAAATATGTTCACTTGGCAATCACTGTTCTCTTGGCAATCACAAATGTTGGAATACCAAATAAACGGTAGAATAGCAAAAACAAAGTAACATAATATCCACTACTATAATACTTATATGTATGTACCGACGGTACATCGAATAAGTAAAAATAATTAATGTGATGATCGTAAAAGATAAGCAAGAATATTTAAACATACGTATGTAGAGTAATATAACTTCGTGCTAACCTAAATAGAAAAATGAAAAAAATGGAAAAACAGGGGAAATAAATAGTGATACTTACATATGTATTTACCAAAGGTAAATCAATAATTGTACACAACAATCATTTCTCACATTCCGTTTCATTAGAATTTACGTTAAATAGCTGATGTTAATAACAATCTCTACCCAAGTAGATAGACTAGGGTGCTGATGAAATGCGTTGCTGCACAGAAAAATATCGGTATTTCCCCCAGCTTAAAAGTCTAATTTAATTTTTCTTCTCTTCTTTAGAAACTCACATTAATTAATAAAAATATTTCATTCAATAAAAGAATTGAAATTACTGAACTTAAGCCTGCCTAAAAACTATTTCTGATTAAATAATTAAAGTATAAACAAAACGGTAGATCATTAAAAATATATAAATATTTGTGTATCTCTTTATACAGAAATGTCTGTATGTCGTGTAAGTATAAATTTCTTTATATACACATTTTATTTCAACAATATCAATTTATTTTTATTTCGAATTTAACGCACAGCTGTTTCTACAATAAATATATAATTAAAAACCAAAATAGTATTATTTTATTAAACAATACTGTGCTCTCAATTATATTTTAGTCACATCCAACAATAGTGTTGTCATATTTACAATACTAAGATTAGGTGTAACAAAGTTCATTGTTTTTGTAAATAATACTATTATTAACTCAGATAATAATATTATTAAAGTTTGCTTTTCTATTAACAATAATATGATTTGGCTGCAACCATATAATTCAATAAAATGTTTGATTATGGTTACCTCAACCATAGTTTTTCTTTGCGTGTAGATAAAACTATTTTATAAAAATATATGTTTTTTTTTCTGTCAAAGTTTCATGCGCTTCTTCCATTTCATTCGCTAGCGCTATATATCGATGATTATCAACTTATTTTGGAACAAAATTACTCGAAACTAATGTTTCTTTTTTAGTTTAATAAATTTATTATAAGAAACTACAAAACTCAATGGAACAAATGCGTAATATTTCATACAATTGATTCTATAAATGCTATGTTTTAAGGTAAAATGCTAATTCAAAGAAGGCAAATAATTTAAAAAAATATATGAATTTCGTTATATTGTAAATAAAGACAAACTAAATATCTATAATAAATCTATTTTGGTACTTATTTTTGCTCACGACGAAGGATGACGTTAGTGTACAAAAAATAAGGATGACGTTCTAGGGTTAACAATATCCATGTACTGTCAATGTCATGAAATATGACATTTTTCTATATTTGTGATTTGAACGGGCTAAAGTTCATATTGCTTTTTAAGCCAAATTACATGTGATAATTATTAATGAACAAATAACAATTTTTCATTGTACAAAATATGTTGATTTAATCGAAAATTTTGATATTTGTTCTTTCCATGGTTGGTGGCAAGTTTTCCTAACTCTATAGAATTATTGAAGAATTACTTCTTTTGCACTCATTAAAAAGATCATAAAAAATATAGAATTAACCTAACATTATGACAATGACTTCAGATTCACTGAATATGTATAGAAAAACAGAACTTCTTGCAATGACAACCTTATGTAAAAATCATTAGAAATTATCCATATTTGCATTACTTCTGAACCACAAGTGCTGGATCTTATTGATTTCCTTGCAAGCCCTTTTTTAATGGGTTTAAGTATTCGGGCACAGTTTTGTGACTTTTTTCAATTTCCTGCCCAATGGCTCCATAAGAATATCCTTGCGAATGATAAACGTTGGTTTTGGCTCTTTCCGATACAATTAAAATACCTTGCTTGGCCATTTTTACTAATATTTTTTAGAAAAATTAAAAAAATTACAAGTTGTTTCAACTCATATGAACGGAAACATTTTTAAATTTAAAATTATTTAATAAACGAATTATGATGCATTTAATTGATATACAAAAATCTACCCAGCAAAAAATTTCAAAAAAGGTAATCGAGTTACTGGATTACCAACTTAACGATTTTAACAAGGCGTGAGACTAAAATAATCGATTCTTGAGAAGTACTTACTTTATTTTATTTGTCAACATTTCACGCAATCTATTTCATCTAAAAAAATCATTCTCTTCATTTAAGAACTTGCACGTCATTTTTTTAAATTTTAGATAATGTGATTTGTAAGCGAGTAATGAAAATTGGCAATCAGAAAAGTAAGTCATTATATGGCAACTAGTTCTAATGGTAATGTGTAATTTTTTGCTGGGTAATTATTACGTAGACATACATACATATATCTCCAATTATTTTTTAATTTTCTTTATTCCTTATAAATTAATTTATCTATTTTTTTAATTTAATTTCAGCTACAAAACAGCGTCAACAAAAAATATAATTGTATAACAGCAACAAAAAACTGCAAACAATTCGTTGAAATTGAATTTGATTCAAGGTAAAATACAATTCGAAATTGCTTCTTGCTTGTTGTTGTGCATGCATGCGCCCGTTAACTGCCAATATTTATTTGGCACACACTCTCGCACACACACACATACACACACGCACTCACAAAATTCCAAAAGGTAGCCGCTGTATTTCATTAAAAAATCAACCTTAAAATTCACATCTAAAATACAAATTTTGCTTCTACATATCCATAACAACACAATATGGATCCACCAGATTTACGTGCATTAGTCGACAGTTTAACAGATGGCAGAGCAACCGATCTGTCTAAAGTATTTGCCAACTTTTCAACGGAAATTCTGCAACAGGCAAACTCGCTAATGGCAGCAACGTCTGGAGCCAGTAATAATGACCTTGTCTTCGACAAGGATGCGGATGCAATATTACATTTGGGGGATATTAAAGTAGCAGCAGCATTGGCGCTGAGTAAAACTGATACGCTGCTTAATAGAACACTTGAAAATCAGTGTTTGCGGAAACAGCAGGAGTATGAACGGGTGAGTCTACAGAAATATAAATACTCGTAAATGAAAATGAAAAAGGATGCAACAATATGCCTGATAATAAAACCGTGCATATTTTTGATACTTTAGTATTTTAAAGTTTTTTTTTTTATAGCTAACAAACTTCATCTATATAATTAATAGGCGAACATGTTTTTTGTAATCCCTTTTACGGTGGTACCACCGCATCGATTTTAAAAAGATTTATATGGTTTTAAAGGATTTTTTATGCAGATGTGCTGAATCTATATTTTATTGAAATCGGTTTAGTGTTTTGGGAGCTATAAGCGTTTAAAGTTGCTACTACTACATGCACACATATTACACACGCATTTATTAGCTTACAAGTAAAAAAGAAACAAAACATGAGTGTGTGTGTGTGTGTGTGTGTGTTTGTAGTATTTATCTTGACCTTACAATTATTTTTCTCTTATTTGTTGTTGTATCAAAGCTATAATACTTAAAGGAAGAGAGTTGAATAAATTGAATTAACTTGGTTAAAGGGATTTTGTTTATGTTTTTTTAATTTCATGTATTATTTAATTATGCTTGCATATGTATGTAAGTTTGTGTGTGGCTGTGTTTTAATGAATTTTTTTTATGACGCTTAGATACATTTTCTTTGAATCTTAAATTATTTACATTTTGATTCTAGAATACGGACGAGAGTGTCGTCCGTTTGGTATATCTAGTTAAAATAAATAGGCGGAAAATTCATTAAAATAGCCTTAAAAATTAACCGCCTCAATTTAAAAAAATGAGAAAAAGGAAAGAAATAATTTAGAATATCATTTCATTTAGAATATCATTGAAAAATTAAGGTGTTATTCGGTTATAATAACATCAAAGCTTAATAAGTTTTTTATAATACTATGGAACTTCAATCTGTTCAATACAATTTCATTTCGAATGGCATGAACAATTAACGAATTTTGCTTATAATAGCATGCAAGCTTAACCGGTTCATTTATAATAGCATGAAAAATTAACCGATTCATTTAGAGTGTCATATAACTCCGGTGAACATTCGTCGTTTTTTAAATTTTTTTAAAATAAAGTGTCCTTTTTTAATCAATAGTCCTTTATTATCCTTTAATTTTGATTACTCATTTTTTTTTCTTTAAACTTTAAAATTTTAAGTTTTATTTTATCAAAATCCGAAAATGTCAACATCAATACAATAGAAATTATAATCATTTAAAAGTGGAATTACCTGGCAACACTGAAAAAGTACATATCGCACACTAAATCATAAAGAGTCACAATTCAAAAAATCCTTGATGTTGAGGAGTGGAAAAAAACTGTTTATATTGTACAAATGACGCAAGTATGTAACATAAAAACAGACATAATAAGGTTTTGGTCTTTTGTAATTAATTTACAATTTTATTTATTTCTTACGGATATTTCGCTTCAACTTTGTGTAGTCATGAAAAAAAGTATTTCGAAGCAGTTTTATCTGGAGTGTTGAGTATTAGAGCCCTTTTATCCCTCTTTTTTAAGCGGATGTATCCTAAAGCTCAAAATATTACGAGCAAGCGGATTAAGATGTGACTCGAGTTTTGTTAGATATTGCCCTGCGGATTTTGCAATTTCTTCAGTCACTTCTGGCATATTTAAATCACGATGTAAATTTGAAATTTTTATGTACCATGGAGCCGATGTTATTGACCGTAAAATTTTGTTTTGCCTTAATATTTATTACATTCTAAATGTCCTTTATTTTTTGTTGAAAAATATGGTCACCGTACTTATAAAATGAACCACATCATTAATAAAAATCCGTTTAGAAAAACATGAAAAATTAAGTGCTGTAACAAGATCTTTAAAAAAGAACCGGTTCTACAGGGTGGGCCAAAAGAAACCAAGGGGTGTAAAAGTTTAATAACTTTTTTGTTTATTAATTTTTTTTATTTTTTCTTTCAGATTATATAGACAACACTTGGAGAATTTATAATGAATGAAAATAATAAATGAAAATCAGAAAATAAGAAATGAATAAATGAAATCAACTTTATTGAAAATTTGATTATGAGTGATGAAGCTCATTTTCATTTGAATGGCTTTGTTAATAAGCAGAACTGTAGGTTCTGGGGTTCTCAAAATCCAAGAGCCATTCATCAACGCCAATTGCACCCCATCAGGTGTACAGTATGAGTGGGATCACATCTGAAAATGTCATTGGGTCCTACTTCTTCGAGAATGAAGATGGAAGTGCTGTAACCGTAAATGGAGAGCGGTATCGGTTTATGATAGAAAATTTTTTACGTCCTGCTCTTGAAAACAGACTTGGTATGTGGTTTCAGCAGGACGGAGCCACTGCCCATACTGCCCGAGACACAATGGCACTTTTAAGTCAAATTTTTGGAGAGCGAATAATTTCTCGAAATTCGGAAATTATCGCCAGATTTGACAGCACCCGACTATTTTCTTTGGGGTTTTTTGAAGGAGCGAGTGTATGTGAACAAGCCAGAGACAATCCTTGAACTCAAGGCAAACATTGTTGCAGAAATTCGAACGCTACAGCCACAAGTTTTGAAAGATGTTATGGAAAATGCTCTAAAAAGAGCCCATCAGTGCGAAGCTGAAAACGGTGGTCATTTAAGAGACATCATTTTTCATAAATACTTAGTGTAAAAAAATTTCCATTTTGTATATTATATAATCTGAAAGAAAAAATAAAAAAAAGTTAATAAACAAAAAAGTTATTAAACTTTTACACCCCTTGGTTTCTTTTGGCCCACCCTGTATTATTTTTATTACATATGAACTAGTTCACTTTTCACTCTATTCTATTTAAATCGGTTAATTTTTCATTCCATTCTAAATCATGCTTTTCTAAATGTACCGGTTTATTTTTCGTGCTATTTCAAATGTAGTGGTTATTATTATTATGCTCTTCCAAATTAACCTGTTCCCTTATAAATACATGAATTATGAACCGGTTCATTTGTAATAGCATGAAAAATTAACGGAAAAGCATTAAATTAGTATTTTATTTTTCTTAGTATTCTAAATAAAACCGTTTATGAACCGGTTCATACAAAATAAAATGAAAAATAACTGTTTCATTTAGATTGATATGAAAAATTTGTCGGTTTATTTGAAATATCACAAAAATCTTTCATGTAATATGGCGTAAAAAATTAACGGGTTCATTTGGAATAGTGTGAACAATGAGCCGGTCCAGTTAAAAAAGCTTATGAAATTAACCGGTTCAATTAGAATAGGAAGAAAAATTAATCGTAAATTTAAATCATTCTCTTCTCTCTTACTAAATCAACCGATATGTGGGAGCAAATCAGTACAACATCATGCTCGTCGGAACTACATGCCATTTAATACAGACTTATAAGCACTAGCGGCCCTATGCATAATGAAAAACTAGCATGAAGTTACCATAAGTGGTAAAATTGAAAATGATCTTAACAAGTTTTACCACACAATTTGACATCAAAAAAATTATCGCATAATGTAAAATTGTATGGCAAAACTCGTTAAGATCATTTTCAATTTTACCACTTATGATAACTTCATGCTAGTTTTTTATTATTCCTAGGGCCGCTAGTGCATATAAGTCTATATATAATGGAAGGAAGAAACAGGCATTCACATTTTCCTCTCCTTTTAAAATTATAACTTTTTTTTTTGGCAATTTTGAATAGCATTTCAAATGGATTTTACTTGAATTGCAATTTTAAGAATGATCGTTAAATATTCATTATAAATATATTTTCGGAAATGTTTATTAAATCGATTGTTTGGCGTCGGCCGTGCTGTTGAGAAAACACATTATCAGTAAACCTCCCAATAACGTTAGGTAATAAAATATCGGTTTTCATAATAATCTTGAAACAAATTGCTAATTAGAAATAGTGAGCTTAATGTCATATCTATCTATATAATTAATAGGCGAACATAATGACAAGCACATGCTAAATGTCTATAGGACAAAGTATTATATGGGGAATAATTGTAGAGTAGTACTGGTGACAAAGTTAAAAGCGACTCAGTACATTTTCAACATTTTCACACATTTTTCGACATTTCCTTCAGAGTAAAGGAAGAGAATTGAATAAAGTGAATTAGCTTGGTTGAAGGGATTTTGTTTATGTTTTTTTTAATTTCATGTATTATTTAATTATGCTTGCATATGTATGTAAGTTTGTGTGTGGCTGTGTTTTAATGAATTTTTTATGACGTTTAGATAGGTACATTTTTTTGAATCTTAAATGATTTACATTTCGATTCTAGAATACGGACGAGTGTGTCGTCCGTTTGGTATATCTAGCATAATACTAAAATCCATTCAGGTGTTAAATTTCGGGGCGATAATTGTTAGTCATGTACAAAGGCACTTACTGCCACAACATCGTCAATGTCTAATGACCAGGGAAACCAGAAATATGCTCTAAAAAATGTGTTTTATGCGCATTCAATATGCACTAAAAACTTGAAAATATGCACTAAAAATTAAAAAAAATTTTCTCTTAAAAATAAAATAAAATGCTTTATTTGTAAATGAAAATTTATTATTAATTCAAAAATTCCACAACATTTACAAAAAAATATTAAATAATTATAAGACAAAAATAAAATAAACAAAAGGAAAACAATAATAAAATTAACAAAAAATAACTGCCGTATTAGAAAAAAATAATTTGGGTTTGAAGTGCACGTTAGTCCTAATTTACACTTTGCAAGTCTTATTGCTAAGCTGATTGGTTTGTTAGGAGAGAGAGAGAGAGACGAGTGGAAAAAAACTTTTCTATTCCCCTCGTCTCTCTCTCTCTCTCTTCATCAAACTAATCAGCTTAGCAATAAGACTTGCAAAGTGTAATTTACAACTTAACAAAAATTTGCCATACAAATTTTGATTAGAGCAAATAATACAAATTATTTTTTTTATATACTCTCGTAAAAATTTAACTTCAATTTCAAAAGAAATCACGATATCAGAATTAAAACTTTGGAACTGTATTTTGGATAAATAAGACAAGATTTTTATTTATAATTTGTATGGCAATAAACAACAAGATATTGGTTTAAATTTTCAAATAAAAATCGTCGCCTCTCACATCTAAATAAACTTGTATACATTGACAATGTTCCTTCAACGTCTACTCGGGCGGAGTCTGTCTCAAATAGCAAAACCGAATTTTTATTGAAACTAATGTCGGTAATAACTAGGTAATATGTATATATAAGAAAAATGTATTTATTACATGGACAACTGGAAATAAGATTTAGATGTTGAAAAATAAAAATTAAATTTTTACCAACGCAACCTTGTGAGCATATTAGATTAAAAAAATCTATAAAGTATCAAAATATCCCCTAAAAGTGTAAATAATGCTGTAAGAACTCGAAAGTATGCTAAAAATATGCGAGTAAGAGTGATATATGCAAAAACATGCTAAAAAGGGTAAAATATGCAAAAATATGCATATCGATTCCAAAATTCGTGAAAACTTCTGAAACGGATAAATATCTTGTCCCCGCATTAATACGTCAGACAAGAAAAAACATGCATTTGCATAATCGCGGTTTCCCTGCTAATGACGAATGAAGTATGTAAGCCCCAATGAAGTTACTCCCAATAAAATAGGACATAAAAATATGAAATAAATCCTAAACGAATTTAATGAAATAACTCCAAAATTTTTAATTAATCCGATAACTTTAATTGAAATAATTCCCAGTTTTTGATACTCATTTCATAATGAGTCAAGTGTATACTATTTTTCATTATAATTTCTAATTAGGGCCTGCGCCAAACGGTAGCAAATTACTAGTGTAAGTAACTTTTTGACACTTCTGCGGTGAATAAAATTTCACTAGCTCTGGGGGCTAGTAGAAATTTTGACACAACAGGTAAATTTTTGACAAGCTGCAATAAAAAGCATGGTATCATAAAATTTAAATCCATCGCCGTCGCTTCCAGCCGTCGCCCAATACAAAGATTTTTACGTCTTTAAAAAAAAAATCATTGTTTATTTTAGTTTGCGAAAACTTTTGGATCATATGTATAATATTATATAATTTATCGCTACAAGAATATTGTTTTATATAAAAATGTCCTCTTAAAAATTTGTTGGTAGCTGGGAGCATGTAGTCAGGCGAAGCAAAACCGCCGCCGCAGCAATTGTTTTATCAGCTTCTTTCTATGGTCAAGCGAATTTGTCAAAATTTTACATTGTCAAAAAAGATATCAGTGTTTTTTTATGGGAATTGTTAAATTTTTTTAAACGCACTAATAATCCCAAATTAATATTTTACTTATTAAGTAAAATATATATATTTTTTTTTAAATTAAAAATACATTGAAATTGATTATTGAGGGGTTTAGCTGGATCCTATGCGCATTTCACTGTTGCTAATGCCACAAAACATACAGAAGTGTAACGAGACGGAAGATACGGGTATTTTTCAGTTTGTCTCGTTTTCCCTCAAATTTTGTCGTCGGTTTTGTTTTGCTACGTCTTTCTATTGCAATACATTTTTATTAGCTGTGTTAATTGGTAAGTAGTAATACACTACAGTATTAAATACACTATGCTTTTCTCTTTCTTCCATGAATTTTAACAAAAACCTGATTGGAGCTTTTTTTACCTGTCACTTTCTTCACTTCTGTGTATTCTGTGCTAATGCAGATCATCAGGGAACCTTTACCCAAAGTTTCTTAGAACAACTAGAGTTATTATGATATAAACTTTCAGTTAAACAAATGAGAAGTTCAACAACAAATAACAAAGTTGAAACAAGAACTCAATAATCAACATGTTTTTTATTTTCTTACTCTAGTTATTCTAAGAAACTTTGGGTAAAGGTTCCCTGATGATCTGTATTAGCAACAGTGAAATGCGCATAGGATCCAGCTAAACCCCTCAATAATCAATTTCAATGTATTTTTAATAAAAAAAAATATTTTACTTAATAAGTAAAATATTAATTTGGGATTATTAGTGCGTTTAAAAAATTTTAAACTTAAATTTTAACAATTCCCATAAAAAACACTAATTATTAAATTGACTGCACCTGGTCAAAAATACTTGTGTGGCAACACCCTATACTTAAATAGCTGTTGTTGTTATTTACATTTATTTTCTTTTTACATACTCTTACAAATACAATTTGAAGCTGAAAAAAAGTCAGCCAATGTATTAATGGTAAAGTAAGAAAATAAAAAACATGTTGATTATTGAGTTCTTGTTTCAACTTTGTTATTTGTTGTTGAGCTTCTCATTTGTTTAAATGAAAGTTTATAACATAATAACTCTAGTTGTTCTAAGAAACTTTGGGTAAAGGTTCCCTGATGATCTGCATTAGCAACAGTGAAATGCGCACAGGATCCAGCTAAACCCCTCAATAATCAATTTCAATGTATTTTTAATAAAAAACAATATATATTTTACTTAATAAGTAAAATATTAATTTGGGATTATTAATGCGTTTAAAAAACCAAAAAAGATATCATTTGGCACAGCAGAAAAATGAAATGTTTTCCCCACAGGCAAATATTTTTTTACCATAGTACTTTTATGCCGTTTGACACACGCCCTTAGAATCAGTTAAAAATATTCAGACCTATTCTGTGCTTTCTGCAATACCGCTTAAAATGCAAGTTTCATTATCACAAACAAATGTGTATTTACTTATTGCTTTTGTGTATGAAGAACTTTGGCTAGCATCAACAACGTTCATTCATTTGTTACCTTCATTTCCAATAATTTTTCATTACGACAAGTAAGAAGAAACAAATACATACTCGTACAGTACATGCATATAATGATTTTTCATTAAAATTTACTTCTTAGCAATTAAAGACTTTGCAAAGTATTTCTCAACTTATTTTCTTTTGTATCCTTTGGCTGCGTTTGTCTTACAACAAACAGTCACGTTTTGTTTTTCACTGAATTCTTCTCGCTATGGTTTCCTTTAAATATCTAGCTAGCGTCATTAGTTGGAAGCAAGATTTCTCGGAAGCTGCATTAAAATGACTAATTTACTAATTTTATACATAGTATTTTTCTTTTGCAAAATTATTCCAACAGACTGCCGGCGTGTTAACCAGAAATTCGAGTTTTATTTCCTGCCCCGTATCGTTCGATTCTGTGCTTTGTTGGCCACGCACAGCTGCTGACTCCTGGGCCATACTGCCGTGTTTTGAAGAATTCAAAGGCGTTCACTACGACAGCTCACGTAAGTTTCAATTTGAATAACGTAAATATGTACATAAATAATTAAAAAAAACACGAATTTTATGGCTCATTCATAAAAAATATTATTGACTTATAAAAGGTTTATAAAACAGATTTCCTTAAAAAATTTGTTTTATTATTATATGAATAAAGCAGTATATTATGAATAAAGCAGTATATCGTTAGCTGAAATGCAAAATCACTGAGCTATATATTTTTCTTTAAATTTTATAGGAGAGAGAAAAACCTAACAATATTATTCAAGTGACTGATGTAAAGTTTCTTTATTTTTATTTTTAATTCGGGTCATTGTTATGATAAAGATTTGCAAGTTTGTAGATACATGCGTTTCGTGGGTTTGTATTTCAACTGACGATATATATATATAGATAGATTATAAATTTTAGTGGGATCAGTTTCAAAAAATTTTTTTTTGTTATACCAATTTTCCACGCGCAAAGCTTACATTGCAAAGTCTTAATTCAGCTGTGTGAAAGCAGTGGTATTAGTACCATCTCTTTCTGTATTTCTCCCAGCTGAATTAAGACTTTGCAGAGTAAGCTTTCAGTGTTGAAAAGGGGTCTAAGCATTAAAATTTGACAATTGAGTACATAATTGTTTCTAACTTTATTATACTCGTATCCCCCAGTAAACACAATTTTTCCATTCTTTATTAATAAAACTGTGCAATACTGAAATAACAGGCTCCAAAGACTGATTCTGACACGTCTAGACTTCTTATTAGGGTAAAAGTTCATTAAGAAAACAATGAATAACTTCATTAGTCCATTCTTGGGGCACTATGTGTGAGCTGAGACTTTTGCATTGCATCCTTGACGACGGCATCTTGAAAATGACATTGAATTGGCATCTGTCAATTCACATAAATTTCAACAAGCCACATGTGTGAACATCTTGAAAGCTTTTTATTGAACGTAAAGCTGCAGTATTACACTGTTAATAACTGTCGATTAACTCAAGTTTATAAATTACTTCTTCTTAAAAATGTTATTAATGTTATGAATTAAAATTTTCTATTCAGACATTCCATTGCCATAATAAAAATTGGTAGTACAAACATTTTTAGATCCATTACTATTATTTTAAACACAGTTGTACATTTATTGTTTAATGCAATTACTGCTGCCATGTTAATGCTTTCTAATTAACCTCTTATCATTCTTTATTTTATCTCTCTCATTTTTTAATTTTTTTTTCTTTAGAAAATGCAACACGTTTTTGTTTTCCCAATGGCACATGGGATAATTACTCCAACTATGATAAATGTCATCATGCGGTCGAATTGCCAGATGTACCAGATTTTTCACCAGCCATTGAATTGCCCGCTTATATTTACTGTTGCGGTTATTTTATAAGTTTTGCTGCTTTAATTTTAGCTTTAATTGTCTTTTTATGCTTCAAGTAAGTAAGATAAAAAGTATTTACCACATGCATGTGTAAATACATACTCGTACATACATATGTATGTGTGTGGTAGAGCTCATTCCTAATAATAATTTATCAGCAATTAAATTACAATTTTCAAATTAAACTGTGGTTCTTGTTTTGTTTGCCTTTTGCAGAGACTTAAAATGCCTTCGAAATACAATTCATGCGAATTTATTTTTAACTTACATACTCTCAGCATTATTGTGGATTTTAACATTATTTTTGCAAGTGGTAAGTGAATTTAAATTGTTCGGTTTGGTATTAAAACTCATATTTTTAAAGTTTAATTTATTAACAGCCAGTTTGTAGAAGACTTAGAAAAGGCTACCATATAAGAAACACACCGCAATTTTGTCGAGCAACTTATATTGCTTCGCGTATAAATTAAGTTTGTGGCAACGTATTAAAAAAATGTTTGAGCTATGCTCTTTATATCACGACACAGGAGCTAGGACGTGATCTTCGTAACAAAAATAATCGACACTATTACAGTTATAAACTAATTTTTGATTTGATTTCTTTGTACTTAAAACCAGAGTATAAAAATAAATGAAACAAAATGTTTGATTTTGAAGTGAGTGAAACAAAATCAAATCAAAAACAATGAGAACGATTACTCAATTTATTTTTGTATTATTTTTGCACATGAGCACAAATACAATTAGTTTTAATGTAGAAACAGAATAAAGTCTGCAACTTCAGGAAAATCGCTGACAAATTAATCAAGCCCATAATAACATCGACGACAGTAACTTCAAATGCTCTCTAATTATTGTTTTATTTTCCTTTGTGCTTATTTTTCTTTGCAGTTTTGTTTACAAAATGTATAAAATTTATTGAAAGTATGGTAACATTTTTGTGAGAATGAACATTGATATGTGAGAGTATAAGAAAAAACGCTCTCAAAATAAAATAGATTCTATCTCACGACCGGTTTCTGCGGCTGTTTTTTTGTGTCAATTTGTATGGAAAATGTCATGATACAATTATAACAGGTACATGCACAAGCCCAGCCTGTTAATGTATAAAATACCTACGGTTGTCAAACTTTGTTTACAAGCTTCAAAAATGTTAGTGTATGTGTGTGCATAAAATGATTACAGTGTTGCCAATGAAATTACACATGGCTGTGTTTCCAATTATATGTTGAATAAAATTACACTACACATCTTTTGTGTAAGTTAAAATTAAAACAAAAATAAATAAACATACAAGCCAAAGTAGAATTACACACAAATTATACATGAATGTAATTACATGACCTACAAATGAGAGTAATTGCACACTCTGTGTAATTACACACCTATTGGCAACACTGAATGACTATAATCATTCATGAATGCAGCGTCTGCAATTGTACTTTAGTTACCCTGTAATTGTTATTTTTAAAAACAAAAGGCATGTGTTTCTGACAATTATTCGTTTGTTTATACCAACAAAATGAATGTGTTTTTTGGTGTTGTAATTTTGTTGTAGTCGTGCATGTACCTAGTATAATTGTACCATGGAAAATGTGTTGAAGCCGGTATTCTGTTTAATCATTTAATTACATTTTGCTCATTTACTTCAATAACACTACTACTCAAAAATTTTAATAATGCAGAATGAATTCTCATATTGTTATTCACATCGCGTAAAAAAATTCATACAAATAAATTGCATTTTCAACTCTTGAGAAAAATTGAATTTTCTTTATCCATTAAGTGGTGTGTAAATTGAAAAAATTTAAACTCGTTTTCTGTAAAACTTGTTCTTTTAAGTTGTAGTGTTGTTCTAGTAAATGAGCGATATGTTTTGCAAACTTTTAGAATTTTTGATCTCTTGGAAATAGTGCTTTTAAGATATACACTGTTATTTATGAAAACTATAGATACTCTTATAATCAAGAAAATAATGATTTGAATGACTTATGAGATTTTAATTACTTTTTATACAGATGACAGATCATGCGAGTCCAGCTGGTTGCATTACGCTAGTCATGATGTTTCATTACTTTAATTTAACAAATTTCTTTTGGATGTTTGTCGAAGGTAAATAAATATTGTATATTTACTAAGTATATATGTACGAGTATATATGCAATAAAATTTCAAAGTGTTTGCATTAAATGCAAATGATTTTTCTTAACATAAAATTTATTTTAGAAACAAATCTTATGTTTGTTAATAAATATTTCATGCCATATTTGTTTCAACAGCTATTCATATTTTGTTTTGCTTACATTCGTTAACATCATTAAATATGTATTTATTTAATTGCTGAATTTCGATATGCTACTATACATACATACATACATTCATACTTTTTTTGTCCTTTTTCTTTTCTTAACTTTTCTTTGCATATCCTTAGGCCTATATTTATACACTCTGGTAGTACAAACATTTTCTAGTGATAATTTGGGATTCCTGCAATACGCTTTAATTGGCTGGGGTAAATATGAGAACATTTACTTCATTGTATTTATTTTCTATTATTATTGTCTTTTATTCTTAATAATTTTGGCATTACTTAATTGAATACTAACAATGAAACACAACAAAGTAATTAAAATAAAATATATATATATATATTTTTTTATTATTTTCGTGTATTTAAAGGTTGCCCGGCGGCAATAATTTTTGCTTGGTCTATTGCCAAAATTTATGCACCACCTTTGGACAGCGGCAGTTTCAATGGGGTGAGTCGTAATGTTTAGTTATAATACTGCCAATTACTATTTAATTGGAAACAAACAAATACTCAACATGGAAACAAAACTATTAAGAACATTGACATAGAAACAGGAGATTTCTAAAATATCAGTTTTAATTATGACACATAGTACGTGGCGTTCAAAGTCGTAATATATGTATCTGACTCGAAAGATTATAAAAAAGGCCAATTAGAGATTCCGTTTAATTTATCTGGACTATAATTTGATCCTAGTGCTATGCTGTCTGTCCAAACCATTAAAAAAATAAAGTTCTCTTCGTTAAAATGAATGAATATAATCAATGCATGCTCTCTAATTCCAAAACAAACTTTCATAGGCTAAAAAAAATTTATTTTACAAGTTGGTAATGAACCAGTGCATATTCTCTGATTTTAAGGAGGCCCCATCCATTATACAATATTATTGCATTCGTTGTTGTAAAGGGTCCACCATCTAACGTTTTTTTTTCAACTAGTGCTTATTTCGTGAATGGTAACACTTAGCTCATGTCTGATTTGACAGATAATTAGTTTTATCCTTCCGCTGAACGAATATGGTTGTGAATTCGCTTCGCTAAGTGGGCATGCGGTCGACTTACAGAAGATGCCGATTTTGCCAAAAAATAAATCATCTTTTCAGATGAAGCTCATTTTGATCTTGGCGGGTATGTAAACAAGCAAAATTGTCGCATTTGGGGCACAGAAAACCCGCACGCATACATTGAAAAGCCGACGCACCCCAAACGAGTTACTGTTAGGTGCGGATTTTGGTCCAGAGGCATAATTGGGCCATTTTTTTTTTCGAAAATGAGCAAGCAGTGGCCGTTACAGTCAATGGCGATCGTTATCGGGCCATGGTGAACGAATTTTTGTTCACAAAAATTGAAGAGGAGGATATTGGCAACATTTGGTTTCAACAGGATGGCGCTACGTGCCACACAGCCGAAGCTACACTCGCCTTTTTTTATAGCATTTTCAAAAAAAAAGTTATCTGGCGGACCCTTTATATATTATTGCCGTTTTGACCTATACTATGCAATAAATGGCACAATATCTTCAAAGAAAGTACATATTAAGTTCGTTTGTTTACTTTTCCAGTAAAATCCAGTGGTTGATTAAATTTTGGGTTATATGAAAATTTTACTCTCAAGAATGTCTCGTGCACAAAAAAGTACGCGAACGGAAAAATTACAAAAATTTGCAGATTAATCAAAACAGCTGATAATATTTAGTGATTTTTTTATGGGAATTGTTAAAATTTAAGTTTAAAATTTTTTAAAAGCACTAATAATTCCAAATTAATATTTTACTTATTAAGTAAAATACTTTTTTATTAAAAATACATTGAAATTGATTATTGAGGGGTTTAGCTGGATCCTATGCGCATTTCACTGTTGCTAATGCAGATCATCAGGGAACCTTTACACAAAGTTTCTTAGAACAACTAGAGTTATTATGTTATAAACTTTCATTTAAACAAATGAGAAGCTCAACAACAAATAACAAAGTTGAAACAATAACTCAATAATCAATTTTTTTTTTATTTTCTTTACCATTACTACATTGGCTGACTTTTTCAGCTTAAATTGTAGTTGTAAAAGTATGTAAAAGAAAATAAATGTAAATAACAACAACAGCTATTTAAGAGTAGAGTGTTGCCACACAAATATTTTTTGACCTGGTGCAGTCAATTTAATAATTTGTGATTTTTTTATGGGAATTGTTAAAATTTAAGTTTAAAATTTTTTAAACGCACTTATAATCCCAAATTAATATTTTACTTATTAAGTAAAATACTTTTTTATTAAAAATACATTGATAATATTGTTGTATGTTTTTGTTGTTTTTGAAATACAAATACAATACATATTTTTGGTAATTAATGCATACATTTTTATAATTATGAATTTGAAATAGAAGTTGTGTGAAAGCTTTAGCTTGTATTTAGGTATTATTTTTATTTTTTCTGGGTAAATGGCATAGGAAAATACATCAATATTTGAGATCTGATACTCGGTACCCTGAATAGTATGCAGAAATAAGTATTCACATATACATAAACCTTACATCTCTAAAAAACTAAAGTAAATAACACAATTAAATTAAATTTGAAACTGATATATTTAACGATTATTACTTTTTAATTTGTTTCATCTTGAACATAAACATTTTTCGATTTGTTTTGTTAAACTTTTACTTCAACTTTTCTTCTTTTAAATGTTTTTATTAAAAAAATTATACTTTGCATTTGCTTACTTTTGTTTATTTGATTGAATCATATGTTTTTCTCGTCTACTGGATTTTACTGGCAAAAATTTGTCCAGTAAAAATTTGCAGACTCTCAGTCAACAACTGTCAATTTACTCTCTCAATTGGCGCTCTCTTTTGCAATTTTTGTATGTAAACGAACGCATTTCAGTAAAATACAAGGCGCATTTATTAGGTGGCAGCACTACACCAGGTGACTAATGTCATTATACCAATCTAAATGTCAAATTTGGATTGTGTAGGTGTAAGCCTAAAAGCTTGTTTTTATTTGGGTATCTATAAACATCTTTCGAATATTCAGCTTTGTATGGTGTTTGACATTTCCAATAAGAAACATGCAATCTGACGATGCTACCCTGTTTTGAAAATTAAGAAGGTAATTTATACCAACAAAGTACATGTGGTTGTTGCTGTTGTAATATTTGTTGTAGAATCGCGGGTACCTGATTGATGTGCCTTGAGTAAAATCCAATACAAATTTGCACAAAATTGCACAAATTTTGGGGTAAACAAACGGACCTATTGCTCAATTTTCCTGATAGTTAAAAACATTGAACAATGTTGCCACCACATTATACAATTGTCTTGATTGTACAATAAAAATAAAAAGGCTTTTGCTATTTGCTAATATATTGTCCCACCTTCGAATATGACATACACATTGGCGATATTATTGTACAATATGAAAATGACCCAATTATATTGAAAGTGAGTGGGCCTCTTAAAGCGTTTTGGTTGTTAATCTTCATCACTTTAATAATCACGACTTTATTGGAATTTAGGAAATCGTTAAACCTTAATTTACTTCCCTTAATAATTAAGAAAGCCTGAAAATGGAAAACTCTTTGAACTACTTATTATTATTATTTTTTTTTTTTGAGAAATATTTGCCCTTTTTTTGAATTTTTAAATTTTGTTTTGAGAAACCTACTTGGCTTTTAATTCTTCCTGCTGCTTACATAACTTTGCAAGTGTGTACTTCTTTTCGCTTCCCCTTTTGATCAATGAAATATTTATAAATAATCAAGAGCACAAAGTTTTTTTTTTGTGAAATGAAATCAATCGCATAAAGTTTTTGTTCACACTTTGAAGTGTTCCATTAAAACTTTTTGTTTTTTGTTGGCGTCTACACAAAATGCTTTGTTTTTTCCACAACGAAAAGAAAACGATAGTGATTTCATTAGTTTTTATAACTTTAATGCTTTCAATTTATAAAAATAAAAGCTTTCAAACGAATCAGAATCGAGATAAAATTTAACTGCGGTTAAACGAAAAGTATAAATTATTTGCAATAAAACATCAATAAAAAGTTAAACGCCATGAAATAGTTTTAAAGTTAATTTTATTTAAAGAGAATAGTTAAGTTATAAATAACTCATATTTTTTTTTATGGAAAACTTTTTTAGGTCAACAAATGTCGTTTAACATTCTGTCTTTTGTTTAGTTCTTCGATGAAATTTTGTATGTTCAGTTGCTCCATTTTTTAAATTTTTTATTCAATATGATAAGACTTGTTTAGTTTATTTGCATTTTAAATTTTATTAATAACTTTACTTTGGGTTCGAATTTTGTCATGTTGCGAGTAGAATTGAGAATTTGAAATCTTGAAAGAAGAAAATCCAAAACTACGCATTCAAATGGAATCAAATGCCACAGCCTATATGTAGATGTTTAAACATTTGCATTCCTTAAGGCTGTTTTGAATATACAATTCCATTGCATAGAAGGTATATTATCATCCACGTAAACATTTTGTATGTCGTTTGCCGCGAACACGTGATATTGACATGGTAAAATCTATTACAATGCTTAATAAAACCAAACTTTTTCAAAAATAATAAAATTTTAACAGCTGATTCTGGCAGAGGAGACCAAAGCTTAACGGCCGTAGAAAAAAATTACAATAATAATTTGTGCTTCAAGTGACACATTTTTATGGTCATTTTAATTTAACCTACGTTCCTCTCAAGTGGGTCAACTCAAAATTTGCAAATTCTGAGTAAAAAAAACTGTTCCTATTATCATATACATAATTATAAAACCCATTCACCGCAGAAAGTTACGATGAAAATTCGCAAGGGGACTAACAAACGATACCTTAACGATAAATTTTTACAAAAAGTTTTTACCTTTTGATTCAACGAAACCAAATCTTGTTTTGAAACATTATTTAAATCAATTTCATTGATAATAAAATTGTGAACAGCATACAGTCTGAAAGAAAATGATTTGAATCAAACACTGAAAAAAAAATTGAATTCAGAATTATTTTTTTAACACTTTTCATCAAGAAAAACAGGGCAGTCCACTGTCAACGTTATCAAAAGCTTATGCGAAGTTTATATTTATGGAAAAAGTCATTTAATTGAGGTTAAGTTACAATTATATTTTTTTAACAAAAGCAATAACGTCCATCACAATAGTTTATTTTTTTTTTAATTACTTACTATCTCTTATGCACATTATGCACGATTATCTTCATCTATCTATCTATCTATATAATTAATAGGCGAACATGTTTTTTGTAATCCCTTTTACGGTGGTACCACCGCATCGATTTTAAAAAGATTTATATGGTTTTAAAGGATTTTTTATGCAGATGTGCTGAATCTATATTTTATTGAAATCGGTTTAGTGTTTTGGGAGCTATAAGCGTTTAAAGTTGCTACTACTACATGCACACATATTACACACGCATTTATTAGCTTACAAGTAAAAAAAGAAACAAAACATGAGTGTGTGTGTGTGTGTGTTTGTAGTATTTCTCTTGACCTTACAATTATTTTTCTCTTATTTGTTGTTGTATCAAAGCCATAATACTTAAAGGAAGAGAGTTGAATAAATTGAATTAATTTTTTAATTAATTTCATGTATTATTTAATTATGCTTGCATATGTATGTAAGTTTGTGTGTGGCTGTGTTTTAATGAATTTTTTTTATGACGTTTAGATACATTTTCTTTGAATCTTAAATTATTTACATTTTGATTCTAGAATACGGATGAGTGTGTCGTCCGTTTGGTATATCTAGTTTTATTTATTTTATTTAATAACTGATAAAAAACATTTTAATTTATATCAAAATTACACTTTTTATGCTGCACTGAGCACGTTTCTTGTAAATGTCAACTTCCACTGCCCATAATCCGGCTGATATTTGCAAAAACCAAATATGCAGTTATTTGCTTCGATATATTCTTAACCGAACTATTATTCTTTGTACTGTGCATTGAATAGATATACTGTATATCGTTTTATGAGTTGACCTCCTTTAGAGCAAGAAATACAAAATATGATGGTGTTAGCAACAAATTGTATGTATGTATATAGCTCAAATCGAAGTCTGTTAAGTGGAAAGTAAACATCCCAGTATCTTTTTTCAAATTTTTTTTTAATAAAAACAACCCGCGAAGCGATTAGCTTGTCTGTAGAAAAATACCCAGAGTCCATGGCGGCAATCGAACCCACGACCTCTGGGTTGGGAGGATAGTATCGCTACCACTCAGCCAGAGGGTCACCTTTGTGAATAATTCAGCATTGTGAATAAAGACAGTTGTTGCTGAAAGAGCTCCACTTAAATAACAGTGTTAAGCCAATAGATATGAACGCGTGTCGAATTTTTAAAATACGACACGACCCGAAAACGAAAACTAAGAAATTTTCTCAACACGCACGAAATCAAATTAAATAGCAAAAAATACTTTTTTCAAATAAATTAATATTTTTGTTTAATTTCAGAACTTTAATCTTGAGAGACTCATACACTACCAACAAATTTGCAATATATAACACCAAAAATCGTTTCGAGTTTTTCGTGTAAATTTTGCTCAGCACAAAACGACTCAGCTTTGTGCTGAGTCGTGCGTGCTCCTTTCACTAAATGACGTGTTCTAATTTCATTCAAACTGTATACGAGTGACCTTGCAATTACGAACTTGAATATATAAACATTTTTAAAAGGTAAAAATGATACAGTACTTTAAAAATAATTTTGTTTTGGTTCATCATACAATTTCTTTCGACTATGACCCTTAAGGTAGAGACGGGCGACACAACTGTATTCAACATGTAAAATACATGTTTAGAGGGATGAGCTGGTCCTTTTTTTTTTTTTTTTTGAATATGTGTTTATGTGTGCGTGTGTGGGTTTGAAAAGGAGCCCCACAGCAAATTAAATACAATTGCATCTTAATAAAACGCATTCCAGTTATCGAAAAAAGGAACACATGTACAAATACAAACGGACGTACGTACCAATAAAATCAATGTTAAACTTGAATACGTGCAGGCAGACCTTCATTTTGTAACCATTGCTGTATTTTCGCATAAAAAATTCTGTCGTAATTGAGTACATAGTTCGTATTCACAAGGGTATCACAAAAAGTATTAAAATACATATACACTCCACATCGGACGACTAGAATCGGTTAAATTTCCGTTTTTAATACGCCATATTTTTATTCTTAATTTTTTTTCGACTGCTCAAATTGAAGAAGAAGAAACCACTGCCAAATAATGTACATGGGACATTCAAGTAGGAACAGTGGTTTTTACTGACGAAATTAAAGTGAATAGAAAGGTAGCTACAATTATTATTTTCACGATATAAGAAATGGAGGAGTTATGGTCTGGTACCTCGTTTATACGCAAATCTTATTTGGAAATACTGAACTCACCGTTTATGCGTAGATAGCATACATTACTATCTGTGAATTATATTGCCACACATTGTTAAATGTGTATTACATTTCTTACAAAACAAAAATAATTGGCAACATATTACACCTTATTTGCAAATAGTTTTCGTTAGTTATTAACTTACAATAAAAAAGTTATACCGCAACGCCTTCCACTTTTATTTGCAAATAAAAAGTGCCTATAAACGGGATATGGGTTGCAATAACTCATTACGGCCCAATCGATTTATAATTTCAAAGTACAAAAATAAGTGAAGAAACTTAAAAGACTCTATCACAATTTACTTTCTCTAATATAAATGTAATGTAATGTTAATCTCTTTGTGTTTTTCTAAAAAAGTCACTAAAATACTGTTGAAACATATTTAATTTCTGTTGTTGTTGTTATTATTGTAATTTCCACTAAATACTCTTTTCGATGTTAGTACAATTTATAGGTGTGGGTAAAAAAATTAAAAAGATATATCGTACTAAAAACAATAATTTAAGTGGTTCTAATCATCTGATCGGGAGTGTACTCATATATGCATTTGTGTGTGTGTATGTGTGTGTGTGTATTTCAATTACATATTTTGTTGCCCCATTTGCAAAATCATTTTTATTTTTGTCTCGATGCCTGCATTAACATACGAGTATACTACGTTTTCAATACAGGACGAGTTAAAAATAGAAAGGATTTTATTATTATCAATTGTTACATATGTATATGTATGTAAGTATGTAGATGTTTTGTTTTAATTAAACTATGGTCAATTTTAATTGCATTTTTGTACATTGAAAACAATATGCATTAGGTTTAAAAGGTGATATGTCTACAATGCAGTTTGCAATTTCCCACGTGCTTACTTATCCCTTTCAGACCTAGCTTAATCGATTGTGCGATCTGCCTTGATTGACCTCAAACTACATTAAAAAATGATTTTTTGTCTATTAACCGGCAAGCAGTGATTGTGAGGTCTTGTTTCTTTCTCAAAAAATAAGAGAAACAAAAAAAAAAACAACATAAAATAAAAAATACAGCCTAAGTTTCGTTGTGTCTTACAAGCAGTGTAGACATGCGTCCACAAGGTGAATATTTTCGTAAAATATTTTTGATATATGCTCTCAAAATTACTGGTGGCAACAGCAAAATGAGATTTTTCAACAATTCAGTGATTCCGGGTGGTATTGTGCATAGTAACAAGTAGCCAGTGTTCAAGGAAATTCAGATAGCACAATTGTGTTGATCAGGCACAAGATGACATTTTGTTTTATGCTCACGTTTGTGTTATCTGATGTTGACTTCAGCGACGATGATAATACTGCTGACAAAATCTGGATGTCTTTAGATGAAAATGCAGAAAAAGAAAATAATGAAAACATTGAAAATATTTATATGTTTGAGTCTACCAATAACAAGCCAGATAGACCGATTGAACAACTAAACTCCCCAGATATAACATTGTTTCATTCCCGAGTATTGCGCTTCCGACATCATCGCTTTATCAACAAGAAATCATCCACAAAACTCCGCCAGAGTATCTAAATAAATATTTTCTAAAAGCCCATTATCAATGAGTACAATAAATAGGGTGGTCCGGAAGTGAGCTGTATAGCTTCGAGCATTAAATGGTTCTACGAATGCGCGATCGTAGTGGGGTGGCTTCTTCATCCGGCGATCAAGGTGTACTGGTCCTACAAATATAGACTTTCTCTCTTTTTTAACTCCATGTACAATCATAAATTACTGGAACTTAGACCAAATATGCACTTTTCAGACTATTCCGAACCATACTCAATAAATAAACGATGTATGGACAGTTCAATTTGTCATCGAAATAGTTGGAAAATGGTGAAAAGATTTGTCAACTGAGATCATAAATTATTCAATTGATGAACAAATGATTCATTCCCTTTAATGGGAGGTGTACTGCACGAAAAGTTACTCGTATTAGATCAAAGCCATGACCAGTTGTATTGCAAATCTGGTATGCGCAACTTTTTATGGTAGTTGACTTCCAAGTTTTTCAGGGAGCTGAAACGATTAAAAATTTTGTATCAAAGGACAGGAAATTTAGATAGATTTTTTACAGTAATTCCACTACCTACATATGTCTGCCAAAGATCCTGTTGGTAAAATTGAAGGATAGAACAAAAATCTTAAGCACACTTGCCCGGCCAAGTATGAACAGTTATTAAAAATTAAAACGCTTTTAAAGGTCTGGAGTATTACAGGATTAAAATAAAAACTAAGAAATGTATTGTTAAAGTATTTTTCCTTTTTCCTGATCTAGCGATATATAACTAACTCTTCAATGGAATAAAGAAAATAATGCAAGCTTATTGGATTGGACTAGTTCGAGAAATATTGCTTAGAATTTAAATTTATCTAATAACTTATGTATACATTTTCATTGATTTCAAACTGCATTAAATTGTTTTTTTGTTTGTTTTTTAACTAATCATTTTTCTTATATATTTTAATTTGGTTCATTTAATATTTTGTATGCAATGATCTGAATATTTATAAGGTCAAAACATCACATTAGATAATAAAACGAATAAAATATTTTTAATATAATTCAAAACATTTTTTACATGTTATGACCGAGATGACACAATTGTGCAATGTCCTTTTCACAAAAAAAGTCCTTTGAAAACGCTTCTGTAAGCAAACTTTAGCCTAAAACTTAAAGAATTATTTTGATATTGATGATTTAAAGGAATTTATACACAAAATAATGTTCAGGTCCGAAAGGGTTATGTACATTTTATCTGCATATAACATTCCAGCAAAAAAATATAAACAGAAATGAGTTTCCACCTGTGTGTAATATGGCTGGCGCATGCAAATTCTCATTATGATTGTCTTTTCCACAAAAATGGTTTTTAATTTTCTGAGTTTATGAGATATGAAAGGCATTATTTTATCTTATTTCTAAAGTAGCTGTATCATGTGCATATGTATGTACATATAAATATAACCCTGTAGGAAGTGTCAACAGGGCAACAGTACTGGGGCCTAATTCCCGCATTCGATTGCGAGCGAGTTTTTAACTTTTGGGATTTTCGAATTCGGTTTCGAATAACACATATCGAAATTTCTAATGACAGCATTCGATAACGTGCATACATTCAAAAGCAACCGTTTGTGTTTTTACTCACAAGGAAAAGAAAATGTATATTCAATATTTTACCTATTTATTTACATATATATGAATATGTGCTCAAATGTCTTATAAGAAAGTACAAACATAAAGAATTTCTAGTTGACTTTAAATATGTATAACAAAACACACTGACTTGGCAAATAATGCTTTGCCTAAGACTTGTCGGGGAAAATAAAAATAAATTCAGTGAAGTGCGACTTAGATCCGCGCACGAAGGGTTCCGTACGGAAACTAGATATGTAATTCAATACGAACTTTAGCCTATATAAAATATAGTTTTGAAATTTTTTTTCGTTTTTGGTTTTTTTTTTGTTTTAGCGATTTTCTTAGGTTTGACACTTTTTTCTCGTCTTGGCCATTTTTTTCGGTTTCTGGCATTTTTTTAATTTTGGCGATTTTTATTAATTTTGGTGATTTTTTTTCATATAAACATTTTTTTAGTTGGGCGATTTTTTTCGGTTTTTGGCGTTTTATTTTCATTTTGGCGATTTTTTTCATTTGGGCGATTTTTTCGAACTTGGCGATTTATATTAGTATTGGAAATGTTTTTTAATTTTGGCCAATTTTTTGGTTTGGCGATTTTTTTTTTAATTTTTGGCGATTTTTTTCGGTTTGAGGATTTTATAATTTTGGGATTTTTTAGTTTTACCGTTTTTGAAAATTTCAAGGGTTTGCATCTTACGGTGTGCAAGATACAGCAAGTTGTCAAAATTACATGGTCAAAATTGCATTAACTGATAGAACACCCTTTAATTTAAAATTTTTTAATTTATAGTGTTAATTGTTGTAGTCTGCATAAAAATACACTAATTTTACTTTTAATTTTTAAATCTTATGTATTTGTTGTTGTAGCGGCCAAGGTTCTACATATTCTGCCAAATTTCTGTGACGGACAGACGGACAGCGTAGCGAAAACAATAGGGTTCCTTTCACCTTTGGTGTACCTATTCTGGGAGCATCTAAATAACAAATTAACTGCTTCTGGTCAACCAATAAATTAAATCGAAAATGTGGATAGTGCTCTATTCTCTAACTTTACACTCATTAATTATTAGTATTTTATTAATTAAATAAAAATGAAAATAACATTTATGTATATTCCTTTCTTTGTTCTGTATATACATATGTACGTACATACATATGTTTTTGCACACATACATATATACAAACATATGTTTTTGTTTACAATTTATTCAGTGTTGTGAAATGAATTTATTTGCCTCTTTCCAACACTGAAACAAAAACTCGATTCGCTTGGTAACGAGTGACATCATCGGAAAATTTCGTGCCATCGAAATTAATTTCTATTCGAATGCAATTCCGATCAGGAGTGCAAGAATTAGGCCAATGATTTACTATTGTATTTGTCGCCAGTACTACTGACCAATTACATATACACTATAATTTTTGCTATAGACATTTAACATGTGCGTGTAATTAAAAAAAAAATTACTATAAAGTTCCTTTGAAGATACATACATATTAGAAAAATTTACTACTGACTTCGCTACTATTGACTATGTAGTACCTTTTCTGCCCATATGATGTTTTATTAAAAAAAAATATTAATGCAATTTTTTAAGCATTAACTGCAGTATTCATAAAAAATATTTTAGGTTCATTATCTTTTATTTTAATGCATATATATTTATTTAGTGTATCTTCAAAAAAGAACTAACAACCAACCAACCTTCCTACAGGGACATTACTTACACACACACACACACGCACACAATCGCACATACACACACACACACACAATCGCACATACACACATGCATGCATGCAGGCATATTAGTTTATGCATGTTATAAATGTGTTTAAAAGTTGTCATTCATTAATGCGGGTCGTTTCGTAGATAGGCCAAGCAAATCTAGTTACGCACGCCTATAGGTGGTAAAATTAAAATTTCAATGTGACTTAAGGCTTCATTAGTCTTTACTTTCTGTTGCTGTTCTGTACTGTGCCGTTCTGCTTCTAAATTTTAGTACTTACTTTTTCTTTAGTAACTTATCCGCTATTTCGTACCAGAAGGGTCGCAGTTTTCAACTAAAGCGATGAGTTTTGCATCGTCCATTGTTATGTTTAAACGTAATTTAATATTTTTCATTTAAAATTCATTTTTTTTTAATTCAAAAAGCGCAACACAATTTATTTCAAAATGTTTTTATTTAATTTCTTTCATTTTCAGAGGTTGAATCGAAACAGAACAGAACGAAACAAAAAAACTAACGACTTGTATTAGATTTCTATAAACAAAAAAGAGTCAGCTGATTCGTAACAGAACAGAAAGTAAAAACTAATTCTGGCTTTAAACAAAAAATCTATTGAATATTTATATCATAAAATTTTTATTAATTAAAAAAAAAATGTGTTAGCACAATTAAAATCAAAAGGGTAAAATTTTTGAGCTAGATGCCATAAAAAAATTATTACTATCAATGAAGTTTTTACATTTAGTGAATCGCATCAGTTAAATTAATTAATTAATTAATTTTTAATTGCATCAATTAAATTTTTCATTAAATCAATTATGTACATGTTTCATTGAATCAATTAAATGTTTCATTGAATAAATTAAATTAAACTGTTCATTTTATCAATTAAATTTTCAGTTGGTCTGTTGTATTTCGAGTAATCATGACCATAATATAGTTGAAATTAAATACATCATTTTTAATTAGAAAATATGTATTGAAAAATTAATAATAATTGTAAATACATAAAAAATGTGTTTTAATGTGATTAATTGAAAACATTTATTAAGAGGGATGTTTTCTGAGCATGTACTAGATATGGGCTCATGTCGTGTGTTTTCTTGACACGAACACACACGACTCAACACGAATAAATAATCTGATTTCGTGCGTGATCGAGTCGTAACGCGTTGAGCAAAATTTGCACGATAAAACACGAAACGATTTTAGGTGTAAAACATGTGTGCATGAATTTCCAGTAAGGAAGAAATTTAACGTTTTATGTCGTAAACACGCAACACCAGCAAATTTTTGGATAGTGTATGGGGCATTTAAGCTTAAAGGCCTGAAATTAATCAAAAATGATTTTTTGATATTCAATTTGATTTTCTGCGTGTTGTTGTATTGTGTCGTGTTGGAAAAATTTTTTCACGCGCTTGTTTCGTGCATCTTGTTATTCGTGTTCAGGTCGTGGGGTGTTGCAAAAATTTGTCACACACCCATCTCTAGTATGTACTACATTTCAAAATAGTTTTTTTTAAGTAACATAAGCAATATAAATCTGAATCTGAGCATGGTACTAATTTCTGCCTGAATTTCACGTATAAAATTTGTTATTAATTTTTATGTGAAAAAGAAGTTTTTAAAATTGTATGGAGAAATATTTACTAGCATATATATATTTAGTAGTATATTTCTTGGTTATAACGCCGAAGATTGCATATTTGAATATAATAACAAGACGTAAGGATATGAAATGGCAAAACTTTCAATTAAATTTAAAAAAAATTAACATTAAAAAAGTCTCCCCATTCGTTGTTAAGGCAGAATTATTAAAATCGTATCGTGATGTTGCGTGTCAGCTGACAAAAACCGTACGATATACAATGCATGTTACTAGTTATAAAATATGTGGTGGTAGCACTGCTGACGTAGGAATCTGCAGAAAACAGATTTTTCTGTAGCGAATGTCAAAAACGCCGCATTTAATGTCATACAAAAAAAAGTGCTGTGCAAACTGTTACATTTTCTATAAATAGTGCACAAAGTTGAATGATACGGCAAGCTTTAAAGTAAAATGATACGATTTTACTAATTCTACCTTAAGACTCGTAACATCCCCCGTAATAGACAATAAATGTTAAAAATTCCGTTCACCTTCCTTTTTGAAGTCAGCACAAGCAAACAAAAATTTGCATAAGTAATTTATCCCAAACTTGAACTCAGTACCAGACCGTACAGATAAAATATTTTTATTGCGATAAACTAATGCAAAAGTTATACGCCTGCATGGCTCAATATAACAATTTGTACAATCACATAATCTTAAAGTGATCGCGGCTGATTGAAACCAATCGAATCTTTAGTCACAGATTTAATTAGCCTTCAAAAAAACTTACCAGCTGTTCACCTCTGTGGATAATAACCCGCAATTTTGTTGCTACATACACACAATACAATGAACTGTTTATGATTATGGGTTTAATTCATGTTGTTTACAAAATTGTAGTGATGCATATTGCTGAATATAAATTACATTATTTATGCAATAAATGAAGGCTTCTTGGCATACGACCACATGCCTTAGAGGTTTAGTTTATTATTTTTATGTTTTTTATTTTCATGTATTTTTAACTTGTTTTTTTTCTTTATCTAACGACAAAGTCGCAAACAGGTTAAATGCGTTAACTAACTAACCTCAAGGCTAAAAGGATGAAAATCATGTAGCAGCAGCATAACAAACACATAATGATGATGTTGCAAGTACGTACTCATGGTAAATTAAATGTTTGGTTGCATGACTTATGCACAAATATTTCTATAATTTACTTACTACTGTTTAATTTAAAATAATTTTTTTTTGTGAAAGTATGCTATTAGAAATTATGTAACTAATCTTTCCATAAACATTGTTTAAAACTTTTTTTTTTGCATATTGCATTTTTTTATACATAACTATTATTGCACATAAAATTACTGACTTCGGCTATGGTCTGAGAACTAAAATTCTATTGTAATTTTGTACTCCATTGCGAAAATTTTGAAATAATTTTACCCATATCAAAAACAGTTGCAAAAAATAAATTGTTATTTAGTATTTTTATGAGGATAATCCAAGTATGCACATATGGGCAGTTTCCATGGGAAAAATCTATAAAGTGGGCTAAGAATTGCTCCATTATCCGCTCTATTCTCCGGATTTAGCCCCAAGTGGCTATTTCTTGTTTTCAAACCTCAACAAATTGCTCAGCGCCATTAAGAAGCGTTGTTTTACGTGTATAGATCTCAAAAGAGGCTATGTTTAAAAAACTAAAACAAATTTTTTGTCCACAAATCTGTGTTACATACAAAAAGTATTTGTATTCTTAAAACTAGGTAGTAATTTACACTTTCACACGGGCTTCGTTGCCCATACTCTTATAATATACATTAGTAGTACGTTTAAGACGGTTCTCGACCACTTTTGCAGTATAAATGATGCAGCATGCCTGAATATTGAATTAGACAACGAAAGTAATACAGTCTCACTCACACACACAATCTTTCATACCACTTAATAAGGGATGGATAGTAAAAGAGACAGTAAAGCAGGGTTACCAGACTTCAGTTATTGCTAGTATTTGAAGAAAAACCACAATGAAGGTCTAGAACCGTCTTAAATGTACTACTCACATTTATTTCTTATTTCAGCTGGACATTGAATGTGCTTGGATGCGTGAGGCTCACATTGACTGGATATTTCAAGGTCCTGCTTCTTTGGTTTTACTTCTTAATTTAATATTTCTGATACGTATTATGTGGGTAAGTTCTCAAACAAAAAACATTCTAAACTTCAATATTTGGCAAAAATTAATTGCACTGAACTGTGGCAGCAGAATCAAAATGTTTTGGAAAAACTAAATTAATAAAATAAACTTTCTAAACGTTCTAACGTGCGTGTATAGCAAATAAACAACATTTTTATGTCTTGAATCAGAACTCCTCAGGTTTCTAAGCAGCTGAAACATAAACTCTTAGGCCGGGTTTCCATCTGTGTGCCCTGTAACCGCTAATTACTAATGAAAAACAGGTTGATTCAGACACGTATTTATTAAGTTAAACAGTTTCATACATAACTAGTAGACAATTTTATAGAATCCAACATGATTGGAAAATTTTTAAATCAATAAATATATGTCTGAGTCAAACAGTTTTTCATTAGTAATTAGTTGGTTACGCTTTTTTGGGCAAATTACATACAAGAAATGCCAGATGTATTCTCAGCCTTACCCCCTCTTTGTGTAAGACGTTTGAGTTAGAAATCTTGGTGTTTTTGTAATAGATTAAAGAAAAGTTGTACAAGTTTCCTTTAGTCTATTACAAAAACGCCAAGCTTTTCAACTCAAACGTTTTACACAAACAGGCGGTTAGAGTGGGACATTCTATTTTATTATGTTTTACAAGACAACATGATTGCGGGTGTGTGCAGTTTTTCCGTCTTTATCTAGTTCAAAAATATATAGTTTTGAATTAAAAAATATCGAATTTACATTAGATCCCAATTTGCATGAAAAGAATCCCCCTTACTCGAAAGTTAGGTAAATGAGAGAGTAACTTTCTCTTGTTCTCTTGCATTACGGGCTGTTTAATTTTTTTGGGATAGTTATATAGCCAAAAATAAATAAAAAATAAATGTTCCTAAATATTAACTAATAAATAATAAAAATGGAAAGTTGTTTAAAAACTAGCGGTGAACAAAGTTTTATAAGTTTATAAACACATTCACCACAGCCGGCTACATGAATACACTACATCAAATGCCGCTAGCTGCATGTGTCGCCTTATAGCCAGCTATCTTGAGTGATATATTTAGTTATAACATCTTTACAAACTATCGTAAATTTTTTAAATAATGAAGTCCACGGATTTGGAGGCCAAAAATGCTAAGAAGTTGATTACGTTCTTTCTTGACAGTCAATCAGCGCTTTTTTCTTGTTTGTAAATAATTTTTGTATTATGAAATATGTATATGAGAGAAATGCTTATTTATTTATTATTATTAAACTTTAATAATAATAAAATTCGTGGTGTTTGTTTGCAGGTCCTGATAACAAAACTGCGTTCTGCCAATACCTTGGAGACGAGGCAATATCGTAAAGCTTCAAAAGCTTTAATGGTATTGATACCATTGTTTGGAATCACATATCTATTGGTACTTGTCGGACCGGAACAAGGCATTAGTCGAAATTTATTTGAAATTGCAAGAGCTTTTCTAATAAGTACTCAAGTAAGTTAACTTTAAAAAAAAACTACTAGCAAAGGGTGCCCTGAAACTCATGCAAGATTTATATTTAAAAATAATTTATGTACGAATGTTTATTGAAACATTACATGCAACTCAGTTTGGTTCACATTGTTATATCCGTTCAAATCTTTAATAACGATTTAGCTTATAGTTGTCTCGTGTCATAACACTTTCATTTAGTAACTGGGTTGTGTCAAAATTGAATTGACTCTCAGACAACCAAACTTAGTTGAAGGAAGAAATGGGGCTTCCGTTACACCAAATGACTGATATTTCAAAATCTTGCATAAGTTTCAGGGAGCTCTTCTGATATAGATTTGAAACAAATTGCTTTCCATAGAAGGTGGAAGTTTATTGTATTGCATGAAACTTTCATATCACATCCACTCTCGAGGTATTAAATTATTTTTACATTTCCTTTTTCTTTTAAGGGTTTCTTCGTTTCTCTATTTTTCTGTTTTCTCAACTCAGAAGTGCGCCAAACGCTGCGTCATCGTTTCGACAGATGGCGCGATAATCGCAACTTAAGACATAGCAACTCCCAAAGGAATCGCAGGTATTTTGCTCTTACTTCCAACTAAGCGTAATTTAGTCTGAATTTTTAAAATTTATGTTCACTTTGGTTTTGTTTTTTAATTTTCTGATGATTATTTTTATTAAATCGTATTGTGCATGTGCATGCATGTATGTATGGATTAGTAATGCACGAATATTCGTATTCGTATTCGAATTACCGAATATTCGGCCATTTTTAATGCGAATACGAAGCATTCGTATTCGTCAAATTCAGGCGAATACGAATACGAATATGTTTCCAAAAAAATAAAATAAAGAAATGCATAAATCCTAAACTAAATTTAAATAAATGGATAAAAATATTAGTTTGTACGAATCCATTAAATTTTTTATAGACATTTGTGCTTTGTATCATTTTCAAATATTATTTACTGACGATCATTAAAATTTTGGGTAGTTTTTATTAACTTTAAATTACGCCAACAGGAGTATGAAGTTCTTTTTCATAACAATTTTTATTATTATTATTTTTATTATTATATCATTAACAATATTTCATATTGCAGGCGTAAATAGAGCCCTAATTTAATGTCTATAAATTTTACATTAAATATTCGTATTCGTATTCGCGAATATCATTTCAAATATTCGTATTCGCATTCGTATTCGCGAATATCGAAAATTGACATTCGTTACATCACTAGTATGGATATATTTATACATGTGGTTTACATTAGTGTCCAACTTCTGTATCCGCCAAAATTGATAATCGGCAAATAATGGGTGTTCAGCATTAATTTAGCCAATTTTTCATTTAAAAGATTTTTCTCAATGCTGGTTCTGGCTGAAGTTCACGATCTCATAAAAATAATATGTTAAAAAGGTGCGAAAATTCAGATTGGTAAATTTCTCAAGCAGCATTCCTTGCCTAGCGTTGATATTACTGGCTTCATATAACAACATTTTATATATTTTTTATTTATTACCGACATAAAAAGAATAAAACCATCCTGCACTTTTAATAATACTTAAAAAATTATATCGAGGTATGACAAAATGGCAGGTCAAACTGAGAACAGATAATAAAAGAGTTGCCAGACGGAGGACTTATTATGTAAGTTTATTCGAAAATCAAACCCATGAACCGATCGGCTTTTCAAAATAGTTTTTTACTGTGTATTATGTCATCATAGACCAGTAACTTCCTATAGCGGGAAGTTAAAAAATTATTATTATAAGATTTATTTTCAATAAAATACATAAAACAAAAAAGTATTTAATTTAATTTATTATTAACTTAGATTTTCTTATTTTTAGATCTGATATTGCCTTTGAGTCCTTAATTAAGGTTTCTTATATATTCTAAATCAATGAAAGAGCGTTTTTATTGCCAGATTCTGAATGAAGCTGGCGTTTCATGAAAACTCTAGTTTGCGTAGGCTGCACTAGTGGTTCATTTGCATACATCCCCTAAAAAAATAATTCTTATGTAATTTAAAGATTTTAAACGTTCCTTACCATTAAGGGAAACACATTTTGCATTGTGTTCTGCAATAAGCATTTCAAAAATTTCTCTATTTTAACGCTTTAGGATTCGCTGTGCACGATCCTTATGACGCTCTTCGACCGCAGACGATAATTTACAGACAGTGGGCACAACACCGCGCTTCAAAAATCCTTTTTTTTTCAGTAAAACCTTATGAAGAATTCATAAAAATTAAACAGTTTATTTTGCATACATACATGTACTCGTACTATGTGTGTAACTCATAAATTATTTATTTTAAATCACAAATTTTGTTTGAAATCCTCTAGTTTGGAATTTTTAATACAGCGGGCAGTAAAATGTTCAATTGATTTAATAAACTGGAATTAGACAGAAAGTTTTTGTCTTATTACTATCTATTACTATTATTGCTATTTATCACTGCGTACCTCATTTCTAATTAATTATGAAGTTATGTTTTCCATTATTTGTTTTCACCTTTGATGTTAAGTTAGTATTTTGTTTTCAAACGGGTAAAGCAAGTGATGCCAAACAATATGCTGAAGTTGTCAGGAGGTGGTTTGAATTAATTAAGTGCAAACTTTTTTTAACAAAATATTTAATTTTAAATATTACACTAGTTTACAAAATTATATTTTTTTCATGTACAATTGATGAGAGGTAATTTTCCTTGTGTATTTTCGTCCGCTCAATTCGAAAATCAAGGTTAAATTTTTTTATGGAACAGTTTTCAAAACATTGTAATTTTTTAATTTTTTCGAACTTTTTCTTGGTATTCAAATGCAAGGTATTGAGATGAAGAATAAATATCTATAATCGGATCTTTGATTGATAAAGCGGTTCAAAATATATCGATGAAAATAAGGCACATTTTCAAAACAATCATATATTCCAATAATTCTATGGCGACAGAAAAGTACAAATCGTTAAAAAAAAACGTCTGGTTTCTGTTCATATACGTAAAGATGATAATTTTACGTAAGAACTAAGACCAACCAGAAGAAAATCGACCGAAAAATTACAAAGTTATAAGCAATTGAGCGAATTTAACCTTGATTTTCGAATACAGCGGAAGCAAATACATAAGGAAAATCACCTCTCATCAAATGTACATTTTCGGTGTAACTGGTGTTACTATTGAAGTCAAAGATGTGCAGTTGAGCACTTAAGATTATTGCATTTTTTTTTGCTTTTTTCTTGTTATAATTTCTGTTAGCCCAAATGAAACATATTTATAGCCAGATTTTGTAAAAAATTTCGTTTCTAAACGTTTCAAGTTTGTATGAAAAAAGACGCAAATTCGTTTCAAAAAATAATTTTTTCCACACAATTTCAAAACGGAAAAATCGTTTGTATTTACAAAATCTACCATTTAATCATTTTAATGTTATTTTCTCTAATTGTAATATACATTTTCTAACTAAAGTTACAAGCATTTGAGGTTTTTTTACTCGTTTCGATAACAAAAATCATTGAAATAAACTAGAAACGTTTTAAAGCATTTGACACTTGCTTTTGCATTAGATAATTGCAGTTACGAAAGTCAAGGTTTTGTTTTTTTTATAATTTGCAAACGTTTGAAAAAAAAAATCAATAAAGGTGGAAGTACATACCAGAGAACGACAAAATCTGATTGAAAAAATATTCATACGTAATCAATATCCTAAAAGCATGCCTTTGTGTTCATACATCATTCCAATCATATTGTTGTTGTTGGCTCTACGACTTTAAACATGTGTCGCATCATACCAATCAATTCGGGTGTTTGCTCCTTTTTCCCATTCATGATTATTTTGATGAAAAATGAAATAAGTAGGCAAAAGCGTTCGTTCTGATTATCAACAAATATTTGTATGATGAATAAAATCAAAAAAGCAAAAATGAGCGCGTATGAGCGCGTATGCATCAAGTGATGATGATTTTTTATAAACAAGGGAATATTATGTACTTATGTATTTAGCAATTTATATACCGATGCTATCAAGTAGAAAAGCCATATTTCGTATTTTTTACGAAACACATTTCACACAAATACACCTCATCATAAAAATTTAATGCAATAGTGTTAAAAATAACGCTTTTATAAGCAATTGGACAAAAAAAGTTACATTGTGAATATTACAGTTTCTATTATATCTTCTCCTGTAAAGTTGCTTATATATATATATGCACGCAAATCCCGGTATAACGAACGATATAATGTCAGGCCCATTCGTTATACCGAAAAATTTGTTATATCGCCAAGTTTTTGCAAGTGTTATTTTTTTAATTATTATTATTGTAGACAAGATACAATACAATAAAAGTAATTAGGGTAATTTGTTTTCAAATACTCTACCAAATGCAAAGTAACGGTATCACATTTTTTTGCATTTTCATTGCAGCTGTCGATTTTGTTTAATATTTTTTGCCGTTCGTTATATAAACCACATATGTACCTATTTATCAAAACATTGGCTATATAAGGTAGAACTAAATGTTAGAGATATGTTCCTAGCAAGTTTTTGTGTTATATTTTGCGATCTTTTCTTTATCATTCGTTATATCCAGTATAAAATTAGGATAATATTCGTAATATAAGGTAGTTAATGTAAAAAATTTGGACGTTGGTTATATCGGATTTTCGTTCAAGCGAGATTCGTTGTACCGAGATTTGCCTGTATATATATTTATTTGTAATATGCTCCATATTGCACTTCTTCCTTTTCGTCTCGGTGATAAAGTATAAACACTTAGAAATTTGGTCTAGCACAAAATCCTGGTCGTTTTCCATTTTTTCTTTTTAAAGTGTTTGCTTACTGATTTGTATTAAAACAATAATAAGGGTTTTCATGAGAACTCTTAAAATTCCCATTTGTACAATTGGGCAAATTTGCGAGACTTGTTTCATGAAGCCCCTTTTCAACTTTTGCGCAAACAGTTAAGTAAATTTGAATGAAATGTCAAAAAAATTAATATAATAAAAATTAAAAATTAAATTTCGAGCAGTTTTTAAATTAAATACATATTTATATATTTCTATAAAAATAAAAAGTTTGTGTTTGTGTGTATCTAAAATGCCTCAAGGAAGCAAAAAAAAAACTAGTTAAATAAATGCACAATTAATTGCACAGCTTAAGTTTACGAGTGAAAATTGTTGGGCAAAGTAATCAGGTTTGTGTAAATAAATTTCCATACAATTTTTGACATTTTATTTACGAGAGTGTAAAAATGCACAATTGCACAGTTTGCGGGACTTTTGAACGTTCTCATGAAAACCCTTAATATTTTTTATAACTCCTCTGTTTTGATTGTATTCAACATGAAAACCTGATTATATAAAAATTTGAATAAAACATGTATGAAATTACTTGCAACTAACCAAACGATACGTTCGTAAGTATGATTCTGATTTTATTCAACATTAAGTTTTGTTGCATGATTAAATGTGAACAAAAGTTTAATGTATGATGAATGATGTGAATAAAACATGTTCGATCACAGGACTCACATTTACTTAAATGAAGCGTTCACCATTACGATGATGATTATACTCAATGTTGATTTATTTTGCATGATTAAAAGTGAATAACAAATTTATAGTATGATTAAATCAGGAAATATGTGATTTTTGTCGTTCTCTGGTACATACCACGCGTTACGCGGCAACGCTTTTCTGACTTTTTAAACGTTTAACGCTATACAAATGGAAAGTTACACAACACGCTTTTGAGGTTTTTTTAGTTGTAAAATTTAAGGCCTATGCCGGCTATTTTTTCGTCTTGCATTTACGTTTTATATTTCTTTAAATATTTAATGCATTTTTTATCCATTGTTTAATAAACAAATTAATTTCTAATCATATTTGTGTATGTTAGCTTATGAATCTGGCAACACTAGCTGTAATTTTGTATACAATGCGTGAAAGTTGAAGAATTTTCAACTTTTTGCGAGGTACGCGCGTCGCAAACTTCACTGTGTAACTTACCTTATGAAAACACACCATTTCAACTTTTTTGACAGACGCGTGTATCGCATTAGCGCATTGAACGCGAGTTATGTACTTCCACCTTAAGTGTGCTACATAATTCAAATTATACGAATTCGTACATTATGTTATTATACTATATCTGGCAATCCTGCTTAAGAAGACCATACACTTGTGCTCTGTAGTTAAGTGTATTGTTAAAATAGGTGCATTTTAGTGGACCTCATTAATTTTTAATCTGGTGAACAAATCAAATTGGTCTGAGACTTTTTAATTTATTTAAGTTTAAATTTTTGCTTTTATTTCATTTATTTTTCCAATTAATTATTTCTAATATTATTTTTAAAATTGCACATGATTTGAGTGTTTTAATTCATAAATACCACTTTGGTTTTTAACTAATGTAATAATCTCTTTCAGTTTCTATTTAAATTAGTAGCAAAAATTTCTCTTTTTTTTGCAGACATCGTTTATCGAAAGACTACTCGCTAAGGTCAAGAACTGAAAGTTTACGGTATGTAGTTAAACAATTTGACAACAGATAACTTTTTTTTATATATTGTATGTATAATTTAAATAAGCACTCGTGTCCTATGCAAATTAACCAATCTTTAGTTTTCTAAAAAATAAAACACTTCCTTATCTCATTACGAAAATTTTGGAAAATCAATGTTTTAATAATATAATTAACACCCTATAAGGGCCATTATTACAACTTACAAATAGTTAATTTTAGGATGTTATCTAACAGGTAAATATATTTTGATTATTACAAGTAAACATTAATGTAAAAGTGGCTGATAAGCTAACAGCAGGTTTATCCTCATGGTGACTTCCAAAGTGAACTTTAAGCATTTTAACAGTCAAAGTAGCCGGTATCTACACCAAAGTTGCCACAATACATCATTTATATTACTTATTTTATCGGACAGTTGTAATAATGAAAACAATTAATGGTCACTTTATCGTTCACGTTAGCTAATGTTAAGGTTAACTATCAGGAACTTTATCTTTAGGTTGTAATAATGGCCCTAAGTAATATATGTAATTGTCACCACTAAGTACAATACAAAAAAAAACAAGAAAAAAATATATGTATTTTTGTGGTATTTGCAAAATTTCAATAACTGATACTTGTTATATTCCACAATATCTACCAGAAAAATATTAACACATCCCAGGTATTTCGATTTCATTAATTTTTGCCACACAGTACAATAGTTTTTAATATAGAAAGAAATTGTGAACTGTTATTTAGTACAAGAAAAAAGTGTTATAGTAGTTTGCAAATGTTTTTTTTTTTTTGGTAGGAAAACTTTGTATGTTTACATTTCGTGTAGGAACAGAGGTCGAAAAATATGCTCAACCAAATTTCTCTGTGCGGTCTTCTCACTCAAAAGACCTAAAAATAAATTCAGTAAAGTGCAACTATGACTCGCGCACATAGGGTTCCGTACGAACACTAGATATGTAATTTAATACAAACTTCATCCTATATAATATATAGTTTTGGCATTTTTTTTCTTTTTTTGGGGTCTTTTCGGTTTTTTTGTTTTGTCGTTTTTTGCGTTTTTTTCGGTTTTGGCGATTTTTTTAAGTTTTGGCTCTTTTTTAGTTTAGACACTTTATTTTCTTGTTTTGGCGATTTTTTCGGTTTTTTGGCGTTTTTTCATTTTGGCGATTTTTTTTTAATTTTTGCGATTTTTTGTTTATTTAAATTTTTTTTAGTTTTGGCGACATTTTCGCGTTTTGGCGATTTTTTTTAAATTTTTTGCGTTTTTTTTTTCATTTGGCGTTTTTTTTCATTTTGGCGATTTATTTTAGTGTTAGAATTTTTTTTTTAATTTTGGCGTTTTTTTTCGTTTTGGCGATTTTTTTTTTAATTTTTGGCGATTTTTTTTTTGGTTTGGCTATTTTATAATTTTCGGTTCTTTTAGTTTTACCGTTTTTGAAAATTTCAAGTGTTTACCTCTTACGGTTTCCAAGATATAGCAAATTGTCAAAATTACATAGTCAAAATTGCATTAACTGATGGACCACCCTTTAATTTAAATTATTTAAATTTTAGTGTTAATTGTTGTAGTCTGTATAAAAATACACTAATTTTACAAATTTGAAGTTTCGATATACATATGTTCATACAATTGTATGTATATTACATGGGATTTTAACATATTTCATTGCTCGTTTTGGAACACCCTTTAATTTTTAATTCTCATGTATTTGTTGTTGTAGCGGCTAAGGTTCTACATACTGTGTCCAAATCTCAGGTCCGTAGCTCTTACGGTTCCTGAGAAAATACCGTGTGACGGACAGACGGACAGCGTAGCGAAAACAATAGGGTTCCTTTTCACGTTTGGTGTACGGAACCCTAAAAATGAGACGGAATCACTCAGTGTCCAGTGTGACCAGATTTTAAAATAAAGTTAAGCTAAATCACGTTTCAAAAAGAGCTAAAATAAGCTAAAAATTAAAATTTTAAGCCATAAAATAAAGCTAAACTTTTTCGGCTTCTTTCACGTTGCAATAGTTTCTTATTGCTAAAATAACGGTAAATATATATGTACATACAAAAACATATTTTTCTATTATTTGAAATAAAAATATTGAATAATTTTTAATTAAATTCATTATTATATTTGAGTTTTAAAGAAATAACACAAAAACTTTCCAAAAATTTAAAAACATTTATACTAAAATACGAAACCTTTTTTTAAATTAATTAGTCTAATAATGTATAATAATCTAGTAGTTACGAGATTTTGAGCTAAATCTATCTGCTGTTTACTTGATTTCACATACAAAACAAAAGCTAGTTTGTGTGTAGATTTGTAGGCAATCTTCTCAAAATCAAATATTTTTATTTTATTTTTACTACCCTGTACAACATATTTTTATAAAAGATGATTGAATTAGCTACGGTGTGCTTAAAAAGGTGTGTGAATTGCATACATTGCAGTTGTTTGATTGTAGTTTTGGAAATTTTTCGATTAATGGGTTTTGTTTTGGATAAAAAATATTGATAATTGTTTAAAAAAAACATGGTGTAAACAGTATAGATTTTCGTAAAGATTTTAATTAAAATATGCTAGATTTTGTGCAGGTGTAAATGCCCTATTATTAACAGAAAACCTATTTCCTAATTTTTGTTTTACGTAAATTCATGCCGCTGAATACAAGTTCAACTCAAGTCAAAGAAAGTCCTTACAAGTCTTATAGGCAATATTAATTTAACTTTTGCCATTGTAACTCCAAAATTGCAATCAATGTCACCTATTTTTAAATCTGTCATTTCTCTTATAAATGCGCAATTTGCATTTTGTATTTTTAAATTATTTTTCAATGAAAAAATTTTATATTTTTGAATGTTAACAAATTATAATTTTTAACCTTCCTTCGTCCAAAAAAGGGTGTTATAAGTTTGTAGTGTGTGTCTGTACATTTGTGCATCTGTACGAGTCTACATACAGACCAAAGTGCTGCATCGATTTTGAATTAGATTATTTTTGTTTGCAACGTGACTTGACCCAGAGTGTTCTTAGCTTTGTTTGAAGAAAATCTGTCCAGATGTTCAGAAGATATTTCTAGATATATTTAGTTGAATCTGTGTGCCTTTGACGCCGTATCTCCCAAACGTCCAGACCGATTTTAATTTTGTTTTTGTCGTTTGAAAAGTGACTTGATCTCGCCTATAATTGAAGAAAATCGGTTCAGCCATTTAGTCAGTACGCTTCGGGGTTCTTAAAGTTTTTAATTTTTGTCATTATAACTTTTTTAAGTCTTTAACATATTTTTTGAGAACATGCAATTTAGTTTAAAAACGGCTAAAAAAGCTAAATGAGTTTTTAAAAAAAGCTAAAAAATAAGCTAAGAGCTAAATGGAAATTTTGCAGCTAAATCCCAAAAAAATAAGCTAAATTTAGCTCAAAATAAGCTAATATGGTCACGCTGTCAGTGTCTGAACAGCAACCCTCTTTTTCGTTTCAATAGTGTTCTCGCTCCCGGGTTATGAGCGTAACACACGAATCGGTCTCTTACTGACCGCATGATACGAACAGAATCGTTCGTTGCTCAGCTACTGAGGGTCAGTAAGTGAGCAAAATTAATTAAATTAGTGTTCGCAGAAAAGGTCTTTATTTTTGTTGTTGCGTTTGCTTTATGTTGTTGCCTTAGATATTTCGTCACAGGCAAAGCATTAAAATGGAAGGGAGAAGATAATAATAAATAACAATAAAAATATCTGTAAATCAAACTATTTGTCAACGAAGAGTAAATGTAAAATAAAAGACAGATATGTGTACAATAAAAACAAAATTAATCCGCATGTATTTTGTTTAATAATGTTTGTAAAATAAAATAATAAAAACAACAAACCTCCAAGACGTACATAGTATGAATGTAAATGTTTACCTATCCACACTGGCAACACACATACATGCTCAAAAGACCGTTTGCCGAGATTTTACGAAGTAAAGGGTCTTGAGTGAACACATGAGTCGAGCGATCGAACAAAAACAGTCGTTGGTTGAGCGAAGAGCAAGCAAAAGAATAACGAAGTTTGAGGGTTTTTTCGCGACAGTGTCGCATGGTGTCAGTGGACGAGTGTTTTTTTTTCTGACTACAAGCACGAGAGAGACCAATTATTGCGAGCTCTGTGTAGAAACCTTATTTGTACATTCCCTCTAGTCAGCCTAGAACCATATGTCTCTATGTCAATACTCTTTCTCCAGCGACAATTTCGCTAGTTAAAATGTCCACAACTTTCCTTTTATGTGCGAATAAAGATACGTTAGAGACAACGGTTCTAGTGTATTTCTGGTGATATTGTCAATGAACGCGTCAATAGATTGTTTTACTTTTTTATTATGCTGTGCAATAATATTAAAAAAATATGTGTTGACAAGGGTTACTAAGATCTACTAGTGAATCTTTGGTTCAAATATCTCCATATGCTCGTAAAAGAACTACCTTCTCAATAGTGCTAAATTCTACTGGTAGATTTTCAATGACAACCCTATATTATGTGTCAATAGGCGATTATATTGGCTTGGGTACACCTAGTCAGCAACACTATTGACAATGTCACTAGAAAATCACTATAATTTTACTATTGATAACGAGCGAGGTAATATCGATATTGTAAACTAGAGCCCCTAAAATTTGAGAGTGAATCTTTGGTGTCAATGCCTCCATGTTGTCCCAAAAGAATTACTTAGTCAGTAGTGCTAGAGTCTAGTGGTGGATTTTCAATGACAATCTAATGTTAAATGTCAATAGATGATTACATTGGCTGGGATACACCTGGTCAGTAGTACTACTGACAATGTCACAAGCAAATCATTACAATTTCACTATTCGCACTTTCTGCAGGGTTGTTTTCGCAAGTTATTATAAAAAAAAATTTATATGGCAACGCTATCCACTCTTATATGCAAATATGATGTGCGTCAGAGAAATGCAATGAGTACCTGTTTTTACGATTTAAGGCTCAATCAGACGTGACATAACCATAGCCGTAGAAAACGGCCGTTCGAGTTACTAGTAGTATTCTAGTAGTACTCGAGACTAAAAATCATATAGTAAACAGCGAGTGCGCTCGCGAGTGTTATATATTGTCGCAGATCTCTGATGTGCGTATAAAAGTAATATAGACATTAGGGATATAATCAAATTTTTCACATTATACTACGAAGAGAGCATTGTTATTTTATTAAATAAAAAAAGCTTCAACGCACCAAATTCATTTTCTAACTTAATGCAAAAAAAAAAATATTTTGTATTATAATCAAAACAAATTTTTTACATTTATGCAGTTTTATTTTCCGTGAAATTTTTTTGACGTCAGCGAAAAAGCAGAAACGTATGTATTCATAGTATGTAATGTCCTTTTCGACTATAATATGCCAGTTTTGATATTTGAAAAAAAATTTTAAAAAGTTATGGCCCTAATAAAATACATAAATATTAAGACAATTTGTTTTTGTTTTAATTATCACTTTCCATTAGTAAACAAATGCAAGTCGCAACTAGATTTGAATCGTTTTCTTATTCTGACATACAAAAACAAGTCCTTAACCAGTATTGCTCATCAAAAATGGCGTAATCCTATCTACATACCTATATGTATGTATGTATATTCATTTTTGTTTTCACTTATGAACTTAGTTATAGCACTTACATACATAATTTCTATTTATTATTTATGAGACGTTGTCTGATGTCTTTTGGATGCCCAGCATCATTCCAACTTGCCATAAAAGTGGCATAGATGGGTTAGAAAGCATTAACATACGAGTACATACATATATGTGAATACTTAAAAAAAGCAGAAATCATGCTGACAAATGTTTTCCCTAAAAAATTTGGTACACAAAAAAATAAACTAGAAATTGTTAAGCGGGTGCCAGATGCATCAATGTTCAACTTCAATATACCCTGCAGAAAGTGTGAATAGTGAAATTGTAGTGATTTACTTGTGACATTGTCAGTAGCACTACTGACTGGTGTACCCCAGCCAATGTAATCATCTATTGACATTTAACATTAGCTTGCCATTGAAAATCCACCAGTAGACTGTAGCACTACTGACTAAGTAGTTCTTTTGCGACCACATGGAGACATTGTCATTTAGTCTACAATATCGATATTTCCTCGCTCGTTGTCAATAGTAAGATTATAGTGATTTTCTAGTGACATTGTCAATAGTGCTGCTGAATGGGTGTACCCAAGCCAATATAATCGCCTATTGACACATAATATAGGGTTGTCATTGAAAATCTACCAGTAGACTTTAGCACTATTGAGAAGGTAGTTCTTTTACGACCATATGGAGATATTTGAACCAAAGATTCACTAGTAGATTTTAGTGACACTCGTCTACATATATATATATATATATATATATATATATATATTTAATATTATTGCATAGCATAATAAAAAAGAAAAACAAACTATTGACGAGTTCATTGACAATATCACCAGAAATACACTAGAACTTTTGCCTCTAACGCATCTCTACTTACGCATAAAAGGGAAGTTGTCGACATTTTAACTAGTGCAATTGTCGCTGGAGAAAGAGTATTGACATAGAGACATATGGTTCTAGGCTGACTAGAGGGTGTTTACTGACACATTTGGAATTTTTGTCAATAAAGCAACAGAGTACCCTCTTAAGAATGACTTAAAATTATATTCGCTATTTAATTAAGAAATCGCGAAAATGTCTACTATTCTCTAAAATTTCAAGTGAGGCTATCCTATGTTAACGGAGTGTATTTTTATTTTAATGTAAAATTTCACTTTTTCGACTCGTTTTCCAGAAAAGCCAACATAAAAAACTGTTCAGTTCATTTTAACAAAAAAAACTTATTAAAGATAATATTGAAGTACTGCTGGGTAATCAAGTTGAATTCGAAGGGAGATGATAAGAAAAAAGCCATAATACATTCAAATTTATTACACATAAATTATGAATTAAGTTTTTCTGAATGGAAATTATTATATTTTCTTCAAAGTATTTTCTTAAGAGTAGAATTTTTTTTATAAATACTACATACATAATAACATATGTATGCAGGTAAGTACGTAGCAAACTTGGAGAGTGTTTTTGAACTTGTAGAATATTAAGGAATACTTACCGACATACTTCATAATCCCAGATAATCACCCCTACTCTAGTTGACGCCGTCAACACCACCTGAACACTAATTTGCTACTCCCTGACAGTTTTAAGACTCTGTTGACTGTTTATCGATAATATTAATGAAACACGAAACATACATATGTATGTACATATGTATTAGGTCGTTTCACAAAAAAAAAAATTTGCAATTCTTGAATATTAAAGCTTGTGGTCTAAAAGACTTTCGAAAATTTTTTGGGATTTTTTGAAGATAGGTATGGGGTCGCTGAAATAGATTTTATCAAAAAATGAGGTTATGGAGAAAAAAATTGCCACGACAAAAAAAATTATTGGTGTGAAAAATTATTATATTAAGGACCACTTTGATAGTCTTAAAAGTGAAAAATTATTTTTCCTAAATTTCAAACCTCGATAACTTGAAAAGTTTTCAACATTTCTTCAAGATGTAAAATGTGTTAGAAAGATAATTTAGATACCTTTATTTTGGTATGTATAAGTTTATATCTTACTTGTGAAAAAATGTTAAAAAAAATAAAATATAGACAAAAAAAAAAATAATTTTTTATTTTTAAATTCACACTATTTGAATTTTAAAATATTTGAAGTAGCCCCTTTTTAAAATGTAACAAAATATACAAAAATAAAAATATTTCAGACTATTTGAATTTTGCAATACATGAAGTCGGACTTCTTTAAAAGTAGGTAATTGGCAAAAATATTAAATATTTCATTTACAATTGGTATACTGTATAAAGAAAATGATCAAAACATGGGTAAGTAAAATATATATAAAACTGTTTTCTAAATTTAAGCAACAATTTTCCTCTACAAATGTCTACAGATGTTAAAAAAAACAGTATCGCAAACAGTAAAAGGGTTTTTGATGAATTAAAATTGCCCACTTCCTTTTTTTCGAAAGATACACATTTATGGGAAAATGATGATGATTTTGTTTCTGCAAAGAAAAAACTAGAAAAACTATGTGTTGTGAATGATTTATCAGAAAGAGGCGTGGCCGCAGCTACAATATATAACAAAAAAAAAAAAAAAAAAATACAAAGAATGATGATGACTTTCAAAACTTATTGATTAGCGTTGATAACAATCGAAAAATTATACGTATTGTTAACAAAAATGTCATTGAAAAATTTGTAAATACTTCCACAGTTGTTCCACATTTACTGCCTTATTCATAAAAAATATTTCAGGTTTATTAAGCGCTTATTTGACGTAGTATTTCTATGGGAAATTTGTCAAATAAACCTGCAATAAACCTTTAATATTTTTTACGAATTAGACCTTTAATGTTTAATGTATTGTAATTTGTAATTGTAATTTTAATTTGTTCATTAAATATGTTGATTTTGTTTATTTAATATCTTTTGATTTTGTATGGGAATACAAATATATTGATGAATTGAATTTTTGATATTTTTATTAAAGCAATGTATTTTAGATGTTTTTTTTTTTTTACTTAACTTAGCATTTACACATGTAAGTGCAAGTTCGAAAAACTCAATATATTCACCATTTTTTACTAATACAATCACATTTTTTGTACTTACTGCTCCCCAGTCAGCATGTGGAAGATTGTTTCACCAAACTGAGTCTCTTTCGACTGCCTTAAATGATCAAAAACTGATTAATCAGTTCTGCGCTTAAAATATGATTCGAAAATTAATCCTAGAAACACTTAGAAAGTGATTTGTTTAAAAAACAAAAACAAACAGCAAGCTCGTGCAGTAAAATCAAGAAAATATAAAAATATAAAAATTTAAAACAAAAGAAATGCGAGTCATAAAAGACTCTTTTAGAAGACTCGCGGCTAGGGTACCATTTTCTCCCGAATGAACAGCAATTTTCGACTCGAAAACGAGCGCATAAATGCTTATTTTAATCGTGCGGAGGAGTCGAAAAAGACTCGAATATGATCATTAATTTCATAAAATGCTGACTGGGTCAGCTTACAACATACTTTGCTTGTAAGTAAATTTCTGTAAGTAAAATGACAATTGAAGAAACAGTGTTACCGAGAATGAGTTTTGTATAAGTTTTTATTACTTCGTATAATAAATTTAATATTTATTGCTGATTTTTTGCGTATTTATAAGAAAATAATATTTAAAAAAGAACAAAACTATGCAGCAACGCATATTGATTGTGTTTTTACATATGATTTTCATGCATTTTGACAAAAACGTTGTTGCAGAAAATATTGTTTTCACTAATGTATGATTTTGGCAATACAGCAATACTGCATTCATATATTTTTGAAATAAACATATTTTTTTTATTCAAAAGAAAATTTATTTTCATAAGACGTGAACGCTTCGAAAAAGTTTTAAAAGTAAACTTACAACTGACTGTGTAAACTCTCAAGTAACTTGCAAGACTTTCGGTTATTTCTTCGAAATTTTCGTTGATAATAGGCATACACTACTTGCAACGAATCACTTACATGTGTAATTGCAGGCTAATAACCAAGAACGAAACATAATGAAATTCTTTTAATTTTCATAAAATTTGATAAATAAAAAATTTTTCTCAAACTTTAATTTTTTTCTGATATTTTTCCAACAAGTAAAAATAAATCTATGTACCGAATGAAAGGTAATTTAAAGACCTTTCTAACGCATTTTACATCTTGAAAAAATGTTGAAAACTTTTCAAGTTATCGAGGTTTGAAATCTATGAAAAATAATTTTTCACTTTTAAGACTATCAAAGTGGTCCTCTTAACATAATAATTTTTCACAACAACAATTTTTTTGTCGTGGGATCGGATCCTTAAGAAAAGAATTGTTTAGTTGTATGAACGAAAAGCACCTGAAAAAAATGATATAAATTTGTTTTCTCCATAACCTCATTTTTTTGATAAAATCTATTTCAGCGACCCCATACCTATCTTCAAGAAATCCCAAAAAATTTTCGAAATTCTTTTGGACCACAAGCTTTAATATTCCGCTTCAAGTGTTGCAAAAATCGCAAAAAACGCCTTTGGTGAAACGCCCTAATATGTATATACATATGTACCCACATATCTATTTGTGTATGTACCTACATACATATGTATGTATGTATGTATGTATGTATATCTAACAATTCTTTTAGGGTTGTCTATGTACAATTTACATTGTACACATGTACATATGTATGCATGTGTATATTTCATTGATGACTATTCCTTGGATATAATACGAGAGCTTTGCCTGCTCATAGCAAAAAAGCTGCAGAATCTCCTGTTGACTGTTATAATTATTTTACACATATTTCTATTTTCTTACTATTATTCAACGCTGCATAGAGTTTGTTTTTTTTTTTTTTTGCAATGGAATTCAAAATAGAATCGAATAGGGGGATTTTTCAAAATGTTCTTCTGTTTTATAGTTAACGTTTTTAATCAATGATTTCGATTTTAGCATTTTTTTTTGTTGCAATCTTGAAAATTTTATAAATTTTTTTAATACTGTATGTTTCGGAATTTTCTCATATTTTGTTATATACAACATTATAAAGAAGGTTGAAAGTTTCTTTATATTTTATTTCAAATAATCGAAATATCCTAAAAAATATAAACATACATGGGGCGTTTTTTTATAGCTCGATAGAAATTGAAATTGTAAAAAATAATACAAGAAATTAAATTTTAGTCCAAGAAATTATATTTCAATCCAAAAAATTTTTGTATTCAAAAAATCTATAAGTGCCATTAACATTTGTGAATGATTCTGTGGCAATAAGGAAAAAGTGCTTTAGTCATATTTTACTGTTTTGCAGGAGAGCACTTTAAAGCGTTTAAGTCGATTTTCAGAAATTTATTTCTTTTGCAATTAAATTGTGAAATTCTCTTTTAACCTTTTTTAACACACTCTAAGTAATACATTTAAGCTAAAGTATACCAAAGTATAACCTCAATTAAGCTATTATTCCAAATGAGATTAGAAGTCTAAAAAAGATAAGTCCCAAGTCATAGTGCTATAATTTCCTGAAAAATTACACAAATTAATTGAGCTTTTGACCAGGGATACCTTCAAATATGCAGATTACTGAGGCACCATTAACTCAAAATCAGCTTATCTCGATTTAAGCACTTTTTCCTTTTTGCCACAGCATTTAGGGTAAATGCCTACCGAGGGTATTCTTGACGAAGTGCATACTGGACGTTCAATATTGATTAATTTTTTGATCATTGCTGGCCGATTTTTTAATTTCCGGCTTATTAGCATAGACCACTGACTTCGCGTGGACCAACAGGAAATAATTGAAAGGTATCAAACCATATGAACTTGGAGGACAGCTCCATTTCTCGAAGCAAAATTATCGCCAAATTTTTATTTTTATTGGCCACTGGCGTAGCGCCATAATAGCTGTTGAATCAATGTCATACATATTGACCAAAAATAAATAAATAGCACAGGTCTGCGACCAAAGAACTGCATAGGATTTTTTTAGATTTTCTTACAGTCAAAATCTGTAATAATCTCAAAAACAGACAAAATATTCAAGTTATTATATCACATACGTTTTTATGTTATATCGCAGTATCTATGTTCATTGGTAATAAAGCTATATGATTTTTATTTGATAATGGAGAAAAACAACCTGAGCTGTTGGTGAGACTGGGAATGTTTTAACATGTTGAGACAAGTCAAATGACGTATATCGCTTGAAACAAAGAAAAGCTCTCAGTAGACATACTGATATTCAAGTGAACAGTCCTGTTGTCTGTTAATCATGGCTACAAGGGGTTGTGTTATTTCTCCAAACAGTTTTTGTTATATCTGTGGTGAATTCACTATTAAAAGTCAACAGAGAAATATAAGTGATTTTGTAAGAAAAGTTTATTTTGCCTACTTTAAATTAAAACTTGGTGATCAAGATAAACCATAGGCCCCGCATAAGGTGTGTGGAAGATGCGAAGAAGATCTTCGTTTGTGGTTTAAGGGAAAGAAAAATGCATTTCGATTTGGAATTCCTATGATATGGCTTGAGCAGAAAAATCACACCACTGACTGCTACTTCTGCTCAGTTGACGTAAAGGGATTCAATTCAAAAAACAAAAGAAACATAAGTTATCCTAATCTTGACTCAGCTATAATACGTCCAGTGCCCCATAGCTTCGAGATATCTATCCCGCAGCCACCTTCCAGTTTTGAGGAGTTGGAGGACGAATCTACATTACCTCCTCCGGGTGAATCAAGCTCAGATTTACGACCAAGATGGAACGCCTCAACTATTTTCTCAAGGTGAGCTCAATGATTTAGTAAGAGGTTTAGGTCTTTCAAAAGATGCAGCCGAAATGTTAGGTTCTAGATTAAAAAATAAAAACATTTTATCATCGGGCACTTCTTTCTACTGGTACAGACACCGAGAAAAAGAATTTACCCAGTTTTTCTCAAAAGAAGGAAATTTAGTTTTCTGCAATAATGTGGAAGAACTCATACATCGCTTTGATATAAAGTATGACTCATCTGAATGGCGCCTATTCATTGACTCAGCTAAGACTAGCCTTAAAGCAGTATTATTGCACAATGGAAATAAATTTGCCTCGATTCCGATTGGACATTCTGTGCATATGAAAGAATATTATAACGATTTGGGCATTATCCTGGAAAAAATCAAGTATCAAGACCAACAATGGATGATTTGTGGGGACTTCAAAATACTGACAATGCTTTTGGGCCAGCAGGCAGGCTATACCAAATACCCATGCTTCTTATGTTTGTGGGATAGTAGAGCCAGAGAACAGCACTGGAAAAAAAGTAATTGGCCATCCCGATAAACTTTAAAACCTGGAGAGAAAAATGTTATAAACACTACCTAGGTACCACCAGAAAAGGCTTTGTTGCCCCCTCTCCATATCAAATTGGGGTTGATGAAACAATTTGTAAAATCGCTGCAAAAGGATGGAAACTGTTTTAAATATTTATGTAGAAAATTCCCGAAGCTGTCAGAAGCAAAATTGAAAGAGGAAGTTTTCACCGGCCCCGACATAATAAAACTTTTAACGGACCCTTCATTTGTGGAAACTATGAATGAGAAGGAAAAACAAGCTTGGGTATCGTTCAAGGACGTAGTGCGAAAGTTTTTGGGAAATACTAGAGATCCTAACTATAAAACCATTGTGCAACGGATGCTAGCAGCACACGAAGCTCAAGGCTGCAAGATGAGCTTGAAGGTCCATTTTTTACACTCTCACATAGACTATTTTCCTGACAACCTGGGAGCTTACAGTGAAGAGCATGGATTTCACCACGATGTCCGTGATATCGAGAGAAGGTACCAAGGGCGATGGGATGTCACTATGCTTGCTGACTACTGTTGGCTGCTTAAGCGAGAAACTTAAGATGGAAATCGGAAAAGGACTCGTCAAATTATCAAGGAAAAGAAGAAGATGTTTCATAAAGAACATGCATAAGTATATGTATCAAAATAATGTTTAGTTTGCTTTAAAAAAAATATTTATTGTTTGAAAATTTTGAATAAAGGAGTGCTTTAACCAATTTTTTGTGTTTGAATTTGCAAAAAATCCTTATGTGATAGAAAATAAATTCAGTAAAGTGCGACTATGACTCGCGCACATAGGGTTCCGTACGAACACTAGATATGTAATTTAATACAAACTTCATGCTATATAATATATAGTTTTGGCATTTTTTTCGTTCTTGGGGTCTTTTCGGTTTTTTTGTTTTGTCGTTTTTTGCGTTTTTTTTCGGTTTTGGCGATTTTTTTCGTTTTGGCTCTTTTTTAGTTTAGACACTTTATTTTCTTGTTTTTGGCGATTTTTTCGGTTTTTTGGCGTTTTTTCATTTTGGCTTTTTTTATTTTTGGCGATTTTTTTTTAATTTTTGAGATTTTTTGTTTATTTAAATTTTTTTTTTAGTGTTGGCGACATTTTCGCGTTTTGGCGATTTTTTCAATTTTTTGCGTTTTTTTTCATTTTGGCGTTTTTTTTCATTTTGGCGATTTTTTCGAATTTGGCGATTTATTTTAGTGTTAGAATTTTTTTTTAATTTTGGCGATTTTTTTATTTTTGGCGATTTTTTTTTTGGTTTGACGATTTTATAATTTTCGGTTTTTTTAGTTTTACCGTTTTTGAAAATTTCAAGTGTTTGCCTCTTACGGTTTCCAAGATATAGCAAATTGTCAAAATTACATAGTCAAAATTGCATTAACTGATGGACCACCCTTTAATTTACATTTTTTAAATTTTAGTGTTAAATGTTGTAGTCTGTATAAAAATACACTAATTTTACAAATTTCAAGTTTCGATATACATATGTTCATACAATTGTATGTATATTACATGGGATTTTAACATATTTCATTGCTCGTTTTGGAACACCCTTTAATTTTTAATTCTCATGTATTTCTTGTTGTAGCGGCCAAGGTTCTACATACTGTGTCCAAATTTCAGGTCCGTAGCTCTTACGGTTCCTGAGAAAATACCGTGTGACGGACAGACGGACAGCGCAGCGAAAACAATAGGGTTCCTTTTCACCTTTGGTGTACGGAACCCTAAAAATGGCCATCACTTTTGAAATCAGCGCACTTTCAAACATATAATTCAGTAAAAATATCTCATGCAGTTGACAAAAAAAATTTTTTTCGCAGACCTGTGCAATCATTGACCATGGTGCGGTAGCGATTTCTTTTGACCATAACGCAAGTTTCCGGTTTATTTCTGAAGTAATAAGGTGCAATGATGTCACCAGCGTGTAATGGAGTGTGTAGGGGCTGTTGTGAATAGTTTTTGCTCCATATGCGGCAGTTTTGTTTATTAACAAATACACGAAGTCGTCAATAAGTTGGGAGAATTGATGACTTGTTTTCGAAGTAAATCTAGATCATAAATGTCAAAAAGTTCGTTTGACAGTTATTGACCATTTACGAGTACTAGTTTGTATAGTTGGGCGTATGTATGAATATTATACCATTTGAACAGTAATAATCATACGCCAAATTTTTGTAGCAAACAAAAAAACAATAAATTTAGTCAAACATAGGAACTGTTCGGAAATGCAACACTGCTCTGCATCATAAGAGCAAACTTTCATTTAAAATGCAATACAAGTTTGCTGCTAATCTTTTTTAGTAGTTAGTAGCCATGTTTGTACCTCATATTTTGCATTTATTTGTGCGATGTCTACTTTAGTGAAAAACCTTATTTTAAATTTCCATTTGAAGCGCAGTGATGCATTTCCGAACAGGCCCATAATTGTTGTGCCTAGCCTTGCTGTATCGTTTGAAATTTCAAACGATGTTCGTTGGTTCCATTCCCATAAAAGACTCTAGTCTACACTACAACGGGTGAAGGTCTTTATTACGATGCACTTCAAAATAAATTATTATGCATATAATTGCAATTGTATTTGTAAGAATTCATAAATAACTAAATTAAATGCAGTTCAAACAGAGATAAGATAATCTGCATGATGGCTCGCTCCTCTCTCGCCCATAAAGTAAAGAGTTGCTCAACAAGAATTGCGGTGCGTGAAACCAGCCAGCCTTCTTATAATGTATTATTTAACAGTAACTAATTTTTTTTTTTTTTACTTTTGGGGACTTATTTAGTACATATGACGTTGATTAAAATTTTCTTAGCAAATATTTTATTTTTGCTCTAACCTCATAGAAACTGTCTCAATTTTCAACTGCAACACTTGAATTCCAGCATCTTTACAACTAAAGTGTAACAACTCAATAAAGATATTCGTTATTCGTTATTGTCTAATAATGTTTTATTGCTTTAGTTTATAGAAGAACATAAACAGTATCGTTCCCTACACTTTGAGGTGATTTTTTTTCTTTCTTTAGAGCAGCAAAGCGTTTTTGTTTTATGAGTTTTGTGATAGAAGTATTAAAAGTATTAAGACGATAAATGTTCCTACAATTTTTATAGTTTTCCATTATTTTTTTATGTTACTTTGATTTTTTATCTGAAAAAAAAACTCCTGTGGCAAACTATTCTTTTTTACTTTAAGAAAATAATAGAACTAATTTTTTCCCATTTTGCTTAAATTTAATAGCCAATTTTATAGTTAAAATGACAAGTTCTCACATGCCTGCAATCAAGGATGGAGTAACATAGTGAAAATTCAGTCTGGACGGGGTATACACTAACTGGTAGTGCAGCAAGGATACCAGTGGTTGACTAATCTAGGAAGGTCATGATCCTCTTGGCTCTAGATAGGTGTATGAAATATTAAAATCCCCTCCTACTTAGAAGAAATCATTTTGTTGTTGTTGTTGTTTTGTTTATCAAAGTAGTTTTCATACGGCTAATGAAAAAAAAACCAATAATAGTAAAACAGTTGGTTATCTATTAAAAAAAAGGAAGATCGTAAAACAGTCGAAGATTAAGGAAGACAAAAAAGCCAGAAGAAATAATTACAATGACGCAATTAACATTCAATTCACATAAATGTATGAATGATATATATTTTAATTAAATTTTAGATCTATAGTAGATTTCGGTTATAACGAACTCTGCGTACATGGCAATTTTGTTCGTTATAACCAGGGTAAATAATTTTTTTAAAGTGTGCATATTATTTATTTTATTTTTAGATATGTTCATAAAACAAGTATGTATGGACATAAATTTAGAACAAAATCTATATATAATTGAAGAAGTTAAAAAAAATACCAGGAATACCCTGGATTTTATCTTCAAAAATTATAAATCTTTTCAAAACATTATTTTTATAAAATATGATTACACAATCAAAAATCAACACGCATTCCAGTAATATATAATTTGTGAAAATTTAATGAAATTTTTTTCAATGAAAATTCCTACCAATAAACATATCCTTACCTATACATAAAAAGGCCATAACTATTTTTTTTTTTTTTTTGAAATCCAGATTTGTGAATTTTTTAATACATTGGATGTTGTTCTATCGAAATATATAAAAAATTCGATTAATGAATAATAATTAGTTGGGGCTTTTTTATATTGAGGCAACGATATGTAAATATGTTAGTTACCTTCTGTAGGAAAGGGATAGTAGAGGGAGAGAGAGAGAGGACAGATGGTGAAGTATTAAACTATTAAGCTTAACTCGTTACACTTGTTAATTGTTTGTAAATGCTTTTGGTTATTGGTAAAATTTGTTGGCAAAAAAAATTAATAAATCTCAAAAAGTTACGGTAATTTAAGGTTAGAACTACCACAAGTTTTTTTATGTTGCAGAGTTTTTTTTTTTTTTTTTTTTTTTGTTGAAGTGGGAAAGAATTGTGTCAGATTTCGTTTTGACACTATGGTAAGAGAATATGACGTCAGAATTTACACTGATGGATCAAGAATGGTCTGCGGTGTCGGCTCTTGGTGATCTTTGTATAGAATGCTCCTTTCATCTCCCTAACGTCTCCCACTGTATTTCAAGCTGAAATTTTGGCGGTAAGGGAAGCGGCTAGAGTGCTGATTGATAGGAATGTAACGGGTGAAGTTGGTATCTTTATCGACAGTCAGGCGGCGCTTTTATCCCTAAGATCATTTACCACTTCGTCCTACCCCCAGGGGAGTCTATTTATAGACTACGGGTGTGGCAATCCCAGGGCCCCAGCTAGGGTAATGGAGCTTTTTCCACTGACGGACCTTTGGCTCATTACCCGTAAAACTTATGTGTTACTACCCGATCTCTGAACATAAACAGAGCAAAGGATGTGCACATATTTATAAAAGGAAAACAAATATTGTACGCCCGTTGTTGATCTGTGTGTCTGCCCAAGTCCACGTACAGACCAAACGGCTGGACCGATTTTGATTTAGTTTTTTGTTTTTGTTTGAAATATGCCTTCATCGAGAGGTTTTCTAGCTATGTTTTAAGAAAATTGGGCCACCTGATAGATATATTCGGGAGTTCATAAAATTTTTAATTTTTGGTATATATGTACATATCGAGAGCCTATATTCAAAACACGTCAACTCAAATTTGCTCAAAATGAGTTTCCGATGGCAAATAGATCCAAAAAAATGATATTTTACCCGTTTTATGTCAAGTTTTGTGATTCTGCTATCTCAAAGTATATTTTTTTTTTTTTTTTTTGGTGAAAATAAATGCTAACTCCCATGTAAATTTCCAATATATTTAAAAAAATTAGTAATTTATAATAAATCTACCTCATATCTTTTTGCATTTGCCATGTTGAACACGAATCTGGTAAGGTGTTTGACATCCTATGTCTAGTCTTTGATATATGGTTACTTTTAATAAATTAGTACAGAGGGGTTCCGATAAAAAAATTGGTAATGTATGTGTAACTTTTAAACTGTTAATCGAATAGAAACATTATGTATGGATCGATTATAGTCAATGATATAAGCTTTCGAAATTGATAATTTGGACTGACCCTGTTGCACTAGGAAGTGAGTTAGAGAGTGCTAAAGCTGACCACCTCGAGATGGAAGAAGCTTTCAGTCAGGCTTGAATTTTTTTATGGTATTTTAAGGTTTTTTGCATCTTTTCAATTCCTATATCTAGTATTGGGTAAAAGAATTCACAAATTGATTAAAAAATAAATATATTCAAGCAAATCATATTTATTTCTGACTCTAAGAAAATATTTGTTTTTTGATCGACTATTAGCATATTTATGCTATCTCATAAAACTACGCAAACCAGTACAAAATAAAATATTCTTTGCAGACCTATAAAGTAGTTAGTATATTTAAACCATAGTATGGAAGACACATCATTTATTTTTACTATAATGAGCGAATTATCTAGTTTTTTCGCTCTACTGAAAAGTTAGCTTTTTTGAGTTGACGTATTTTGAATATAGGCTCTCGATATACACAACTGAATGCATATAGTGGTGAATGATAAATATCCCCAGTATAACGCGTATATTTGTTTTGTCCGATTAAATATTCAAGGCCTGAGTATAAGCATACTCAGACTATAAGTGTAAGAGAGAGTAATTTTTAGTTGAAATGTGCTTTAGTTTTACGCACAAACGAAGTAGAAGTGCTCTTGTATGTTGGAATCGGCTTTAGTCATAGTTGCTGAGAGAAAATACGTGAGCGTACGAATTGTTTGCGCTACAATTATGATTATACAAAGTTAATAAAATTAAGACTATTTACTTATGTACATACATTTTTTGGGTACTCACTGTCATTCTCTGATACGTATGCACATGCAGCATTATGCATAATCAAAAGTTGGTAGCTCGTTTGCCACTGCATGCAATGTGAACATATTTCCAATCGAAATATCTTCTATTTTCCTTGCAACTGTGAATAATTTTTCCTGAGAAATGTTTTACTTTTTCTTGATTCCCATCATTAATACTCGAAATATTTCTTCAGGGAGATTTTTCACTGTATTTGTTCATTAGCAAACACAAATTTGTTGAATTTTTAGTTAATTTTTAAGGGCGACTTTTTGAGTTCAAGATTAGAGATTAAATTAACCTTAATCTTCATTCGTGATTTTTTGGTAGTCGATTATATGGTCTTACTTGCTAGTTTAAGCGGGCAATCGTGGTGGTTTAATCATGCATTAATATTGGCAACATATAATTGTGAAATATATAACTTTTTGTTAAAATTATATGATACAATAATTAAAAAACACATTAATAAATATATGTGACGCGCAAAATAGAAAGGGGCCTAAGGGTAAAAACCGGTTTTGTTCAGGAGAGCCATTTTAAAGATTTAAACACGTGTATCTTTGGTGTACCATCACTTCATAAAACGCGCATATCTCTGGGAGGGAACATTTTTGCGGCATGGGATCGGTCTCATTCGATGCTCAGATGTTGTCCACATCAAAAAAAAAAAAAAAGTGAAAATTGATTTTTTTTTACCCTTAGGTCCCTTTTTCTATGCGCTGTCACATATATATTTTATATTGTTTATCTCTTTCCTTTAACACGCACAATATTTTACTTGTAAATAATAAAACATAGCAGTTTCTTCTTCTTCCCACAAAAAATTAAAGTGTGTTGATAACATATATGACTTTTACACAGAAAATGTTGCCACTATTTTGTTCCTCAGTATGGTAATACTACACATAATAATAAGAAGTTTAAACTACACTCAAAAATATCAAACTAAATTAATTTGAGATTAAGTTAATTAGAGAAATAAACTAATTTTAATGTCGAACCCAAAAAGTCGCACTAAGTTCCACAAATCTTCTTCCCGTCTTTTCATTCACTAAGGACTGACAGCTGGAAAAAATTTCACTTAAGATTCACAATAGCAGTTTTCCTTTTGAAGCGAATAAAAATTTCACGGGAACAAAAATTCCATTTGTTCTTCACGATAGGGTTGACTATTTTTAAAATAAATCTTTGTAATTCGAAGGGAAAGAATATGTTCTTGGCTTCAAGCTGTTCATGATAACATGGCCGTTCTCAATTTAGAGCATTACTAACAAAAATTTATTTTAATAAATAAAATCATTATTAGCCCCTCTCACTGCTAATAAACGTTGCTTATTTACATTTTCTTTGATTTTAATTTATGTGTTATTTTGATTTTTTCTTTTTACTTCTAGATTAACCTCTACAAGTCCTATTACCACTGTACATGTTTAATGACTGTGATTTGATATTGATATTTTTGATATTGTAATTCTACTATAAGATGAAGCTTAAACTTGAACTTCTCATTATTTCTGAAGCATAAGCCATGCTATTACAAATCCGGAGTAAAACTGTGCGTACAATTTTTCTTTTGATGGTCTGGCGTCCTTTTACAAGGACTACACAGCTCAAATTCAAAATGCCAATATATGTCAAAAAGGACAAACTCAATTCTTTCCATTCTTAATTTTCTTTAAATCATAACTTGGCAAACAAACTGCCCGATAGCCTTAATATTCTTGTGACATTTTCTAAATCAATTTGGTGTAAAAGCTTTAAGATGACAGAATAATAAGTTTAAAATATACAAACTTTTAACATTTTGAGTGGAAAAGGAATTATTCATATAATCAAGTAAGTATTTATACATATTGCCCCTTTATTGCATAACTCAAGGAGTTATATATGAGTTTTATATGAAAATACTAAAAAATAATAAATATATAAAATAAAAAATTATATTTTGAGTTATTCTGCACTATCAACTCCAAAAGCATATTTTCTGAGACATGATTATATTGCAATTAAGGACTAATATGTTTGTATATATGAATATTGTAGGGGGAGGAAAAAAATACTAAAACATTCCGCTACTACCTGGTTCGCTTCTTCTAGAAGGAACCAATTAAAGCAGTAGGTAGTATACTCTATAATTCGTAATAAAACTGAAAATGCTTTCAATTTGAATTTTAGTAACACGAGAATTCAAAAGGATTTTCTTTCGTTTCGAATTACAATTGTAAGAAAATTCTTTGCTGTTTAATTATTCTTTATAAATATAACAGAATAGTTGGCATCATTTCTGTAGTCATTTCAGAATATTTATTCATCTTATGGTTTTACGAATTTGCTCAGACAATCACTCATACAATTTTCCTTGGGATGTCTAACCGACCTCACAACTTTGGTAGGTAGTATGTATATTATTTCTTTTCCATGTCACAACAAAGGAAGGCTGTGGCGTATAAGCAATATTTGTGCATAAATTAAATATTGCTCATGCGTTGCGACAACAGAGGATTGGTAAATACAGTCGGCTCTGGATTTGAAATTCAAAGAGCCATGTAAAAAATTCAAATAATTGAGAGTTCATATGTATTAACAAAAGTGTTTTAAATTCATTTTAATAAAAAGAACACAAACTGTTGAAAAAATGCTCCAAAGTACGATCTTAGTGATATCATATCACATACATATGTGAATTATTAAAACATTTTTTGACTTTGTTAAAGAAAAGCAATTGTTAAAATTAGAGATGTGCACGTGAGTGTTTTCTGACTCACGACACGCACGCTCACGCAGAAAAATATTTTACTCACGCACTTTCACGCACCAATGATATTGAAAATTTTCACGATCACGCAGGTTAGGTTCTTACATATCGTCACCTAAAATCCAAAAGGCCGTAACAACCAAAAAATTCAAAATATACTTTTTGTTTGATTATGATGTGATTAACCAAAATACATATTTTCCTAAAATTTTACTCACATACGAGTATGTTTAAAAATACCGATTTTATTCATTATTTAATTTGGCATCTAACATATATATAAATAGAATAAATTTATGAAGTTTTTTGCTTCTCCTTTTGGATTTTAGGTGACGATATACATATATACATACGTATCTATGTATATATGTATGCTCGTGTTTTTGTAAAATTTACAATGTAAATTAAAATAAAACAAAGTTAATTTAATATCGTTTTAAATATTCGTATTCGCGCATATCATTTTAAATATTCGAATTCGAATTCGAATTCTCATATATCAAAAATTGGCATTCCGCACATGTATGTATGTATACCAATGATGTCAGTTTCATGGCACAATTGTGCAAACTAAAATCACACACATTCTTATTCTCTTCCATTTAGTCGTTAATGAAACAGCGACGATAACACATGCGCAGCGGGTGTATTAAATTCTTTATAGATACAGTGAAAGAAAAAAAGTGGTATTCTATGATCAGTAATGTTTTTTGTGACATTCAATGTATTTTATGTTACAAAACTTTTAAGGAAAGAAATGAATATAAAGGGTGTTTTTTTTAGAGGTATAGAACTTTGAATTGAAATAAAACACACAAAAATCGTTTAAATGTCCATCAATTTGGCTTTATTGGAAGGATAATTTTATGCCATTAATGTTTAAATAGGATTTCGGGCATGTGACCGCCGCGGCTGGCTCGAATAAAGCCAATTCTACAGGTCCAATTTTCAACCACTTTTTCGAGCATATGGGGCCGTATGTTGGCAATAACGCCACGAATGTTGGCTTCCAAGTCCCCTAACGTTTCTGGTTTGTTGGCGTAGACGAGCGACTTCACATATCCCCAAAGAAAATAATCCAATGGTGTCAAATCACACGATCTTGGTGGCCAATTGACAGGTCCATTCCGCGAAATTATGCGCTCATCGAATGTTTCCTTCAATAAATCGATTGTGACGTGCGCTGTGTGGCATGTAGCGCCGTCTTGTTGGAACCACAACTCATCCACATTCATGCCATCCAATTCGGGAACAAAATAGTCGGTTAGTCGGCTCCAATTGCTGTGCACGGTGGCGAATCGATTCATTCGGGTCCTCTTCAACACTTTGCTCTACAGCGGCAATTGTTTCTTCGGTGCGCACTGTTCGACGTCTCTGCGGATGCGTATTATCACATAGAGTAAACGTAGTGCGAAAACGATCCATGGTTAACCGAATTAATTGCTCTGATGGACGATTATGTCGACCATAAAATGGACGGAGCTTGCGGTAAACTTCGCGAACTGAACCATTATTTTTGAAATAAATTTGCACGATTTGCAAGCGTTGTTCTTTTGTCAACCTGTTCATGATGAAATGGCAAACCAAACTAAATATTAATCACTTGACAGCTGACAAAATGGCCGCCAGTTAAAAAAGTGATGCCAACTTAAAGTTATAGACCTCAATAAAAAACACCCTTTATATTAAAAAGACATTTGTTTTGTTTTTTTTTTTGGAGCAGCTTCACTAAATTGCATTTAATATCAAAACTTAAAAGACCAATAACTGGGAAAATATTGGTCGCAGATACTTTTATTGTTTAATTTTTTCTTCTTATTTTTCAAGTTTCTATCAGATAAGCTATTTAAAAATGTATTTTTGGAATTTCTTCACAGTTTCCTATGAAAAGTTTACAATGCCGTAACTCGGAAAATATGGGTCGCCCGCAACTTTTTTATTTAATTTTTATTCCTTATTTTTTAATTTTCTACGATATAGACTCCTTTTTATATATTTTGAGCTGCTTCACTAAACTGCATTTGTTTCAAATATTTATTTTTTTCGATGTACTTCAGAGACGAACGAGACAGCTTTTCTCACACATACAACTATAGTTTTATTTTTGACACCACTGATGTGTACATACATAATATAAATGTGAAGGTGAGACGTATGATCAATTAAATAAATGATAATCAAATAAACGTGAAAAGCATATTAAATGAGAAAACATACAAATTACTAAAATTTTTCTGTTACGTAACATTTTCAAAGACCCCCACCCCGAAATCGTAACAATTTTTGTATGAAATGGTTGGCACGACTTCGTAACGACATGTAGGTACGATTTCTTTTTGCTTTTATAGCAGAGTACCGCTTCACCGTATGTTGCTGCTATTGTCGAAATAATTTGCGCATACTCACGTTTTTTTTTAATATTTGTTACAATCCTTTTTTTTATCAACATATACATACATATTTATTTAAAAAAATTTTCACAGACTTTTACTTATGTATTCAAAAATCAAAGTTTTAATGTTTAAAAAAATGTTTTTCAGAAATGTCTTAACGAATTCGGTACAACAAGTCTGACTTCAGAAAAAGTCGAAACATTTTGTTTGGGGGTATTCATTATGTTTGTAAGCTCATACTAGCATACATATTACTATACATACATATATGAATTTATTATTATAAAATAATTTATTTCAAATGATTGAATACAGTTACATACATATGTATGTACCTATGCAGGAATGTTATCTCGTGAGAGCGTGAGAATTCGTGCGTGATTATTTAAAAAAAGTTCACGCACGATCACGCACGAGTAAATTTGTTTCAGTCACGCTCACGCACTCACTCGTGATAAGTTATAATATTTGATCACGAATCACGTGAATCATGACATTTGCTCATCTCTAGTTAAAATCATGAAACTTTTGAACTTTTGTTTTCTTCAAAAATAAGATCACATTCACATTGCCAGTTCAAATAGAGTGTAGAAAAATTACATTTCAAATTATATGCAAAAAGCAATGAATATAATCTAAAACAAATGATTGCTTTGTTCATTTTCCTAAAGCAACGCACCTTAAAAGAATTCAGATTATAGAGCGTAGATCGGAAAAACTTAAAATTGTAGCGTATTAATGAAATATTAAGACGTTATTCAAATAATTTTAAGCTAGTGAGCTGACTACCTGAAAGGTGGCATTGACTGAAGTTGTTAGCGCTTTGAATACAAAACCGAAGATTCTGAGTTCGAGCCCAGTCTTCGTCGACAAAGTCTTAAACAGCAATATCATGCATTTTTCTGATGTGCATTAGTGTGACTCTGAAACAGTTGTGGTAGGAAAGTTCAAGTGATGAAGCCAGACTTCAATGACGAGTTCTGAACAGTACCGATGCAACATCAGAACACCCTCCTTTATCGGTATTGTAAAGCAGAGTCATCGGTGATATGAAATAAGCAATAAAATGCCTACTAAAAAAGCAAGTGGCAAATTACGGCACTCGTTATCGAACGAAATAACGAACAATTTCAATAGAGTTTATATGGAAATATTTTAAAATTTCGAACCCCAGATTCAAGAAGTGAATGCTGCAACACTGTCCTAAAAACAAAAACGTGCAAAGAAACACAGTTGTTTTTCATCTATTAGTGTTTTCACACTGACACGGTTTTAATAAAAGTTAGTTTTAACGTTAAAACCAACTGGTAAAACCTGCTTTTACCACACAAACTGTTTTTGTAATTAAAACCATTTTTGAATTGGTTTTAAGCTGGTTTTATGAAATGCAACCTTGTTTTCGCTGTGATAAATTCAGTGCTGACAAGTTGAAATGACCGACAGCAGCTGGTAATGGTATGCCAGTGAATAACAATAGATGGCGCCTGAAAAATTTTCAACTTAAAAATTAATGCAGCAGCAACAATAATAATAATAAAAAAAAATTATGGAAAAAAAGAGTTTTTTGGAAGAAAAACAACGAAGATATTTTAAATTGAACTGTGGAAAGTGAAAATAGACAATATGCCTATAAAAAAGGTTTATCTCATGTTGTATTTGTGCATTTTTATATTATTAATAATATTTCCAAGCACTTCTTCATTCCATAATTTAAAAAAATTTTATTTACAAAAATAAAATAATTTCCATTTTAGAGCGCATTGTGAAATAACTCAGTTTTTCATACAAATAAAAACAGTTGAACAGTATGTCCAACAAGTGTTATTAAAAAGCAGAAAAAATGCAACAACAAATACACGCATTTCGGCAGGAGATTTATTTTATTTTGAGCAAAATTATTAGACAGCCTGTGAGTTAAAAACTGAATTTAACAAACTTGCAGTGTGAAAGCAAAATCAGCTGTTTATGGTTTTAACGTTAAAACCAGATTTTAACTTTCAGTGTGAAAACACTATATGTCTTCCTTCACCATCTGTATTCCCCATCACTATTCCTTGCCTGAAGAAAGTAATACCTAGTAATGTAATATTCATTCATTTCCAGAGTGCTACTTTCTTAAAAATAATAACATGATTTTTTTTAATTTATTGAGTGTTTTTCAAGGGACCTGAGAAATAGTTCAAATTATCGAGAGATTTAAATTAACAAGTTTCAAATTATCAAGAGTCAACTGTAATTGTTAATAAATAATCAGGTTCTAGGCCAGTTATGGGTGAAGAGTAGAAAAAACTCGACGACTAACTCTGTTTACTAATGTCATGGCAGTGTAGTCAGCTATTTACTTGTAATTATATTGACAACGACAGCAACATCGTAAGCACCTGATATTGAAGCCTATATAAATATTACAGTGGTGCCACTTTTAATTATTTAACATTTACAAAAATAAAATTACTTATTTAAAATGTAGTTATATCAAGTAAAAATATAATAAAAATGAATACGTTTATTATTTATTTGAATTTTCTAATTTTCTTTCTATTAAAAAATATCAAAATATTTTATGCTGTCATTTCTATTACATTTTGCATTATATTGGCAGCACTGTATTTGCTCATTGTCGCTTACGAAAATGGCAATTAAACCAAGTTTGACAACAGCGCAAAAGTGTTCGTCGTAGTCTTGATATAAACGTGAGCAAAATAAAAAACAATGCGACATCAATCTGCTTTGTTCAAAACTATCACGCAACTAAATAAAATTTTATTTTACATATACTCACCCGTGTAGCGAACGTTTTTCCCTCGAAATATTTTCCCTTTTTCCGAAATATATTATATTTTTCACAAAAAAATTTTCACTTTTCCCTTCGTTTTTTTTATCGACTTCAAAATGGGAGTAGATTATCAATCAATTCGTTTGTATATTTTTTATACGTGTTACTTCATAACTCTGTTATTTTTTTTTTACCTATTTTAAATATTATTTTTTGTCAGAAAGGACACAGCTTCCATTTGACATCATTGCTAAAAAAAAAGTGGGGATGAACAAACTCATTAAATTTTATTATATTTCACGTGCATCTTCTTAACCGATTCTTACAAAACTTGACACACACCTTTAGCTATAAAAGTGACACGATCTTTTATTTAAAAAAGTGCATGGGTGCATTCCCATTAAAGTGAAGTGTTAATTTACATCTACTTTTATTTATCCGATCCTCAAGAATCTTGGCAAATGGTATAATTTTGTATTTATAAAATTTGGCCCATCAAAAGTTAATATTATATATTGCGGGCTTCTACTTGACAGATTCTTACGAAACTTGACACACACGTTGATCACTGAAAGTGGCCATAGCTTGCATTTATAAAAGTGGGTGGGACCACTAATATTTGCAAAAGTGGACGTTACCACGTCCATGAAAAATTCAAAATTAACATAAAAAAGTTTTAAAATTTTAAAGTATACTTTGTTTTCACTATGAATAGGCGATATGGTTTTTCTAAAGAATTGAACAATGCATACATTTTTGAATAAGCACTAGAAAGTTGAAAATAGTTTAGATTTAGTTAAATAAGACGTGCTCATGTGAAAATGTAAAATTTGCTAGCCTGGTTGGTTACCTTTCTGGTGCTTATTTTTGAAATCTGTTAAATGTTTTTTAATAGGCCAATAGGCCAATTCTATTTGGAAGATTTTGATTGTATCTGTCAACAAATAATGCAACTTAAAAATCTGAAAAGAGTCATGGAGAATTTATACAGCCATGTTCTGAAATCGACAATTTTCAGGAAAAAATTCAACTAGAAAGCTCACTTATTGCAGCTTTTTATTTAGTTTTAGGATCTCATATGATATACATATTTGGTATATATTTTATCCAAACTTAATTGCGAATACACTAAATTATGCGATAAAGATAACACTATTTTCCGTTCTCGAAATTTTTGTATTTCAAAATCAAATGGTTTTCAGAACATGACCGATAAATTTTGAATCGCTTTGGTGTGTTGAGTTTTATTTTTTTACTTAAAATATTAGTAAAGTAAGATGTAAAATTTAAAAAAAAAAGTTTAAATAGATTTGTTAGATTTTTTTTATTACGTTATGTGCGAATGTACATGTATAGGATATGTTGCACGTTTAAATGAAAAAACTCTTAATTTTTTGTTATTGGAAAATAAGAATATATAAATAATGAAAACACCTTTTGAATGAATTTTGCTATTTTTTTCAAGAAGTGCTACTTTTTCCTCGGACTCATTAATATGCAATCAGTACCACAGTGTGTGGTGTTGAAGTTGTAAACACATAATTATTTCCTACTAATTATTCGTATAAGTCTATTTTGTAGTCAAAAACAATGAAATTACTTTTACTTCTAGATTTTAAGCATGTGTTGTTAACGTCATTTCTGTTTTATTTTCTCTACATTAATTTTCAAATGAATTAAATTAAAATTTCATCTTTACCATACATGAAGCATAAACTGTCAACGTTCTCACGATTTTATTTAGTTTATTTACTTCCCTCATTCTCTATCCTTTTTTTTCTCTTTTAGCACCGAAGAATATTTTATCTGTGTACATCCCTAGCAACGTAGTCGCTGTTCCATACAACGTTCCAGTATAACTCGTTCAGATTGGGTGTAATTTTCTATCAACATGCCAACAATTGCAAGTAAAACAAACAGCCACCATCAACAACAACAACAAAAAAAAGGTTAAAAATAAGAAGAGGCATTAACAAGTTAAAAGCATATAATTTGTAATGACGTAAATTTGTGTATTAATTGCTTCTTTGATTTCGTGTTGCTGTTGTTGTCTATGAGACAACTAAACTGTGAACTTTAGTTTTTAAGTATAAATGGATAAATAGGGTCATCTCTATACAATAAAACATTTAAATTTTTCTAAAACTAGATTATAAATAAATTTAATAAATATATGTATGTGAGAAAAAAAATATTAAAAACAAATAACTATTGTGTAACTAAAATGATTAACTTAAGTTTTTAGATAAGAATACTCGTATGTATGTACGTATGTATGCATGCGATCTAATTCATAAAAAATACTTATTTTTGGGCTTAAAGAACATAATAGCTATTGCACACTTTAAAAAATAAAATTGTGTATTTAACTGAATATTAACAGTTTTATAAATATTTTGGGCCGTATTCAAAAAAAAAAATTAACAAAGCTTTGACAAGCAATGTTAAGTAAAGTTGTATTGAAAAAAAATTATTGTATCAAAATTCTAAAGTAGGCACCCATGTTTGTTAAGGCTACTTTAAGTTGATATTTACAAAATGTGTATTTTGTACCTCAAATATTTTTCTTAATATAGCACATATTGATTCATGTTACATCTGAAAATGAAGCTAGAAGTGCTAGCTAGCTCTTATCCTAAATTTATTATTTCTGTCATGTGATGGAAAATATCACTAAATTATCCAACTGATTTGAAATACATAGCAAAATCCATAAATAAATATTAAAATAAATACAATTATACAAAAATGTTTTAGTGATGTACATTCAAACAAAACGAATCGAAAAAACCTGGATACTCAAATACTCATTTCGTTCGAATAAAACAAATTGAGATAATTTTTCTACATTCATCATATTTTTTTACTTTTACTTCATAAAAATGTTTATCTGTTTTGCTTCCATGTCAGAAGCTTAAATTTTATAAATTAGGTTGCTTAACTTCAAGATAATAAAAATGTATTTAATAAAATAAAAAATTAGTTGAATACTCGAATGAAATTGTATTCGATGTTGTACATCATAAGCTGTGAAATGGTTGTTGAACATGGTGGAGTTACCAGAATTTATTATTAATTCACAAAATAATTGAAGATGTCTTTTGAATACAATTTCTTAACAAAGCAATGTTAGCCTTAAAGTGCTTGGTAGCTACTATGAACTTTAAAGCTCAAGTAAAGTATTTTTTTGAATAAGGGTGCTTATGTTTTACTGTTAATATCAACATTTCCACAATTAACAATTTCACAAATCTTTCTCGGCTTTGTGTATAATCAAAAACTGGCATGAAGTTGGCATAAGTGACAAAATTGAAATACGTGTTGACGAGTTCCTCTATACAATTTGACATTAAAAATTGCCGAATAATATAGTTTTAACACTCGATTACATCCTAGCATAATTTTTAATGTAAAATTTTATGGCGAAACACGTTGAGACCATGCTCAATTTTGCTACTTATGCTAACTTCATGCCAGTTTTTGATTATACATATGGCCGTTTATGTTTAATGCTTTTATTATAACTGATAGTTAAAATTAACTTTGTCTAAAGTGAAATACAAAATGAGCTTTAATTTTTTTCCCATTATTACAACTATTCTATAAAATAATTATTCACCCCAATTGAAATTTTAATTTCGATCGATTTTGTTTTACCTTCTCTAAATTTAAATTTAAATGTGGCAATACTGGGCAAAAAAAAAAAAAAAATTTAAAACATATGGGCACATAGTCATAGTCATAAACAAAGTACACTTTAAGAGTTTAAAACCAGTATTGCCATACAAAATACTGGTTTTAAACTCGTAAAGTATACTTTATTTTGACAATGACTATGCGCCATGGTTTTTAAAAGAGAAAAACAAAATACCAAAGGTACACATTTTTGATGTGTAAACATCTATACGCTAGGGGGTAAAAATTTTTTGGCTTTGATTCTTTGCCGAGATTTCTTTGCTGAGATTTCTTTGCTGGGATTTCTTTGCTTTTTGCTGTTGCTTTGCATTGTCAAATCGGTGTGAGCTATGTGTGAGTGTATTAGTGTTTGAAAGAAGCAATACCAAGCAGAGAAACAAGTCGACCGGCTCGAAGCCGACGGTGCGCCGCCGCCGGTTATTTTTCTGTATATTTCCGTACACCAAAGGTGAAAATGAACCGTAAGAGCTACGGACTTGAAATTTGTAAAATTAGTGTATTTTTATACAGACTACAACAATTAACACTAAATTTAAAAAATTTAAATCAATGGGTGTTCCATCAGTTAATGCAATTTTGACTTTGTAATTTTGACAACTTGCTGTATCTTGGAAACCGTAAGAGCGAAACTCTTGAAATTTTCAAAACGGTAAAACTAAAAAATCAAAAAAATATAAAATCGCCATATATAAAAAAATCGCCAAAACGAAAAAAGCACCAAATTAAAAAAAGTCTCTAGGACTAAAATAAATCGCGAAAAACCGCAAAAATCGCCAAAATGAAAAAATCCTTAAACAAAAAAATCGCCAATATGAAAAAAAAACAGAAAAAAATCGCCAAAATGAAAAAATCGCCAAAATAAAAAAAATTGCGAAAATTAAAAAAACTCAAAAATAGAAAAAAAAAACGCCAAAACGAGAAAAAAGCGATAAAACTGCAAAAAATCGTTTAAACTGAAAAAACTTAAAAAAGGAAGAAAGCTAAATCAAAAAAAAAAAAATTATCAAAACCGAATGTGCGCGAGTCAAAGTCGCACTTTACTTAATTTATTTTAATTGCAATGCGTACACAACAACAAGAACAGCAACAACTAAACGATGAACAACAGGAATTAAAAATTAAAAAGTATAAGTAAAAGTAAAGACATTTACCATAGATGAGCACTGCAGTACCACTAAAGTTTCAGTAAAAATAATAAAAAAATTTTAACAAGTAAATTTTTACTGATTACTAAAATTTTTTTCTACAATTTTTGTAAATTGCCTAAATAATTTGTTATATGATGAGGTGCATTGAATTTTCAGTAATCAGTAATGCCCGTATTCATAATGAAATTCTACCAAGTGGCTAAATGTTTTTCATACAAAAGTTTCAAAATTTGAATGAAAAAACTTTGCCACTTGCTACAATTTTATTATGATTACGGCCCTACGATTTTACTGGTAATGCAAATTAAATTTCATTAGCAGTAAAAAATTTACTGAATTGTTTTAGTAATCAGTAAATTTACTGCTTACTGCAATTTTTAATGCAGTACATATACATATACTGCAGTGTGCCCATTTACTAACCAAATAAGTTTAATAAAACAAACAAAAACCAACAAATTCCTATGTATTTACAATATTGAAAGTTTTGATACTTTTAATTAATTAATTAAAAAAAAAATATACTAAAAGCATAAGTACTTCCAACTTAAAAAAAAAAAATTTTCATTACTAGATGTTTACACATCTCCTCTGTGATCGGACTCACATTGCTTTTTTTTTAATTAGAAGTGAACAAAATCTAATTAATGCATGAAATGTCTGCAATAACCAGTGTTGCTACTTTTTTTCTAGAGCTTATCCCCAATTTTTGATTTGTCATCCCCGAAAATCCTCAAGTTGATTTCTTTTGCGAAAAAATATATTTACATTCATATTAATTTAATTTGTACTTATAAAACTTACACAAACATAGTTTAATATACACAAGTTTACCATTTCAAAAACTTCAGAATTGAAATCTTCTGATTCATTATCCTCAGAAATTTTATTGCATATAGTACTCGTATTAAAAAGCTTTAGCATTTCAGCAGATGGATTAAATTTGTCATATCAAATTGAATTATTTTCAAAGTCAAAATATGTCATACTCGCATTGCATTTCCTTACGTATTTTTGTTTTGGTAGTATTCATTATTGTTTAATCTGCCTTAATATTTCTTCTCTATGAGAAACCATTCACTATGAATAATAACACACACTTTTAGACTTGCCAGACACACATTTCTTAGCTAAAAATCATTATTGTTACCATCAGTAATAAAAAAAAAATCTCCAAAAAAATGCCCTAAAATTTGGTTATCATCCCAACAAATCCCTAGATCCCCAACACGAAATTTTTATCCACAATCGCGAAAAAATCTCCAATTTGAGGACAAATCCCTTAAACTGCCAACGCCGGCACTAACTGCAGTTTGGATGCCCAGGGACGTCAGAACTTTGCCGGATAATTGAGGGGAAGAGGAATTGAGGAATGCTTCAGATCCACTTTGATATCCACACGCAGTGTATGTGTTACAGTTTTATTTATTTTTATTTGACTGAATAGAATATTTCAGTTTTTATGATGCTGCATTTTTTCCTTAAGACTTGAGAAAATTTCTTATATAAACATGTACAAAATTTAATAATACAAACAAATTTTAAATAAACTTTTGGAAGCCATTTTACTTTATTGAAATAAAATTGTTTCAAAAATATTTTTGGACTTTGACATACAGAAAATGACAATGCCGAGCATTAAATTTAAATGGTTTAATTTCGAGCAAATTCTACGTCTTTCGTTTTTTGAAGAACCTAATTATGGAATTCAAATCAGTTTCGATCGAATTTGGCTTCTGTGACTGGCTTGATGGAGTGGACCCTTTGATAAAATATGTCCATACAGAAGAAGCGCTTATGTAAATAATGTTTTTTTTTAACTTTTTCTTATTAAGCTTTTATAAAGTTTTTTTTTTTAAATTATACCCTTAATGTTAACAATAATTATAAAGGAACACCCTTATTTACTCACATTTATGTATGTGTATAGCATTGAAAAAGTATTTGAACTATTAATAGGAAATAAATTAAATTTTTATAATCAATACAAAAGTTAATTAGAATAAAAAAGGCAGAGACAAGTAAATAAAATTTGTTTTTTAATTAGTTTAATAAAAATATACACATTTGTATATATGCGGATTAGTGGAGGTCAAACAAGGACAGTTTGTTTTTTATTTTTTTTTATTAATAAAAGTAATTATAAGTTATAAGCCGAAATTTGTATTTTACCTGTTGCATATTAATTTTCTAGGAAAAAACATGCGATAGAACTCTCACGCTGGCAATTACGAGAAGGAAAAAAATTAAATTGCTAGTTTTTATGTTTCTCATTAATATATTTTCCCTTTTTGTTATTATTAAGATTGTGCCAGACGCGGAACAATGGCGCCTAAGGTAAAAATAAATATGGCAATATATTTTTATATTCTGTATTAGTGAACCAGTTTTATAATAAAACAAAAGCTCTTAGAACATCTAAGCCTTCCGAAGCGATATTTTCTGTTATAAGTTGAGATGCAAGGTGCCAAAGTTAAGCAGCACGTAACTATTACATTTGTAAACTGATTTTAAAGATATTTTATTTTTTATTTTGAAAGCAAAAAAACCACACGAAAATGTGCAGATACTGTTTTATTTGTCTCTTACATGGCTTCTAGACGAGGAAATTTTCTGTTATAACAAAAGTCAAAGTCGATATGAAAGAAATAGACTATATTTATTGTACTTGAAGTTTGACTTTTGGGGTAGCCAAAAATTGTTTCGTCTAGATGCTATGTTATAGTTTATAAAATATAAAATAATATGTAAATAGTTTATAAAATGTTCCAAAAAAAAATTTATTTCATAAAGGTTTTATAAAATAACAAAAATTAAAAATTTTGAAAAGCCCCGACTTTTTTCAGAAAAGATCTTATCTCTTCTAAACGGCTGGACCGATTTTCTTCAAACATAGCTAAAAACCCTCTCAATCAAGCCATCTTTCAAATAGAAAAAACTAAATGAAAATCGGTCCAGCCGTTTGGTCTGTACGTGGACACGGACAGACACACAGATACATACTACAAACTTATAACACTCCTTTTTTTTAGTCGGGGGTTAAAAAAATTTTTATGGGAATCAAAAATATTTTTTATGAATAAGGCCTTTCAGATTTACTGTGTTATCAAAAAAAATTAAATTTGTCTAGGAGTCTACTGGCTTTTTTTTGCAAATTATGGAGTAATGTATGTGAAACAATATAGGTTATCTTTACAGGTTTAAAATGATATTACAGTACAGCAGATTAAGTCGAAATGTTAAAAATTGTCGAACCTTTAGACATAATTGTATAAAACGAAATAGTTTCAAAGATTTTTGATTACTTGTTTCTGTAACTTATGATTAATATAAATTTAAAAAGCATTATACTGATATGCCCACAAGGATCACACGAAAGTATAATTTAGCTGTTGGCGCCGCTGGCTAACTGCTATTATGTATACTATTTATATTTATACTTATTTATTTTGTCATCTATTTCACATGTTTGTATACATTTTTATTTTATTTGATACGTATTCCAGGCGGGAAATAATATTATATTTTTAAGGCTAGAAGCCATCTTTTTTATTACATTCAAAATTAATCTGTAACCAAACTTCGTATTGTCAGGAAGTTGGCTATGCTTCCAAACCAAACAAGTATGTATTTTAATAAGTTGCATTGGTGCGAATTTGCTTTTGTAAATGTTTTATTTTTAGGAATTAAAACATACCTTGTATAAACTAAATATATATATGTGGCTTCACCCAACAACACCAGCTTTGTAGACTTAATTTCTCAACACTTACGAAAAATATTACTTTGTTTAAGTCGACTTAAACGATTATTTCCTACTGCCACAGAAATATAAATGTTACTTATTTCAATATACATAAATTTTTTCTGTGTATATATTAAACTCATTTACTCAAATAATGTCATAACTCAAAAAAGCAGTGCACCAGAAAACGAGTTTAAAGTTTTCAATTTACACACAACTTAATGGAGAAAGAAAATTTTTATTTTTCTCTCACAAAAATTTTTACACAATATGAATAACGATATGAGAATTAATTCTGCATCATTAACTCAAAAAATTAATTTATTAAGTTATGGTGTTTTTTTGAGTAAATGAGCGATATGTGCTAGTATATTTGAAAATTATTTCTTATCCGGCATCCATACTACTTTTCTAATTCACCATGCGATTTTCACCTTCAAGCCGAGGAGAAAAGTTTATTTTACCGAAGAAAACAGCCATCTCTAAGGCACCACCAGAAATAAATAACTTGTAATTCCTTGTCACCCAGTTTTCTTTTGGGCTATTTTCACCTTGAAATCCTACGGCGAAAATCAATTTTTATCACAGACAGCAACTATTTTAAATGGCAGCACTAAATATTACGAATTTATAACGCTTTGTCGCCAAGATCTCAATTTGGGCCATTTTAGCTTCAAGCCACACGGCGAAAAATTAGTTTTACCAATGACAGTTCTAAAAATAAAGGAATTTATAATTCCTTGTCACCCGGTTTGCCTGTTGGTCCATTTTCACCATCAAATCACACGGCGAAAATAATTTTTTATTAAAGACAACACCCGTTCTTAGGACAGTACTAAACGTAAGAAATTTTATTTGCTTGTTACCCGGTTATATTTTTGGGCCTTGTCCTAGCTTATTACGTATTCAAGACAATAACTTCTATGTATGAATTGGTACTTAACCCATTAACCGCCAAAATGAAACGAATGACACTAATTAACAAAAAAGTTTATTTTTAATTTCATTGTGCTCAAAGTTAACATAAAGTAATGGAAAAATTTAAAAAAATAATAAGTGGGCGGAGTAAGGAGGGTGTACTCAATTGAGTACAGCGGCGGTTTACAGGTGGTATTTTTCGAAACATTATTTTTCAATACATAGTGTTTTCAAACATTTTTTTGCACTGCCAGCGAACTCTTGCATGGCATACGACACATCTGAGTTGATTTTCTAACTTTTTGGGGTAGTGCCCTATACCATCTTGTGACAACCCTAGACTTTAACTACTGAGTTGAAATATTTTGGCGTACATGCTGTGGTGGTGGTAAATTTTACCCCTTTTTAATTTTTAGAAAATTTTACAAAAAAAAAGATTTTTTGGATTTATTTGCTTTTATTTGGAATTCGATGACACATTTTAAAATGAATAAAGTAATAAAATAAAGAAATCTAACTTCTAGTTAAACAAAACAAGGATTTTATTTCATATTCACCTTTCTTAAAACTAAAAAAAGGAACAAACATAACATAACGTATGCCCGGAGGAGTGGTAATTTTTATACCTGCACGTATAAATATCTGCTTGTATGATACATACGATGATCAAAACATAACTGAATAATAGTAATAGGATTATGAGAAGATACAAAGAGAATAAAATTGATAGCACTCAACTGAAGAGAGTAAATTAAAAAAATAAATAGGAGAGGGTAAAATTTACCACCACCACAGTAGTTAAAGGCTAAGACTAATGAAGATGAGAGTCGAGCTTTAGTTTGCGTATTTTGCCGTAAATAGTATCTTGCAATGTAACGTCGGAATAAAAGCTGATCCATGTCATCATTATGAGTCATTACATATAACCGCCAAGCGTTTGCAATAGCCTACATAATAGATATAGGTGAACAAGACCCACCACCATTTCTTACCTCGAATGGCAATCTAGCTGATCTAGCTCATCCACTCTCGACAATTCTGAACTTCATTTAAAGAAATAATTGATGTTTGCATATTTTGGGAGTCCCCTCTTTATTGTGAAAAACACACAAGTATGCTGTTGTATTTCTGGGGAAACAACAGTGTTGCCAGAATTCGCATATGGATTCTGCCGCTGTACTCATTTGAGTACAGATATATCTAAACTACGATAACTTTATAAAAATGAGTGGGAGGCAAGTTGTTTCTACTTATTTTATAAATAAAAATGCTTTAGTTTAGGAAATTAAGGTATAAAATAAATTAACAACACAGTAAAATTTATAAAAAGCGGAAAATACATACTTGTCACGTCACATCAATTTTGCACCAGACTAAGAGTTAATTTTTTAACAGTCTAAATATATATCGACAGGTTTTTTTCATTATTTCAATAGACTATGGTTCAGATTTAGCTAGAAACGCCAATTAATTACAACAACTTTTAAATATGCAAAATTTTCACCTTTTTTTTGGCTGTACTCAAGTGAGTACAGCGGCGGGTAACTGAATAAATACCGCGCCAAAAAATATGTAGGGGAAACCAAGTTCTAAATTTCTGTGAATTTTTTCGGTATAGAAATTGTATGGTAAGCAAACAAAAATTGGGTATTTTTGATGCTTTGTTTTTTGTTTTTTTTTATATAAATTTTACTTAGTGAGACGTCTTAACGATTAGGACAGGATTTACGATTAGGTCGTGATTTACAGAGTCAGTTGTATAATTTTAAAAAACAAATGTAAACAACTTTTCGCTTTGTACCTCTATATAATAGTGTAAATTTTATTTAATTTTACATATTTTAAAAAATTTGTCATGGTTATCGCAATCACCAAGAATTGATTGTTTTGTTTTACAAAATTTAACGAATTTTGTTTAAAAATATCTTTTGATAAAATGAAAGAAAATCTAAATTCAATGATAAAATACTATAATTCAATTTCAAGCTGTAAATTATAGTAATACGCTAGGGTTACTCTCTACTGCGATGCGAAAGCTAAATAGAATAAAACGCCGCCAATTTGGTATTCTCTATTACTTTCTCAAAACCTTTCACAAAAATTTTGGTAATTACATATGATAATGTGTTATCCGTTTTTTAATTGCCAAATTCAGTTTTGCAAGCAAATTGATTTTTTTTTTAAACAAAAAATTTTATAATATTATTAGCATAGCATGCATTTATAATTATTTCAATAACACAAAAATACTTATATGAATTAAAAGTTTAATTTTAATGCATATTATTGTACAATATTTATTTTTTTTCCACACTTGGTATCAATTCCGCCATTTCCAAACGTTTACTTTTCAGGCAGTTCAAATAGTCGTGGGTCGAACTGTTGGCAGATGTCAAACACTGGCTCCAATCGACTTTGTTGTATGTGTAATTGCGAAGTTTTGTTTCAAAGGGATATTTACTTAATTCTTCGCTTTCACCATTAGGCTGTTCGCGCAGTTCATAATCATTGAGCTTCTTATAGAATTTTGCAAAATTTTGCGATTCCTCCAAATATAAATCATACAAATCATTCTCCGTACGATTATGGTAGATTTCTGCACAAATATCAGGTAGATACGGCAATAAACTTTCAATATTTTCCAAATCAAAATCGCAGGTGGTATAAAAATTGTCAACTGTTTCTGAAGATCCAGCTGTAGTTGCCAGGGATTCTGTGGAAATTTCAATTGATTCTTCTTGGGCCACTGACAGGGAACTTGCCTTTAAAAAAGTAGTAAAATTAATATATTTAATTGGCGCTTTTATATAAAATCTTATATGGAACATTTGCGTTCTTTAGCTCTTTCTTCTCTGTATGAGATTTTTTTGTTCCATTCGAAAAATGGGTCATAAAGTTATCTTCAAACCAAGATATAATTCGGTGTTGAAATTTTGTATAAATTTACAAAAAAAAAAATCTATTGTGAGTATCTGAATACAGCAAAGCTCGAAAAATACCTTAAACACTTGATATTAGTCAAAACTTTAACTGCCTCTTCCACTAAGTCGAAAGAATATTTGCATGCACATTCAAATCGAAAGAAAGATTATTTTTATTTCTCTATCTTACCTCCGTACAATCTTTAAATGTAAATACATATTTTCATAAAATGTTCACATCATTAATTCGAATGAGTTTTCCACGAGCCGAATGCAATGTCAAAATCAAGCACTTGCTATTAGGCTTTCGACTAGTAAAAGTTATTCGCAAACAATCAAACAAAGTTTGTAAAAATATTATTTTATCACTTAATTTTTTTTTTTAACTCACATTATTTTCAGCAGCTTCCACTAACAAAATTTGCACTTTTCACAATTTTTTAATAGTTTTTTAGTAAAAAAAAATATAAATTTTTTACAACAAAAACAGGAAAAAAAATTCCACCTAAATTTGAGTTTTAAATTCAGATTTTTTTTAAGTAAATATTTTTCATGTTGAAATTTTGTTTTTAATTTCTCTTTCTTAAAAAATTTTCGGAAGAACTTTAATTTGAAAAAAATATCTCAACTGCATTTTCGCTACTAACTGGTGAATGTGCCTTGATCAAAATATTATTGAAAACTTTTGTTTTGCTTATTGTTTCATATTCATTGAAAAGAAGTACTCGCACATTTCTAACAACAAAACGAATGTAGTTGGAAAGAAAAACACTAATAACATGCTGTTGCTGTGCGATTATTTTGTTGGATTTTTTTATTGCTCAATACGGTTTTGTTTATTTTCATGTAAATAGTAATAAGTTTAAAAAAATCACTTTGATTTACAAACACGGAAAACAAATAAGTGATATCGAGCCTTATTTTCGATTTAATCGTAAGCGACAAAAATTAAATTTTTCAGGAGAAGGTTTTTTTACAGTCCGTATCTTAAAAGTTATCAACAATTTTTGCATATTGATAATTCTAAACTGTGAGTGGGCCCATAAAATTTTAATTTCAATAAAAAAAGTATTTTTCCGATAACATGTCGTTAACGATAAATCCGAAAAAAGGCTCGGTATATGTAGGTAATCAAAAGCGAAAGAAAACTGACGACATAGTGGAATGAAAATTTATTAGAATTCGAGCGACTAGTTTTCTTTCGCAGGGATTTTCTTTTGACAAAGTGAAAAAGGCAGTAAATGTGTTCAAAATGACTAACTTAGTATTTGTTCAGACTGGCATTTTAAGCCAGTGATGGGAAATGAGATTTGCATTTCGGTATCAATAAAAAATTTTTGGAGTACTTTTTTGGTCCCGAGAGTACCAAAAACTATTACTTTTTTTTATTTAAATTTGATTAGCAAAAAATTATATTCATATATTCATTCAGCTATCACACACGAGAACAATTGTGCTGGCATAACATGGCAGTTTGTAGGTGAGAGAAGCAAAGAGATTGGTATTGTGTTTGGCATAATTTTTCAACCAGGCACAATACCGCATCATCGGCACAAAACCAATACATACACAACTTAAAAAACAGCAAATGTTAAAATAATACAAAAAACACCAATACACACAAAGCTGTGTGTATCTCGTGTATGTTTACATTTTTATGCCAGATTAATTAGTCTCGTGTGTTCTAAAAATAAAAGTTGTGCCGGCATAAAAATTACTCCCGTGTGTGATACCCAATTTACAAATAAAATAAGGAACACATAGCATATACGTATGTTCATCAGAGATGGGAATTGGAAATCTTGATTTCGTGCCGAATCTGTTTCTAAATATTACCAAAATCACTTGAATAGTGCAAACCACTTTTTATTTAATTTAAAATGCTTCAATAATAATTAATTTAATAATTTCCAAAATTAGTTGTTTACAAAAAGACATATATGTACATATGTATGTATATGTATAATTTATTAATTCTTTGTACTTATTTACAAGAAATACAAATACCTGTGATCTGTTTACTTATTATTGGAATAAGAAAAGTTTCCATATTAATACGAGCCATAACCGCCAAAGAGCTTAAGCAACATAATTCTCAAGCTTAATTTTTTGATGAAAATCGTTTAGTTACGATCGCAGATAATTGATTTTCGTTAAAAAATTAAGTTAAAAATATATGTATGCCGCTTAAAGTTTTTTTTTTTTTTTGGCGGTTATGGCTCGAATGGACAAAAAAGTGCCTGTGCCATCTAACATCCAATAGTGCCAAAAATGGCACAATTGCGCCACATTTCTCATCACTGATTTGCATAGGTACAAATGTTAAAGTTAAAACAAGACGAGTTTTTAGACTTATATAAATTTTAGGCCTGGATAAAGCTTAAATTAGACGTGACATAGCCATAACGCCATAAACATAACCAAACCAAAATGCAATTGCATGCATGTACATTTCATCTTAGATGTCAAAGCGAATCTTCAACGCAACGCGAAGCAAAAGTTTTATCTGACATGGCCTTTAGGCAACTGTCAACTTTTTGTATGCTTTGACAATCAGTTGGTATACTATTTTTAATTTGTTTGACCAAACTCGCATGTAAATATGGAATTTTTATTAAAATGTCGGTAAATTTACATAAAAAACGAGTTCGTGGCATCAGAGTAATTGACTTGTGTTGTGTTTTATACATGAAACCGAATAGTGAAACCAACAGTGAGTGTTGTCAAAGTTTTCATTGTGTCATACACATTTTGCGTCATGCTTTTTCCCCAAAGTTAGAAACGTCACACAAAGCGTTGCAGTTGTATCTGACACCGCCTTAAAGGCTCAGTTAGCCGACTGTAATGTAATGTAACTGTAACGTAGAAAACAGCTGATCGACATTTTTATATGAAAATTAGGTTACGTTACATTACATCTCTATAACCATTTTCATTACTTTTCACATAACAAAATCGATCAGCTGTTTCTTACTGTTGCAGTTACTTTACATTACAGTCGGCTAACTGAGCCTTAAGACTTGATACTGTCGGAACATAAAGTCTGTTCCTTTGTTTTGTTTTCATGAGATTTTGATAAGAAAAAATTCTTCCGACATTCGCAGAGAAGTGAGGTATAGACAAAATTCCGTAAGCTGCTTTCGATATATCAGGAATCATGTATTCATCTAATGCGTTTTTAGTTTTAGACACTCTAGACCAGAAACTGCATATATTATTTTGTTAATGGTTTCAGTTCTTCCATATTAGCCAATGATCTATATTGGTTGTTAATATTTTCAAAATTTAGCCTTTCGCTGGGAGACATTTTAATTAAAAGTGGTATAATGCTGTTAGTTTTACCAGATAAAACAGTTTCAGGGGAAATCTTATTAATCCAAACTAACATTTCATGGTCAAAGTCCACTTTATAACTTGACAGAATTTAATATAAAACTGCAATTTTCTTTAAACTGATTTAAAACAGTTGTTTCAACATGATTTCTGTTTATATATAGATCAAATGCTGTGCCGCAGAAAATATCATTTGTTAAAATATCTTTATTAATAAAGTTTCATGCCATTTGTCGAAAAAGAAATTTAATTCTTGACAAAAATATATGCAAACGCGCGTCTTCTGACTGCATTTCTAAGTAGACCGTGAGAGTATCAAATGCGCTGGGGGAGTACTACGGTACTTTTTCATGTCAAATAGTATCAAAAAAAGTACGATCGTACCAACTTTCCCATCACTGTTTTAAGCATCATATTGTGTCAAGCAGTTCTATTCCATGTCCTGTGATAAATATTCTACTGGATTTAGATCGTAAGTTTTTATGTAAAAGTGCTCTACAGTTATCATGCTTAAAATCCCAGCGGGAAATTTAGCGGAGTACTTCGATAATAATCACTGACGTCAGTATGACATCGTAAGTGAGCCATCTAAGTACTTGGATTGTAATGTAGGCGTAATCTGATATGTCATGTGCTACTAATAACTTCGATTACGATGTAAGCAGGGATTCATTTATTGATTAAAACAAACAGTTTGTTATACAACAAAATTGAAATACTGATCTTCTTTTAGGCTAAATTTATTATCATGCTCGCTTACACGTCCGCTGTTGATATAAGTGCAATGCTAGTGGCACGTACTGACATCGTGGCTTACTTTGTAAGCGAGAGCTCACCACTTACGCGTCCTATGACACTTTTATGTTAAATCTAAGTAGCAAAATAAGCTAACGAATTACCACTGACTGCTACTAAGTATTGCTGATGTCATCGATTATGTAATGTATATTTTTACCACTGGAATGATGATTCACCACAACAATGAGCAAAAGAGAGAAACTTCAAATCCATTTAATAACATGCTCAGACGCAAGCTTTCAAAACACCAATAACGTATATTTGTTTGTGGTCTTGTTTGTGGCAGAATCCGTAGATTTTTATTCAAATAAACTTTACACATTACTGTTTATAAGCACACAGCCACATATACCTTTCAATAAACATACATACATACATCTATATTGTTTGATATTGTAATTTTTATCTCTTATAATTATCGATTTAATTAACAAATTAATTAAAAACTTACCATTAACCAAATGCTTATAAAGGATATTAATAACTTTGCGTATGTCATGTTGGATTCAAAATCTTATTACCACTGAAAGAAGTAAAAAGAAATTTTGCACAAAACGTACTGCCAACAAAAATTTCATTTGATTTAATTATTGTTGTGAATACATGTACATATACATACATATGTACATATATATGTATGTGGGAGTGCCATTTATATTATTAATATATTGTCATATTAGTATTTTGTTCACTACATTAAATGGGGGCGAGGTATTAGGAAAGCTTGCTAGATGTGATAATTTTCAAAGATATTAATGAATTATTTACAACTTGAAAGTTTTAATTTTAAAAAAAATTTTATAAATTTGAACTGCCTTATTCATAAAAAATATTTCAGGTTTATTAAGCGCTTGTTTGACAAATTTCTATGGGGAATTTGTCAAATAAACCTGTAATAAACCTAAAATATTTTTTATCACTACGACCACACGAGCAATTTTATGTGTCTTAACACAAGCCATAAAGCCGGCAGAATAATGACGTCAAATTGCTTGTGTTCAACAATGCATTTAGAGGTGGTGAACACGTACATATGTTTTAGTGATGAGTGATAGCGTGATTTTTTAATAATGTTGCTCCTTGTGAATGTGATTTCTAAATCGCTGTGATCACAGTTTAGCAGTATTTTGTTTGTAGAAGTTCTGTTATTTTGAGAAAATCTAATAAGAAGAGCAGCAGTGAAATTAAACAGTGACTGTGATCACGGTTTAACACATTTCAGCTCTTCTGCTTTAAAATTATTTATTAGTATTGGTGTTTTGATAAATATTAATAAGAAGAGCAGCAAGAACAAGCAATTAGCAATCAACCCTGTTCAAATATTGAGAATAAATATAAAAAAAAATATAAGAGGCAGAGAGACAATAAAATTGCAAATATAAAAATGTGAGTTGTACATAGTTACCAGGAAAGATGATTTGACACGATTTGACGACTTTTTTCTTGACAAAAGCTGAAGGTATAAAATAAATTAATGTGGTTGCTTTATTTACTGTAAAGTAAGCATGCAAGAACATTCACAGTTTGTATGAAAGAACTACATACATATATCTCCAACCTGTTATTGGATAAATTCAGTCACGGTTGTGATTTGTGATTTTTCAATCGCTGTGAAAAAGTAACAGGTTCTAAATATCGCTCAACTCTAATATGTATATTCAAATATATTTTCTTCTTATTCATATACATACTTAAATTATCAATAATTAGATCATTTTCTTATTTTACATTGCACTTTTATTGGTTTTATGTAGTTAAAACTTTTGTTTTCTACTTTTACGTTGAAAAAAATTCAATGTAACTTGTATTTGACAGCATGTGTTAAGAGATTATTGCTCAGCAATGTATTTTAACAGTTGTTGCTGAATATATATTTGAACACATATTCATAAGGTCCACACAATAATATCTTGTGTCGGCAATCGAATTTGACAGTTGCCACGGCAATAATTGCCAATATTATTGCTCGTGTGGTCGGCATGTATGAATTAGACCGGAAATATTTAAATTTTTTTAATTAATCACCCCTATTCTGCGTTTCGATTACGTTCCCGCATACAGTTACGCACGGATCGAAAAGAGGTATTCTGCCAAAAAACTGAATCGAAAGAAAAAGAAGAAGAGAAGAGTATGTTTAAACCTGGGCCCTATTCCACAAAACAAGTTATCAACTTTTCACTTTGCACTTATCAAATTTTTCGACAATTTGCAGAACTTTTCGTTCCTCAGAACTGCAAAATTTGATGAGTGAAAAGTTGAAATGGATAAGTGTAATTTGCAAAGTTTTTGCAACTTTTATGCTCTCTTTGCGATTCCTGTTCCACGTACGTTCTCTCTTGCAAGGTGCAAAAATAATATTGAAAAGTGTAACTTGCAAGGACTTTGCAAGAAATTATGCTTTTTCGTTTCACAATAACTGTAAATTCTATTTTTGCAAAGCAAATTTTGATAAGTTTGTTAAAAATTTGCAAGGTAAACGATCTCTTTGCAAATCAACAAAATAAAATTCGTTGATAAGTCTTCGGTTATTTTCAAACATAATAATCATAACAATAGAATTTCACATTGCGTTCGTATGTACATAGATATGGGAAAAAAGAAAAAAATATTTGAGCTTTAAATTACGTATATTATTAGATTATATTTGTATAAACTTGTTTTAAGCATTATTATATATTCTATTAAAGATAGTAAAACCAATGTAGAATAACACATTGAAAACGTTACGTACAAAATTTGGATTGGGCTTTTTTAAAACTTCCTCACAAGCAGTCTATTTATCTAATAATTAGATTCTAATTTATTAACCTTCAAATTGAAATGTAAACTTTAATATGTTCTAACCCCCATTAGAGCTGGGTCCAACTCGTTCATTCGTTCATTTTTGCAACAAACCCTCATATTCATAAAATTTAAAATAAATTTGAAATGTATTTTATTTTAAGTTTTTCATACAAAGTTTTCTAAAAATGGATTTCAAATAAATTTTATTTTTTATGAATATGGATGCATACATTTACAATAATTTTATAAAAAAAAATATTTTATTGGTTTTAAAACTAGCAAATAAATTACATATATTTGTAATCACATGAAAGTCTGAAATTTTATTAATTTTTATTTTGCGGATAACTTTAACAAGTTCTATTTATGAATGCAAAGAGAAAAGTTATAAGACAGAAATGCAAAGATGCTTAAACGTTTTCAGGAATACTTTACACACTCACTTTGCAGGAGAACGCAAAGACTTTGCAAAGAGCGCATTTACTTTACAAAGAGTGCAAGAAATTTACAAAGAGAGCAAAGTCTTTGCAAAAATATACTTAGTGCAAAGTGAAATTTGCAAAGAATATTGTGGAACAGAAACACTTATCACTTTGCCAAAAAAAAATACAATTTGATAAGTGCAAAGTGAAAAGTTGATAAGTTTTTTGTGGAATAGGGCCCTGCTTGCTGCTTTGCTATGAAACGGGTGACATAGGAACAGAAAAATTAAGCAATTTTGCAAAAATTTTAGCAAAAAATTAAATTTACTGCCGTGACAGACTTAACAGTGATTTAACATTAAAACAAATAATAATTAAATATTGTGAAAATTTTTATTAAATAAATTCTTACAAATTGAAGTACAGAGAGTTAAAAAAAAAACGAGATAAGCAAGAGGTATTTGTGGCCAAACTTATCCGGTGTGAAGAATCTTGTCGCGCCGGAGGTGATATTTTAATTTTTACACATAATTGTAACATAAAAATAAAGTTTATTTGTTTAAATTTAATTAAATCCGTAGACAAGATCGTTTTTCGTTGCCATTAAATATGTATGTAAACAAAACTTTTTATACTGTTCTACCTGTAATAAATTAAATAAAAATCGCATTTCAGTACAGAAAAACAAAACAAAATGTGTAGTTCATTAATTAAACCTTCTTTTGCATTTAATGCTTGCATTATTTTTTGAATTAATCACTTTTTGAAGCTAAACAAACAAAAATTGTAAACGCTCCGCCACTAAAATAACAACTTACAAAAACTTAGTTACGATCGAAATGCAGAATACATAGAATCGAAAGAGAAATCGAAGAACGGAACGCAGAATACCAAATTAGCCAAACGGAGAAACTTTCGATTTGCATCGAAACGCAGAATAGGGGCGAATCAGTTAATTAGTTAAGTATTTTCATTTGAAATTTTTACTTCGGAAAGAAAAACAATATTATAGCAAAAATTATAAGAAAATTTCCCAAAGTATCTATTGCTTTACATTTACTTTACAAATCGCTCATTTGCTAAAACAACATCATAACTCAAAAAAAAAAAAACTAATTGACCAGAATTACATACAACGTAATCGAAAAAGAAGATTTTATTTTTCTCTTAAGAGTGGTGTAAACAAGATATTTATATGAAATTTTCTGCAGCAGTTTCTTTTTTGAGTTATCACATCGTCTTAGTAAACGTACGATATGTACATACATACATACCCAGTAAAAAAAAATGGAAGTCATTCTGAAGGAACCACATTTTCATTGCTTCCAAAAAATCGATATTTTTAATTTGCCGATAGTTAGCAGAAAACCAAGTAAAAGTTTATTTTAATCACACAAAAGCTTGTAGTTTTTCCATAGTTTTAGTAAATACTCACCAAAATGTTCAACAAATCGATTTTTTGAAAGAAATTTATGAACTAATTTTGGCCTAAAATTTAGAAGTTATTTGCTTAAATTTACATGAAAACACTGTTTCGCGTTTAAATTCGTATAAAAAGAAACGAATTGTTAAAATATGTAACTTTTTAAAATTTTTTCTAGATGAAAATATTACCATAGAACACAAAAAAGGAAATTTTTCTTAAAATCGCTTCTAATTCGGTGACTAGGCATCGAAAAAGAGAACTTCTTGCAATGACAACCCTATGTAAAAATCATTAGATCGGATCTAAATTTGAACTACTTCCAGACTGCAAACTCTACATTTTCATGACTTCTTTGGAGTGTCTTTTTTTTACTGGGTATGTACATATATTAATTGCAAATCGACATAAAGATTCTTTGTGTAGCGAAGAAGGTCACAATTATTTCGGCTTTTATTTACTTTTATATCTGCTAAATATCTATTGGCGAATTGTTGAAATTAGTTTTATTACAAGTGCGTGTCTGTTATGTTTTCTTTTAATTTTTTTTTTTTCATTTAGTTTCGCTTCGGTATTCTTAGCTGAAGTGCTTTAATCAATCGACAATTTTTTATACTAAAAAAATAATTTTGAAATGTTTTTTTTTTCATTTAACTGAAATGTATTTTCTTATCAGCTAAAAGTATGATTGTACCATACGAACGTAAAAAAGTTTGATAAATATTTATAATATTTATTTTTGAATTGTTTATCCATCGGTTTGCTATTTCGATTACAAATTTGTATAAAGTCATACAGGCTAACGTCGAATTTTATTTACCCTATTATACAACAGAACTTCATTGAAAAGTATAATGATTATTATTATTATTATTTATTGAGGTTTTCATAAATAATAATCTATTGTATGTTATATATTTCTCATTTCGAGTTTATGATGTTAAACTGTTGTATTTTAAATGCTTTTAAAAAATAAAAAATGAAAATTTGAAAAATATAAATAAAAGTTCTACCTTTTTTTAAATTAGCCTCAAAAACTAGTCTTTAGGGATCTACTGAAAAAATTGGGCTGCTATTCATGAAAACCACAGATTTGTAGTTTTAAGCTATGTACAGACGGCTGTCAAATCTTACAATATTGCCAGTAAAATGTGCTAAAAATTTCTTACAACCGTGTGAACTGGCAATTTTTGTCAGACGACGTTGCCAGAAAAAGCATTGTCAGTCCATTGCAAGACTAGCAACTGACAACATATTGTCAGACATCTTACCATCGTGTGAACACATTGTAAAATTATTGCCAGATATTTGTCAGACATTTTAATATTGTCAGATGTGCGAAGTTCATGCATCTGACAATGGCGTCATTGTAAGATAATTTTTTATATAGACAACACTGAACACGCTTGATTTTAAAGAAAAAGTTTATAATAAAATATATGCAGACAAAATCATTGCAATTGCTTCTTTATGGTACATAATAATTTATACTTTCACTTTTTACATTTAACACAAACACAAACGATAAATATTTAACAATTTCCAACAAATGGTTTAAGTCTGGCAACGCATAACAACAGATCGAACAATTTGTGCATATGACAAACGTGTGAACTGACAATTTTTCTAGTGACGATTTTGTCAGATGAATTTATTGTCATACAACCGTCTAGCAATAAATTGTAAGATTTTCTGACATCCGTGTGAACTGACAAGAAATATTGTGCTGGCAATTTTCGATTGCCAGTACATTGTCAGCACATTGCCAGATCTGACAATATTGTAAGATCTGACAATCGTCTGTACATAGTTAGCTTTAGCAATGTAGTTTCTTTGTTTAAGCCTTTTTGCCAGTTCCAAATATGTGCGGCAAGATTTTTTTCCAATTCTGTCTTTACTTACACTTTTGTAAATATGTAATAAATTTTGAAGCATCTTCAGCTTTTTAAATTTATTTTTCAAGTTTTCATTACTTTTTTCCTCAATTGATTTTTCCAGGATTTAAGTATTTTGGTTTTCCTTGAAATTGCTTACACACTCAAAAAAGGCATATACTATTATTAAGGAAAAAAGGTTTCTAAATTTAAGTAAAAAAATTTTCTAAATTTAAGTAATTTTTTCTAAGTTTAAGCAAATTTTTACAAAAATCTAGTAAAAATTACTTAATATGAGTAAAAAATAAAAAGTTCATATCATTAAAAGTAGTTCATAAAAATACACACAAAAATTCTCACATTCAAGTAGCAAAGTGAATAAAAAAAGCATTTGCTTTTTACTTGAAAATTTGTTTAAAAAAACAAAAAACACATACATATTTTAGGTTTTACAACAAATTTTTAAGTGAAAAGCAAATGCTTTTTTTTATTCACTTTACCCAAGAACAAGTTTACTGGCTTAAAGGAAATATTTACCAAAAATTGGCAAATGGTTTAAAAGTTTAGGGAAATTGCATCCTAAAAACCAGTCAATCTCGTCTTAAATAAAAAAAAAAAAAAAAAAAAAAATAGGAAATGACTTACTACACTGATTAGTTCATCAAATTTGACTTACTTGAAAGATATAAAAAGGTATTCTAAATTTTAGAAAAATATTTAACAGTTTTAAGTATTTTTTCTTAGAATTATAAAATATATCTTTTGTTTGCATTAAGCAAAAAATTTAAGTAAATTTTTCATTCTTCCGAGGAATATTTGAACTTGAAATATATTTTTTTTTTTGTAAATAAAATAAAATTTTAAAACTCAAAAATTTCAATGCTTATTCAGGCTGCCCTGTTAGACAATTGATTAGAGTGCTTGCCTCTCAGTCAGAAGGTTGATGGTTCAATACTTGTCTTCTCTCAAGGAATAAATATGTATGTATGTATTGTGAATTAATTACGAATATAATATGAAGATATAATAAAAAACATAAAACATGTGGTATAGAATTTAATGAAAAATAAAGAGGAAGTACCAGAATTAAAGACAAAAAAATTTGAAAAATTTACTAAATTTGAGATCAAAGATGAAAAACATTTTTTGCAAAGCTCCGAATTTTATGGGAAAATTTTAGTTAATTTTAGAAAAACTTTACTTAAATATAAAAATATAATTACTATAAACTAGTTCATTGATGAACTAGATATTTAGTAAATATTTTACTGGTTTCAAGTAAAAAACAGCTTTGGCGCCATACGACAATTTTTTTACTCAAATTTAAAAAATTTTCCAAATTTTTAGTTAGTTTTTTTTTGAGTGTGGCTTGAGCCCAAAAAAGTTATGAATTTGCTGAAAACAAAGTAGTGATTTAAAATTCAATTTGATATGTAGTTAAAAATAACTTCTTTAACATCTTTCGAAGTAATTTAAAAGTGTTTCGTAAGGAAGTACTCCTTTTATATTTTGCTGGGTGAGAATTCATATAAAGAAAAAAAATTTTTTTTAACTCAATTTAACTAAAAACACAACAATTGCAAAAATTCTCGTGACTAGGAGCTTACTGATATCCAGTATACGAAATACTATTTAGTTATCAGTAAAATGTACAAAACACAAATATTGTCCGTTAAATTGCATGAAAAGTAGGGTGATCGACTCGGTTTTTCAACCGGTTTTAAGACCCGATTTTTTCAAAATACGTTTGTCGGTTTTTTCAAAATGTTGATTTTTCGAATGTCGAATAGTCCGGTTTTTTTACAATTTAAGAACCGGCTGAGTCGAATACTTTTCGATTTGTACATTTTGAATGTTTTGTTGATTTTCGTAAGTATTTTTTAGTGTAAAAGCTCAAAGCTTTTTTAGAGCATGGCATCATTTACAGAAACGTAAAATTTAAGAGAAATTATTTTATGAGGTAATAGCAGAGGCGAATTTAATTGGCCTTATGGTGTGCAATGGATGTCAAAATACAGTTGCAAAAAGTGTTTATTAGTTTTGTTGCCATTTTGCTTCATATTTTATATAGAGGTAGATATCCACCTTGTCCATATATTCATACGCACATATATACCATTAAGGAATAAACTCTACATACAACCATAATTTTTGGGGTTTGAGGAAAAACCCCCAGGTTGCTAATATATCGCGCCATAACCGCCAAAATAACTTACGCGACATAATTTTCGAACTTCAATTATTGATAAAAATTGATTATTTGCGATCGTAAATAGTCGTTTTTCGTAAAAAAAAACGAAGTCCGAAAAATGTGTCGCTTAAGCTATTTTAGAGGTTATGGCTCGATATACATATGTTTATGCAAAAAATTAAAAATTAAAAAATAGTTATAATAACAACATATAACATAATAGACCATATTTAGATGCCATTTGTTGACGGCTTGGTACCGGAAATCACAGAATTTTCAAACAAGTTGACGACATCAAACATTTTGCACGTATTTTTTCATGTATTTTATGCCTGTATGTAGACTCTTCTCCTATGTATTTTTAATATTTTTGCTACTGTAGGTGTTATAATTATTATTTTTATTTTTTTTTTTTTGTATAAACATATTTATTAGCAACCTGAATATTGGCATATTTAATTTTTTCAATTTGTTCCCAAGTTTCCACAAGCCCAAAAAATTATGGTTGTATGTAGAGTTTATTCCTCAACTGTATATTATATATAAATATTTATGTACTATACATAAGTATTTGAAGTTAATTTTTATGTTTTACCTTTAATTTTTTTATTGTTTATTGTTTTATAGTATTTACATGATTTTTTTTAATAAAGCAATTTAAAATCAAAACTTTTGTATAATAATTTTTTACTTAAAAAAACCCGTTGCCCGGTTTTTCCTGAATTGTAAAAACCGAAACCGGGTTTTTCATAATTTCAAATATTCGAACTATTCGAAAACTGGTTTCTGGAAAAAGTCGAATAATCGATCACCCTAATGAAAAGCCTACATTATTTTTATTGAATTGGCACTTTCGCAGCACCATGCACTATGAAGAAAAGCAAAAATCAAAGCAAGGAAAGCAAGCTAACGTTTATACAATGGCGGTCTTCGATGTTTGATGCAAATGTTCTTGCGTTAGTGCAAATGCAAAATATCGTAGCTTTTCCAACAACACAATCCAAAGAAAAGCTTCGATATTTTGCATTTGCACTAACGCAAGAACATTTGCAGCAAACATCGAATACCGAAAATGTATTAAGTAAACAATTTGAATTTATGTTTGTATACAAAAATACGAACACATTTACATTACCAGTTCAAATTATAGAGTATAGAAAATTCAAACTTCAAATTATAGAATGTCTGCCAGCAAGGTGACATTCCTATGTATAGAGCAATGCAAATATGTATATTAAAAACAAATGATTAGTTTATTTCTATTTTACTTTTTCAAACAATTAAAATATGGAGCGTAAATAAAATCAAATTGCCGAGGGTACCATATTAAATGGAATATTTAAATTTATTGACAGCCTTATGCATAGTGGCAAAATTTAACATGATTTTAACGAATTTCGCCATACAATTTTACATTTAAAATCACGCTCGGATTTAATAGTGAATTAAAAGTACATTATGCGTCGAATTTTAATGTCAAAGAGTATGGAGGAAATGCTTAAAAAAATTTTCAATTTTGCCACTTATGCTAATTTCCATGAAGTTTTTCTATATGCATAAGGCTGTGAATGTTTCCAAGTGACCTGGGGAGGTCAATTATCATATAAATAAATTCAGTAGAGTATACTCTGCCAAATTTTCATAAAGAAAAAATGGCCTAAACACAGTCCAATTTTGATATACAAAAATTCAATAGTCTCTACACAGCCCAATTTTTAAAAAGAAAATTTTAATGGGTTATCCACAGTGAAATTTTCACTTAGAAAATTCAAAAATTAGGGTGCCCCTGTGGCTCAGTAGTAGCGATGCTATCCTCTCAGTCCAGAGGTTATGGGTTCAATTCCCGCCGTAGACCATGGGTGTCTTCTGCAGACAAGCTAATCGCTTCGCTTGTTCTGTTTGTTAAAAAAATGGCTATACACAGCGTCATTTAGATTAAAAAATTTCAGTGTGCTATACACAGATTCATTTTCTTAGAAAAATTCAATGGGCTATCCATAAACCAATTTTTATTAAGAAAAATTCAATGGGCTACACAAATCCCAGATTTCATATTTAATTTTCATGAAAAATATACATATTTCGTATATATATTTCATTTTTTGCATAACAAATTTTTTTGCATAAAAAACGGACGACGTATACTCCATTTAATTTTTTTGCATGACAAATAGGCGATGTATGGTCCATTTAATTTTTCGCATGAAAAATATTTAATTTTTGCATGAAAAATGGATGATAGTCCTTTTTGTAAGAACAAATTTTTGTGTTAAAAATGGACGATGTATAGTCCATTTAATTTTTTAAATGAAAAATAGACGATGTATAGACCATTTAATTTTTTGTAGGACAAATAGACGATGTATAGTCCATTTAATTGTTTGCATGAAAAATAGACGATGTATAGTCCATTTAGTTTTTTGAATGAAAAAAACGATGTATAGTACATTTAATTTTTTGATTGAAAAATGGGCGATGTATAGTCCATTTGATTTTTTGCATGAAAAATAGACGATGTGTAGACCATTTAATTTTTTGTAGGACAAATAGGCGATGTATAGTCCATTTAATTTTTTGCATGAAAAATAGACGATGTATAGTCCATTTAGTTTTTTGAATGAAAAAAAAACGATGTATAGTACATTTAATTTTTTGATTGAAAAATGGACGATGTATAGTCTATTTAATTTTTCCATGAAAAATGGATGATAGTCCTTTAAATTTCTTGTAAGAAAAAATTTTTGTATTAAAAATGGACGATGTATAGTCCATTTAATTTTTTACAGGAAAAATAGACGATGTATAGTCCATTTAATTTGTTGCATGAAAAATAGACGATGTATAGACCATTTAATTTTTTGTAGGAAAAATAGACGATGTATAGTACATTTAATTTTTTGAATGAATAATAGATGATGTATAGTCCATTTAATTTTTTCCATGAAAAATAGACGATGTTTAGTCCATTTAATATTTTGCAGGAAAAATAGACGATGTATAGTCCATTTAATTTTTTGCAGGAAAAATAGACGATGTATGGTCCATTTAATTTTTTGTATGATATATAGACGATGTATAGTCTATTTAATTTTTCCAAGAAAAATGGATGATAGTCCTTTTAATTTTTTGTAAGAAAAAATTTTTGTATTAAAAATGGACGATGTATAGTCCATTTAATTTTTTGAATGAAAAATGGACGATGTATATATAGTCCATTTAATTTTTTGCATAAAAAGGGACGATGTATATAGTCCACTTAATTTTTTGCATGAAAAATAGACGATGCATAAGTCCATTTAATTTCTTGCATGAAAAATAGTCGATGTATAGTCCATTTAATTTTTTGTATGAAAAAGTTAGATTATTGTCCATTAAATTTTTTGTATAAAAAATTGACCATGAAATTTTCTATATGAAAATCGTACTGTGTATAGCAGATTGGATTTTTCTATACGGCAAATGGACTATTATATATAGATAAGTTTACAGAAGTTGGTCAGCTCTATCGTAGCTAAAAATTTGCCAAATAATGTTAGCAAAAAATTAGGAATCCCTGAAGTTATTCTGAAAGAGTAAAAATAAAGTTTTCCCTTACTTTCGCCAAAACAAATTGCACAAAGAAATCTTTTTTTTTTACGTAAAACCTAATATAAAACTTAATAGTTCGGTGAACTCTTAGCTATGAGTACATCACTGTATATATAGTTTAGCACTATCAAAAAAGGCCAATTTAGCTTATTATTTATGGCTTTATTTCTAAGAGCCGACGAAAATTGTTTCATTGTGCCTATAGTGGGATATAGGCTAAACGTCTGATAAAAATGAATGCACATTTTGTTTGGAAATTTTTATAGAAATTTTATTTACAATAATAGTTTGTTTCTATTAAAATAATAATTCTAACTAATTAAACTTAAAGAATTGATTTACTTTATATATGTGTTATTTGCAATACAATAATCAGACTTTTGGAAGTGCCAACTACTCAAATGTAATTTTTAATTCATGTGATAATAACAATTAATTAATCAATACAAATAATATTATAATACAACACATACAATTATTACCACTGTTATAGTTTTTAGTACAATTAACGAATTTTCAGCGAAATTGAGAATTATATATATATATATATATATATATATATATATATATTTATATATATATATATATATATACATACAATCATCTCGGCCCAAGCAGATAGCACAGAAAATTCCAGCAGTTTTCGAACAAGTCTGATATAACTTTTCTTATCGTTTAAAGAAAATTATAATACTTAATAAACAGACATTTTAATTTCTACAGAAAGTAATTGAAAATACTGAAAGCCTAATTGAGAAAAATACACTTAATATTGGGAATTAGAAGTTACATTTTGCTTCCCATTAAATTTTCATTCGCCTGGAAGAGAAAATTGATATCGAGCAGGTCACGTACAATTTTCTTTCCTGTTATCAATTCTCAGTGAATGTAATGTAGGGCGAAAAGATTTTTAAGGCTTAAAAATCTTTTAAAAAACATAAAACAAAATTATTTAGACTAGACGTAGCTACGGGAAACTAGCTAGACTATAGAAAAATAGATACATATGTCTGAAATTTACTGAAATAAAATAAACATTGCATAAGTCTCTTCTATCTACATTCGTCAATAAATTTAAAATCGGTTGATATTCAAATTAGTTAGACGTTGATAAGTGCATACGGGTACGAAAAACTTGGTTTTTACCTGTAACTTAGGATTTTGGGGGTGTTGGGAAAATTTCAAAAACAGATTGTTATTATACTCAACAATACCTACCTGAAAAATAGTAACACATCACCGATAATTTGGGTACATTTTGTGCATTCAGAAGACGTAGCTGTTGCGCAACCGTTGAGTGTTTGTCTTAGAAACGCATAGTTGATTAGTTCCGCTCCACTCAACAGTAGAGTAATTTTCCATCATACATTTTTTTCGCTACTTATAATTAACAAGTTGATCTCAACCTGATCAGCTGATCGATTAGAGCTATGCCTTTTATATGCTTTCTTATATTTTTATGCTTTTACATTACAAACGCGATGAAGAACCGAAATAACTAAATTATATCCAACAAGCCGTTTCTAACACGTAACTGTTGGGGACAACAGTTGCCAACAGTTTCAATCACAACTGTTGAGCTCAACAGCTACGTCTTATGAATGCTCCCGTTCATTTTTGTCACACAGTGTTATCGATTAGTTTGTTAAGTGTTCGTTTGCTGCACTTGAATAAAAATATATTTACTTTCATAATTTGAAATTTATTTGCTGGTGGTTCAGCGTTGTCTATATATTTCATTGTTGCTGTAACAAATCATCAGTAGACTTCAACCACACATTTTGAATAGTCACAAACCTCTTATCTTATGCACAGACTTTCAAGAACTATTTGAGAATTCACAAACAATAATATTTTTGAAAATCACAGAAGAAAAATAAGCGTAGTAGGCTTTGAAACTAATACAAAAAACCCAACATTTAATTGAATTGAACTGTCATCCTTTGACATTTATTTAGTGCAAGCTAAGAAAAGTTTTAACCAACTGTATGTGTGTGTGTGTGTGTGTGTGTGTGTGTGTGTGTGTGTGTGTGTGTGTGTGTGTGTGTGTGTGTGTGTGTGTGTGTGTGTGTGTGTGTGTGTGTGTGTGTGTATGTGTGTGCGTGTGTGTGTGTGTGTGTGTGTGTGTGTGACACACGTTTGTTAACTGATTTTTTTGTTTCCCTGCTCCTTCGATTCGAAATTCTCTCTCACTTTTTATATATGTATACCTCGGAAAAAATTCATTCCCTGAGAATTATTTTCCGGGTAATATTTAGAATTATGCTGATTATTTCTTATCTTTTTCGATAGATAGTAAGATACATATACATATATGTATGTATATATATATATAATTTAAAAAAAATTAATGACATTTTTAGAAATAAATTTTTTTTAACAACACCAGTACCTGAATTCAGTATCTTTTGCATACCGAAAATCGTAATATTTATCGGAAAATTTATTCGTTTGCGGTAACGATAAATAATGTGATGCTGTAATTTCTTTTTTACGATAATACTGTCCATCTGTGTTTTACTCACCATTTAATTGTATATCATGTGGCATCTCTGCATACAAAATGTCAAAGTAAACGAAAAGCACAAACAAGAATTAATGATCAACTCTTAATTCAGCTGTAAGAAAGATCAATTTTAAGGAACTAATACTATTCGTTCGATCACCTAATTTCTTGATTTAGTGATATCATGATTTTATTTCATCTAAGGTCATTTGAAAAATGATGCTCTGGCAGCATATTCCATTAACAATTCCCATATTTTTAATTTATCGAAAAAACGTGCGTTTTAATTTTTTAATTTGCTTTGTAACCTTGAATTTCGTACCGGTTACATGTAATTAAATTACAAGAAGTAATTGGCATCGTCCCTAAGTCTGAAAATAATATTTTATAGACTAAATTACATCAAGTTAAATATAAAATTTATATATATATATCTTTTCTTATAAATTTATAAAAAAAAACTGTATTGAAATTGCTCGGTTCTTGATTGTTAATTAAATAAAATTAAATACACATCTTTGATATCAATGATTACAGAATTTATTCGTTACATCACCAACAATCATTTATTATTTTTAAATTTATTTTTTTGATAAGTACAATATATGTATACGTGTGTGTATAAATACAAAACTATTATATTATGTATGTATGTGTGTAAATTTTTTATTTTTCTTAAACGATCCCATAAATATAATAAACATAAATTTTATTTACGTATATTTTTTTTTAAATTCATAAAATTTCTTCTATAGAAAGCAATAAAGTTAAAAAAAAACTGAAAATCATACATAAATAAAATTTTAAAAAGATTTGTTCTTTAGAACACATTTTGCATTACATATTACAATTATTATTATTTTTTATTTATTATTTTTTTTTGTGGAGGAGCAAAGTTTTTTCGTTCAACTAATTATATTTTATTTTTTGTATAAAGAGGACATAAGAGATACATATTTACATAACGTTCATCATTCGTAATTACATGTAATTAAAAAAAAAAAATATTATGAATAAATTTAATAACAAAAATTGGCTAACTTTTGATTTTTAGTGTTTCAATTTAAGGAAGCGGTTGTGGTGCTGAAAAAATAACAAGTTAAATAAAAATAAATGGGCATTAGAGTTAAGTTCAGTTTGATTTGCTATTTCATGGTGAATTTATTCTAATTGGGGCATTCAAACATTACTCTTAAGTGTGATGGTATCATAATGTTTTAAAAGTTTTGTTTGAAAGAAAACACAGAAGCAAAAAAAAACCCTGTTAAAATAATTTAAAACATTATAATACTATGACTTTTAAGAATACCGTTTGAATCCCTGAGTTATACAACTTGCAAACGTCACTCTCTAAAACAAAGTAATCAGGGTCAGCTAAGCAGACTTTAATTTAAAATAATAATAAAAAGAACTATAAACTAAAAACAAATGTGTGTTTAAGTGAATTTTCCTAATTTGTTTAAATACTCGTAAATGTTGGTTCGTAATGTTTCTTTTTTATATCTCTTAATAAATTTTTATTCTTTGAATTTATTTAAGGTCACCTGGTATCACTCAAAAATCAAAATATACATATATATGTAAATATTTTTATCTCCTTCAATGTGTTTTTTATTTGCTTTATCAATTCTAAGTCCTATCTTAGCCATAATATTTTATACTATTTAACTTTAATTCTTATCAAATGTAAATTTTCTTCATAATGAAATTACACACAACTTGAGGATTTTTTGAAAAAAAAAAAAAAATCTTAGTGTTTTTTATGGGAATTGTTACAATTTAAGTTTAAAATTTTTAAACGCACTAATAATCCCAAATTAATATTTTACTTATTAAGTAAAATATTTTTTATTAAAAATACATTGAAATTGATTATTGAGGGGTTTAGCTGGATCCTATGCGCATTTCACTGTTGCTAATGCAGATCATCAGGGAACCTTTACCCAATTCTTCTTAGAACAACTAGAGTTATTATATTATAAACTTTCATTTAAACAAATGAGAAGCTCAATAACAAATAACAAAGTTGAAACAAGAACTCAATAATTAACATGTTTTTTATTTTCTTACTTTACTATTGCTACATTGCGCATAGGATCCAGCTAAACCCCTCAATAATCAATTTCAATGTATTTTTAATAAAAAAATATTTTACTTAATAAGTAAAATATTAATTTGGGATTATTAGTGCGTTTAAAAATTAAAAAAAAATTCTTTTTAAGTGTGTTTGTTTGTGTTAGAAAATTAACTATGTAATATATATGTATGTATGTATTAGTGACTGTGTTAATGTATTTTAATGTGCGTGAAATAATCAAAGGAAAAAAAGAGGTATGAGTTGTCTTTCTAACTACACTAAACTATAAAAATTATTCTAAAAAAAATTCATATCATTTTACTTATTTTATAGAAAATTATTTTTTGAAACTCTTCCGACACCCGCATAAGTAAACTTTTAGCGGGTGTAGTTATTATATAACTACTTCTATTCGAAATGTTATTCACATTATATTTTAAAACAATTACATACGCCACCCATGTTCTGGAAAACGCAGCGTTTTCAAATCGCTTATATTATGAAAAACACATAACGCGTTTCTGCATGTCCCGAAAACCATGCAATTTGCTAGCTTTTTGTTAGTTTTTGAAGATGTGTTAGACAAGGCTTATCATGACAAAACATAATCGTAAACAAACTAATGAATTTTAATTTAAATGCCTAAAGCCTTTTCGCTTGCTTTATTGGCAAGAAGTTACTAACTAAATAATTGACACAACCAACTAACGAGGTCAAAACAATTTTTTTAATTGGATATTTTAAATTAAAATCGTGGAAAAAACGTTACAGGGTTTTCTTAAACAAAACGAGAACATATTTATCCCTATTGTGAATAACAAGTGGAGTTTTTGTTCCCATGAAATTTTTATTCCCCTCGAAGGGAAAAATTAGATCGTGAATCTCCTGTAAACAATTTTCCTGCTATCAATTCGCAGTGAATGGAAAAAAACGGGCAGAAGATTTGTAAAGCTTAAAAATTAATTGAAAATCAAACAAATTTAATTTTATTAATAAGAAATACATACACAAATTTTAGGTTCCAAATGTTTTTAAATACTCTAAGTGCAGTGGAAACAAATTATTTAGTATATCACCACAGTGTGTACCACCACAAAGTTTACTGTGTAAGAACCCAAGAGATTCATACTCCATGAAAAAAAAAACTGTTGCAGAGAATTATTGGCCCCTATTATGATTTTCAACTAAATGTATTGTTTAGTTGTAGTTGTAAAATTTTTATTATGGATTACAACTTTTTTTTTACCATGAGACAACAGCTTTTTATCAGTTGTATTTTCGTTTTTATTTCGAGTGTTGTATTAGTTTTGCTTCATTATTCCAGACGCGAACCAATCCCATTTATCAACAAATATTGTTGCTACGTTTTTCAGAACATTAGCGACAATACCCACCTTGAATTCATATATTTTTTGAGGAAAAAGTTTTTGGTCCGGACATAAATTTTTTATATTTAATTTCTCTCTATTATTTCCCTCGCTCTCACTAAGAGAAACGTCAATTCACATCTAAAAAAATTTTGCACGCACAAAAATTTTGTAGAAAACAAATGAGGGAGTTCAGCAAATTTTTTCTTAACTGTAATTTTTTTTTTTAATTTTACAAAATCTGAATGACTGCTTGTCAATGAAAACTAAAGACCAATATCGACAACGTTCAACTTGTCGCACATTTACGTTAAAAAAAAGGAATTTTATAATTTTTTTTCTCAAAACAAGTCGAACGTTGTCGAGATTGACAAACTGGTCCTATGATTTGATCTGTGTTTGTTTGTTTGTTTGTGTTGTTCTTTTTGCTGTTTTGTATAATTGCTAAACCTTTAATGTATTAATTTAAAAAAAAAAAAAAATAAACTTACATTAAAAATTTCAACATTCCATATCGTATATGAAGTCTTTTGAAGTTGTAGTTGTTGTGGTTCGTGCATCTTGATTGTTGTTGGATATATGATCGGCGTAAACAAGCAATAATTTTGCTAAAATATTTACAAAAAGTATCAAATGCATTCACCAGGATTTTGAGCACAATATTTTGGAAATATGGGTTCTGCTTTGAGGCCCAATTCGACCAGGCGATTGCGAAAAACGGACATGCGTTTGAAAACCTCTTGAGGTACGGCATCCATGTCGTGTTCATCATCGGGATCAGACCACAACCTGAAATAAACATACATACTCAGCGTTAGATATCTTAAATAATATATTACTTAAAATGGGTGAAAATGAAATGAAAAATCGGCTGATAAATGATGTGAGCTGACTAATAAATATTGAATGATTTTTAACTGACTTCAAAAAAGGAGGCGGTTGTAATTTTTTCTGCATTTTTAATTTAATTTAATTTTTTATAGCAACAAATATAATTGAAAAATCGATTTCTTAAAATTTTTCGGCTATAAGCCTGGTACTCTGTTCACAATAGTCTGGCATCATTTTAGTTTAGCTGCGAAACAACATGAGCAGTGCTTTTTTGGACTGAATTTTAACAATGTTGCATACTTTCAAGCAGTAAAAGTGATAAATTAATAAAAAACCGCGAGTTGGGCTACATTTAGTACATGTCAAATTTTTCACGCGAAATAATCAATGGTGCTGAAAATTTTTCACAACTTTGAACACAGTACCAGGCTTTTTTCTAAAAAAATTAATTTCCATTTAAAAAATTTTATGAACATTTTGCTTAAAACAGAAATTATTTTTTTTAGAATACGTCAGTTTGTTTATACGGGATTTGCACGATGACCTTTTCCTCTGTCTTTTTCTTTAATTCTCTTTTCTGTTTCTGCCCTTCTCAACGTCTTTTATACCACGTTCCCATATTAACTATAAAAAAAGTCGTACATATAAGTCCCATATATGTACATAGTATACTTTTTTAATTTTTTACAATTTTTGCAATTTTTGTTTTAATTTTCTTCTTCTTTGTTATGAGAAATGAGATTTGTGAAAAATGTTCAACGAAAATGCAAACATGATCAAAATAAATACATATTTTTAGACTTTATATAATTTATATTTTATTTCACTTTTTTCATTGTTTTTGGTCGATTTTTTATGCTGCAATAAGAATGTTGCTTGAAAATACTTACCTTTCACCCAGGGCAGCTGATCTGGGCCATAACCGATTATCTAATTGGTTTTCGTCTACTTGTTCTGTCCAAAGACAAACTTCTCCACCCAAAACCTAGTTAAATAGTAATAGAAAAAAGTTTAATAAAATTGTGTATATGTACATAACTCGTATTTATTTAAAAAAAAAAAAAAAAAAAAAAAAAACAATCGAAAGTCCAAAACAAAATTCTAAACTTTAGTAGTTTCGAAGGTATTAATTAGTATAACCAAAAAATGTTTTATTATTGTGGCGAAAAAATCTTTTTATTTTTTATTTTTTACATCCTATCCCAAAATTAATACTTAAGACGATAGAATAATCGTTCCAATCAATTTAGACTTCTCGTTCTCGGTCAAATTTTTATAATGCCACATCAACAATTTCACACATTCATCGTCAAATGGTAATCAAAAATCGTTCGAATATGTAGTAAATTGAATTTGTAACAAATGACAGATAAAAATAAATTAAAATAAAAGAACTTAACATAAAAATTTTTGTGAAGTAATAAAAGCATAATTACTTGAGGGTTGTATTCAAGGACCCAAAAAAAAAAAACCTAAGTCATGGAACATTTTGTGAAGAATTGCCTAAATGGAAAAATGACCCATCGCCATTTGGGTCTTTAGTCATGTCATTTTGATGATTTTTCATGACCTTATGTCGTTCAAAAATGCCAACAGACATAAAAAAAGTTTTTGACAAATTCATAAAATTATATGCATACCGTCCATATATGCTAATTTTAAAATTTGAGTTGCAATATTTAATACATATACAAATGTATTTTAATTTTATTGGAACTGTATTAAATTTCGTTTCTAGAAACAATTTTTTCAGCATCAAGCACTTTGCCAATAACAAAAATTGAAAATTTTAAAAAACCCCCGACTTTTTTCAAAAAAGATGTTAATCTTCTAAATGGCTGGACCGATCTTCTTCAAACATAGCTAAGAACCCTCTCGATTAAGTCATCTTTCAAACAGAAAAAACTAAATGAAAATCGGTCCAGCCGTTTGGCCTGTACGTGGACACAGACAGACACACAGATACACAGACACACACTACAAACTTATAACACCCCTTTTTTTAGTCGGGGGTTAAAAAAAAAGTGTCCAGCAGCCCTGTTCAGAGGTAACAATTTTTGTTTCAAATAAGTGTTAAGTGAGGAAAATTTTGTACAATGTTTTTAGATGTATAATGCGGTGTTAATTCTTGTAGGAGTTCCCACGGCGAAGGCCAAGTTTTGATCCTTTACTGCAGCAAGGCTATATGTATATCATTGAAAACGTAGTAAGTTTTGGTTTTCAAGGCATTAATCGTTTGTGGCTTAACAACAACATAATTACATGAAAACAGTCCACCGTCTTAAGTCGCACGATCTTCTAGTTCAATTTACGAATCCATTACGCAAAGTTGTTCTTAACCTAACATTTCTTTCAATATATCAATTGTAAAACGCGTTATCTGGTGGACGAATGTATGAATCACGTGATTAGTTTTTCGAACTGAACCATTTTTTTTTAACTATAACTGCTTCTTCCACTATGTCGAAAGAATATCTTCATTCGCATTGTAATCGAAAGAAAACTGATTTTCATTTCTCTATCTTACTTCTGTATGAATTTTTACTCGAACGAGCAGAGCTCGCAAAAAATGCTCAACCAAATTTCTCTGTGCGGTTTTCTCACTCAAGAGACGGAATCTATCAGTGTCTGAACAGCAACCCTCTTTTTCGTTTCAATCGTGTTCTCGCTCCCGGGTTATGGGTTGAGCGTGGATGGATTCACCCATTGTTTCGGAACAAAATTTTTGTCCGGACAAATTTTTTTATATGGAGATTGAAGCAGTGTGCACACTTAATTTTTTTAAATTCGGTAGAATCGACAAAAAAAAAATCGGTAGATTTGAATGAAATTCGGTAGAATTTTTTTTTATTCAGAGAAACATAAAAATAGCAATTCAAGGAAAAATAAAAAATAACAATATATACATATGTACTTATATACAAAGGGTAAGTGCAAGGAGTATCAAACTAAACAGGTTCCAAAAGCGCATTTAAAACTTCGCATGTGATTGGAAATTAAACTGCCATAAACAATGAAGCATTTCCAATAAAAAAAAGTGTCATCCCCAGTTATTTGCCCTTAACCTTTATATAGATATGCTATGCATATATAAAATAATATACATAAATAACAGGAATTCAGTTTTTGTACATAGGTTTTATAAAACTACTAAAATAACTTTTATTTGACAAACATTTCTAACTACAAAGATTATATGTAAGATCCATTTATGAATTTAAACTTTTGTGCAAAAATTATTAAATCATTGGTAGGAATAAATATTTCATCCCCAAGGCACAATTCTTTGGCAAATATTAGGTTACTTATAGTTTCAGTTTTTAACCGATTTCTTTGTTCTGTTTTAATGATTTTCATGACAGAAAATGGCCGCTCTGCGGCCGCACTGCTATGTAGAATCTACCGAATATCGGTAGAAGTGTGCACACTGGCTTGAAGTTTCTCTTTTTGAGAGAGAGAGAGAGAGAGAGAAGAAGAGAACAAAATTTGTTCTGAACATTTTCTACTTGAATTGGTTTAATTTTAATTTTTGTCCGGACAAAATCGAACTGAGCTGCCAACTATTTTAATTTTTCAGCCAAAGTTGAACTGAGCTGCCACATCATATTATATGAATAATAAAAGAACAGAGTATACTTGTATTTATTACAATAGAAATAAAGAAAAATAAGCAAAAACATATCCATATGTATGGAGTTGAACGAAACCATTGCAGTAAACAATTAAAAAGATGTGTGTGACACAACAAACTGTAAACATTTGCCGCTGCGCTGCCACTTGTAAAATTAATACGCATCGTTTACACACGTATTTCATATGGTAGCTTTGATTTTCCAGACAAAATGTTCGAAATGGATGAATCGTCTTGCAAAAAACTCTCAGTAAAAAAAATTTTCTCCAGATAAAAACTTTGTTCCGAAACAATGGGTGAATTCACCTTTACTGACCGCATGTTACAAACAGAATCGTTCGTTGCTCAGCTACTGAGGGTCAGTAAGTGAGCAAAACAAGCAAAGTGTTCGCAAAAAAGGTCTTTATTTTTGTTGTTGCGTTTGCTTTATGTTGTTGCCTTAGATATTTCGTCACAGGCAAAGCATTAAAAATATCTGTAAATCAAACTAAACTCGCAACACACATACATATACAAAAGACCGTTTGCCGAGATTTTACGAAATAAAGGGTCTCGAGCAGTGATGCCAATTTAGCCATTAAATTTAGCTATTTTTCATCCCATTTAGACGGATGAAAAGTGAGTTTAGCTATTAGCTATTTTTTTTAGCCATTTTTATTTTAATCTAGCTATTTTTTAGCTATTTTTCCAAACATGAAATTTGTTTGTGATTTTTCACAAAAAATTTAAACTCGCAACAAAGGAATATTAATAACTACAAAAAAAACACAAGAGTGTAATATGTTATTGTTTTCGCATTGATATCTATAAATCCCGGTTCAAACCGGCTCAGTTGGTAATAATGAAATTTGCTACTGCATTCTTATAATCGTTGCAAGGTGTTTATAAGTTGTCGGGTCTACAGTGAAACCTCTCATAACCGGACAATTTTTGTAGATCCAACACGTTCATTAGTTTTTCCATACAAAATGCACTCACACAACCGGACACTCTCACAAACGGAAAGAAGCGGTGAAACACGGTAACAAGAGTTGCATTTAAATAGTAGATCTTTCTTTATTCAACTCTGATTCATATTTATATTAGTGTCAATGATATTGGTGATTCCCTGGTTAACGCAAATGTAAAATGGCGGAGAAAAAATTGTTTTTATCAATTACAGAAAAATTTTATATTTTAAACGAGTTTGAGAAAGAAATATGTACGGGGCACGAACTTGTGAAGATGTAAAGTTTCTTGTGTATTTTAACAATTCATATTGCTACATTGTTCATACAAATTGCCCTTTCAAAGCATTTTTCTAGAGACGACAAATCATTGAAAGTCATTTTGAAACTCAACAGCTGAAATTATCCAATCTAATTTGAAGCAGTCTACTCTTAAAATAATTTTTCAACTACAATAAAATCCAAAAAATGTGCAATTCTCTCATAAGCGGACACCTCTAATAAGCAGACAAAAACATTGCGACGGTGAGTGTCCGGTTATGAGAGGTTTCACTGTAATTGGTGGTTTATGATATCAATCAAACAAGGGTAATTTTTGTTTTACACGAGTGAAAATAAAAAATAAATTAAAGTTTAAATGAAAGATTAAATAACAAAAATTAAAAATTTTAAAAACCCCCGACTTTTTTCAGAAAAGATGTTATATCTTCTAAACGGCTGGACCGATTTTCTTTCAAACAGAAAAAACTAAATGAAAATTGGTCCAGCCGTTTGGCCTGTACGTGGACACGGACAGACACACAGACACACACTACAAACTTATCACACCCCTTTTTTAGTCGGGGGTTAAAAGTAGAAAATTAATAAAAAGTATAAACAAAAATTTCGCAAGAAATGAATAGCAGAATGTACAAATGAATAGAAGGCGTAATGCAAGTACTGTAAGTTTGCACTACTATATGCGCAGTTCTTTGATTACCTGAAGAAAAATTATTTTATTTATCACTTTGTTTTTATTTACTTTAAATAAGTTCCCGATTTGCTTTAAAAAAATAATATATGAAATTCCTTCTGGTTTTTGCTAAAGTTCATGATTTTTGCTATCGATTTCGCTTAGCCATTTTTTAGCTAGTTTTTAGCCATTTTTAGCCATTTTTTTGTCTACATTTAGCCATTTTTGGTGAAGGAATTCTGGCATCACTGGTCTCGAGTGAACACATGAGCCGAGCGATCGAACAAAAGAAGAACGAAGTTTGAAGGTTTTTTTGCGACAGTGTCGCACCGTGGCAGTGGACGAGTGGTTTTTTTCTGACAACAAGCACGAGAGATACCAATTATTGCAGGCTCTGTATGTAAAGCTGGGATCACACGATTGGCACAATGTACAAATTTTCGTCGGCTCACTGAAATAAATTCATAAGTAGCAAAGTAAATTTGCCTTATTTCTCAACTAATTGAAATATAATTACATATCTGCACCACACTGCATTAGTAATAAAGCCATATAGACTTATTCAAGAATTAATTAAGTAATAATGTTATTTTGGCTTTTTACTTATGACTCTATCGCAATGAGCCGACGAAAATTGGAGCATTTGTGCCAATCGTGTGACCCCGGCTTAAGTGATTTCATAAAAATTTTCGCACCACTAATTCGAATGAGTTGTCAACAAAGCAAACGCAATTTCAATATCAAGCACTTGCTATTTTGCTTTTAACTAGTAAAATTTATTTGCAAACAATCCAAATAAGTTTGTAAAAATTATTTTATCACTTTAGTTTTTATTTTTTATTCACATTTCTTCAATTTATTTCATTTTCGATTGAAAATTTATATTGAAAACAATAATAAAATATGAAAATTTGTTTTTGTTTTCAATATAAATTGTGAGTCGAAAGTTTTCGTTCACAGTTGTGAAATCAGCCATTAGACAAGAATCATAAAATATTCATCAGAATATTATTGAACACTTGTTTTGATTAGTCCCAAATCACACTGTGCAAGTCTTATTGCTAAGCTGATTAGTTTCAGGGAGAGAGAGACGAGGGGAACAGCAACGTTTCTTTCGCCCCCTGTCTCTCTCTCCTAATAAACTAATCAGCTAAGCAATAAGACCAACATAGTGTAAATAGGGACTTATTGTTTTATATTCATTATACAACGTACTCGCACATTTCTAACAAAACGAATGTAGTTGTAAATTAAAAACTGCTGTGCGACTATTTTGTCGTATTCTTTTTTCATTGTTCAATACGGTTGTGTTTATTTTCATGTAAATGTTAATAAGTTAAACAAAATTGTTAGGAATACTTGAAATTTACAAATTGGCACTACTTTGATTTACAAAAAAGTTGCATACGTAATCATAAGCGAAAGAAAGCTCACGACAGAGTGGAATGAAAATTTTATTATAATTTATTTCGAACGACTAGTTTTCTTTCGCAGGGTTTTTCTTACGACATAGTGGAAGAGGGAATATGACTATTCCTTATGAATTGACAATCACAACTAAACAAAAAAAACAAAAACAAAAAAAAACTATCAAAATTTCAAAATTGCGCACATATCAAGCAGTATTGCCAACTTAAAACTTTATACCTATATATTTATATATATATATATTTATATATATATATATATATTTATATATATATATATATATATATATATATATATATATAAACACAATCGGGTATGTTCTGCATTCCACGTGAAATTAAAACGAGTGGAATTGCCATATCATTGTTGCTATAATTACATATTTCCAACAACAATTTTATGACAATTCCACTCGTTCTAATTTTACGTGGAATGCAGAATTTGCCCGAATATTTGAAAATGTTTAGACTTATTTGAAGAGCGATTATCCATCAATAATGCGATCATACCGAGGTAAATAATTTTCTCACATTTACTTTTGTGATACAATTGTTAGCTTAAATATATTAATTAATCAGTTTATTTATTACCTGTTTTCTTCTGGTTTTATCTAAACGCATGCGCTCCCATGGGCGGTGTTTATAAACATTTTGCCAAGTACGATACGGCGAACAAGCAGCATCACCTGTTTGCAAGGAAATAATTTATGTATTAGCTAAAATACTTTAACTTTGTATACACAAACAAAAAATAATAATAAAAACTATAATACAACGTAAATTACCTGTTGCTCGCCAATTCCCAAAGCCACAATCCAAATACCAGGCATCAACATGTGAAAATATGACATTAAACCCATTATCAATTAGGTCATAATTTTCTTGCCACGTACTGCCGCCCCACACCTGGACGGCAAATTGACTCTTGGGAAGACAGCGGGTGTTGGTTAAGCCACTCGACCACACGGAGACTATTTTGGGTTCTACATTGTTGTTGGCTATTTTTAAGCTGGAAAATTTTTTTATATCGATTTATTAACAATAGCAAATGAAATGATAAAGCAACTTACCGAGCCAAAGCATTTAACATAAAATCACACCACAGTCCTCTTAAATCGGTATCGTTGAAATACTGAGCCCAACACTCCAAATTCACCTCATCGCCGCCCAAGTGAAAGTAGTCGGTGGGACCCGTCGAGTTCAGCAATTCTTCGTAGAGCCGTTGTAATATTAAAAATGTATTATTATTCTTAGGATTAAGTTGGCCACAAGGAGGTTCACCACAATAAAAACTCCAAAGTTGTTGATTTATGCACAAACTCAATTCGCCCATGCCACGCTTGGGTCCCCAATCCCAACCATTGCCTGCATGAGCAGGAGCGTCAATTTCCGGTATCACCTGTACACCGTGTAATTTTGCAAACGCTGCAATGTCCCGTACATCTGCATCAGTGTAAGTCTCTCGTTCCGAATAAGCACCATGTGCTGCCAGCTCAGGATAGTGCTTGGATATGTAGGGAAAACTTTGGGAATCGGTTATGTGCCAATGGAAACGATTGAGTTTCGAATAGGACATGCCTACTATGGTTCGTTTTATAGCCTCTACAGAAAAATAATGACGTGAAGTATCCAACATAAGGCCACGATATCTAAATTTTGGAGCATCAACTACCATCACTTTGGAGAGTACGCGCAGCTGGTTCGCACTATCATCAAACCAAATCAGTTGCTGCAAAGTACTTAAACCATGACGAGCACCAAAAAATGAATTGGCTGTTATTTGCACATTGTAGTGGTGCTTTTCATCTGCAACAAAGTTGTGAAGGGAATAAGATTATGCATTGCAGCATTTTTATTACTAATACGAATTTACTTACAGCTGGCTGTTAGCTGGTAACTCTCATCCGTGTCGAAATTCAAATTCATATCGGAAAATTTATGTATGGCTACATTTACCGTAAACTTGTCAATATCACTGCGTTTACGCAAACCAAAAGCTTTGGCCAATATCGAAGCGGTCTCTATATTCTCACCTCTCAGTCGGTGCAACTCATGTTGTCCAGCATCGGCGAAACGTCTTTGTTGTTGTCTAGTCCTAGTCTCGTATGTATCATCGGCACTGTGTGCTTGGTCTATGTTTAGTGCACCCTTTTCAGACACTGGAGGCGTCGCTTGTTCCCTAAAGTCTAGTCTTTGTATTCGTCTCAAGTCTTTCAAAAACAATTCAAACGATTGGCGAAAGTGTTCCTCGACTTGAGCGTATGGTGTGTCTAGACGCAACTGTATATCGTCCATTGAAAATGTAAGAGATTTAGAACTAACGCCCGTTTTAATAGTGGGACGTGGCCAAATATTAATGTCACCACATGTCATTGAACAGGTCATAAAAGGCACTCGTTTTTCGCCTTTCGGCATGCTGAGATAGTGATACCGTACACATTTGTCACCTTCGCATTTGTAGGTCCATATCTTTTCGACGGGTCTAAAAATTTAAGAAATATTTTTGAGCATTATAAGGGCATCAAAGGAACTTATTAAAACTATTTAATTGAAAACACTGATATTGCGTGGTAAATTTTCAAAAAAATAAAAATATAAAATAAAAAATATTTTTTGTTCAGATTGATCGAAAAATATCTCAGATATGAATGCTCCAGAAGCATATTCTTAACCGCGAGTTTATTTCAATGCATATTGATGGTATGAAAGCAAACGTACGCATATTAAGCAGATATCTAACTTCGAATAAACAGGCTCACTTTTCTTCTACTGGTAAACTAGATATTTACTAGCCTATCAGAACACTAGGATTGAATAATACAATTAGACTCGACTGATTCTTGTTAAAAAAAAAATCTTAAATTGCAAGCGTGAATAGTAGTCATGAATTTGACTTCATTCGAAAGCTAGTAAAGGATAGCCCAATAGGGATTTCCGAGCTTTGACAGTTGATAGCGGCCATATTGGTGAAGCTACTTTTAGCAATGTTATTTATTCAGTATGTTTGTTCTATCGAAATGGGTGGTTCCCTTTTGTTCTAATTTTCATCGAAAAGTCATATTCAGCAAAACTTTCGAATTTGGGAAAATACCAACAGAGAAACAAGTCGATCGGCACGCTGCCGCCGGTTATTTTGCTATTTATCGGTTTGAAAACCGATTTTCAGTTAAAAATTTTAATTTTCTCTTTAAATTTTCATATGCTTATTTGAGGCGACGAAAATTCTCTCGGCTCGTGGCCGCTGCTCACAAAACTACTGCGCTGCCGCCGCCTATAATTTTGCCTCGACTTATTTCTTTGGATACCAGTTTACAACATGAGTGTCCAGGAGCGTCCAATGCATCCCGAAAGTCACTGTTTGGTGTAGATTATGAGCTGGCAGCGTCATTGGTCTATATTTATTTGAGGACGACGTTGGTCAAGTCATTAACGCCAACGACGATCGCTATAGGTCAATAACTGTCAACTTATTTTTGCCAGTATTGATTGATCTCGACACCAACGACATTTAGTTTTAACAGGACAGCGCCACGTGCCACACAACTCATACAACGTTGGCCATTGTGCACTAGCGATTTGAGGACCTGGCCATCTTACGTGATTCAGCCTGGTTTAAGTCCCAGAGTCATGGAAAATTTGATATTGCCACATAGCCACATCCATCGTCATAACTATATATATATTTCCTTCTCCTGTTAATGCTGACATAAACATAAACAGCTATTGATGCTTTCATTCGTTTATCCATTTCTAAAGTGCAACAACAAATATTTAACCAGCAAACAGCTGTTTGGCGAAAAACCAAAATTGAATTAGTTTCTATGGTTATCGCTATGGCGTTATGGCGAGTCACCTATACAGTGTTATCCATAAGTTTGGTTCGAATAGCTGTTTTGTATGGCTATGGTTATGGTGCGTTTAATTGAACCTTATTTTCCGAAATAAGGCCACCTCAGCTGCGTCGGGGAAAATCCAATATAATTAAAATTTCAATAAGTTTTTATAGCAATGAAGTCCATATATAAGTGATAATGTGGTAAATGTCAGGTTGCAACGCGTCAATCGTGTCGTTTATCTTCGCAGATTAAGGGCTTTACATAGGCCTGCAAAAATAGTCTATCAGTGATAAATATCTTTTACATTAAGGCCACTCTAGTCTCTCAGGATACTTGCTGCCATGTAGAGTAAATTTCTTGTGAAAACGATTGCTCGAATTTAAAACTTTAATAGATGATTATACCGCCCGTCCAATGAACGAACAGCACGATGAGTTTTTAATTTTGAATTTGACTGACGGGTTATAATTATTCACAAATTGCCAGGTTAAACTCCCAAATGGATAATTTCATATTCTCAAATTTTACAACATACATCGATGCCCCTGGTTTTAGCGTCCCTTAATAATTGAATTAGGGAAGAAATTTATGAACTAATTTTGGCCTAAAATTTAGAAGTTATTTGCTTAAATTTACATGAAAACACTGTTTCGCGTTTAAATTCGTATAAAAAGGAACGAATTGTTAAAATATGTAACTTTTTAAAGTTTTTCCTAGATGAAAATATTACCATAGAACACAAAAAAGGAAATTTTTCCTAAAATCGCTTCTAATTCAGTGACTAGGCATCGAAAAAGAGAACTTCTTGCAATGACAACCCTATGTAAAAATCATTAGATCGGATCGAAATTTGAACGACTTCCAGACTGCAAACTCTACATTTTCATGACTTCTTTGGAGTGTCATTTTTTACTGGGTGTTTAAAACTTTGTATTTCAATCTTGTGATCTGCACTAACAGACATGGAACATTCATGCCATAGGTCTGTTTGAAGCATCGTTATTTTGGACTGCTAAACTTGAACAAAGCTGTGGCCAGTCAATAATCTGTTTATTGTTTTAACATGTTTGGCTCCAAGAACAGTTGCTTTGTAAAACCAAAGTTTTCGAGGAACATTAGGAAGATATTTGGAAAAAGATTTTCTCTATTCTTTAATACATTCATCATAGAGCTGGGTATTATTTAGCATAATGACTTCTTGCAGTTTATTTTATAATGATAATGTGTAAGACGCAAAAGCAAATTTGTAAATCCATAAGAACTTGGAAAATTTTTTGAGTTGCATTAAAAGAAAGTCATTATGGGGTCTTTACTGTATTTAGTACTCAAAGATAATTAATTAGTAATTTGTATTGTTTGATTAGAACTTACATGGGAAATTCATTTAACTGCTCCTGATTTGTTGCCAACTTTTCGTATGTGTTGATGTATGATTGCGGTTTGATGCCACCCTGATTCCAATACAAGACCATTAACACGAATATGGCGGCAGTGAGTAGTATGAATAAAGCTCTACGCAGTGAAACGGCTAAAGCCATTTTGTAAATGTAACGTAACCTAAAAGCAAAAGATACAAGAAAAAAATACAGAAATTTAATAAGAGAGTAAAGAAAGGAAAAATTAATTGAAAAGTCATAAAAATAGTCGTTGTTTATTTAAAAATTCTTATTAAACATGCAACACGAATAAATGTAAACCAAATTTTAAACGGAAACTCGCATCAAAATAATAAGAAACTGTGTGTGATTCGTAAGGCAAAAAAAAAAAAACTTACGATAATATTGACGCGAAAAAAATTATGACCCCAGCTAAAACTAATAAAATTGATATTATATTCTTATGAAAATGAAAGTCAAAAATAAAGGACTGAGATTAATGCTGACTACATATTTAGTATTTGTTTTATTGTTATTTTCAAAATGTGTGCAATGCAAATTTTAGCATTTTGTTTGTGAAGCAATGTCACAAAATGTCAGCATTAGTCAAAATAATGAATTGGTTGTATACAAATATTAATCAGCCGATATAACGCGAACATTTTTTTTCTAGAAATATTTCCTTTTGTCCCAAATTGCAATCGTGAAAAATATTTTTCACATGGATTTTTTCACTTTTCCTTTGGTTTTGCTCACTTTATTTTTGCAGTGATACCTACTGAATTAATATATGGAGTAATTTCAATGTTATCTTTCCAATTAAATATTAAAAGTTGCAAATATTTATTTTACGATTGTCAACAATAATTCCCTGAAACAAGTTTTTACATGGAATACGAGCCTCTTTGGTGGCCATACATTCATTATATTTATGACGGTGGTATACTAAATAATTTTTTCCACTTGTACCTAGAATATTTACAAACACAACTTTACACTTAAAAACATTTCATTTAAACCCAAAATATGTGTATTTCTTATTATTAAACTGAATTTTGTTTGATTTTCATTTAATCTTTAAGCTTTGCAAGTTTTCTTTTCGTTTTTTTTACATTCACTACGAATTGATAGCGGAATCAAACGTTACGATGAGATTTACGCTTGCAAATTTCCTTTCATTGTGAGTGACAATTTCAAGGGAATAAAAATTTCCCATTTTATTTACGGTAGGGGTGAATATATCGATACTTAACATCTTTCTCTTCCAAATGAAATATAAATTTTTAGCCGGCAATAATAAAGTTTAATAGAGGCGCACAGACATTTGTAGTCTGCAAGTAATTCTAAATTAATTTTTAAATACATTTTAAAGATACATACTGAGTACTAAAGATACAAAAGTTTCAAGTAAACATTTGAAGTCCAAATTTCAGAAGTAGGGGCAGCAATTACAATTACCGATTGGAATTCCAATCAATCGCAAGCGCAGTGATGGAGAGACCATCAAAAACATTGCATTTTAGCTTTAACATGTGTTCGACATTAGTAAGTTAAACCTTACAAGGAACATTTCTGTGGAACATTTTAGAACATTTCTGTGGAACATTTTAATTCCCTAGTAGCTCTTCTCTGTATAAGGATAGTGGACGAAAATTTCCCTCACAGTAAGAGCATTCAAATGTTCCGCGCAATTGTTTCACGCAGCAAAATTTTATATAAAATTGCTGAGCACATCACATATATTTTATAGGCCTGCGTAAACAGTTTTTTTTTTTGGTCTATGGTAGGAATCGAACCCACGACCTCTGGACTGAGAGGCTAGCATCGCTACCACTCAGCCACATGGGCACCCATGGAATGTATGTGCGCAGAAAAATAAAAGATTAAGTGCGTATGTACATGCATGACGTTCGTATACGCAACCATGAGTATGAAGAAGTAAGCATCACAAATTTTTCCGTCACGAAGTATTTTCCTCTTTGCTCCTATACCTGTTGTTTAGCGTTTGTTTTAGAAGACTTGGCTGCAGTAAAGCATTTGAAAAATCCCTCATGCCTTAAAAGTTCTTGTAAGTGGTCTTTTGCAGGGGTCTAATATACATACGTAAAATGCATAGGGAACTTATGACGCCGTTTCACCATTACAATGTTCAAAAGGGAAGAAATTTAAGTTCCTTTCACAATAGTTTCAGACGTACATACAAACGTATGTTAAGCAAGTATATTTTTTATCTCCTCTGCATGAATGTGTTACAATTTGCAACGTATGTTTTGATATTGTCAATCAAACATAGAAAAAAAATTCATTAACACTTTTAATTTTAACACTTTCGTTTAAAGTTTAATAAAAAATTTAATTGAGTTAATTTAGCTTTTGTTTAAAAATATATATGTATTTAATTATCTTTAGAATTTATTATTGGCTTTTTCCAATTAAATGTGTTGATTAGAGAAATATTTTATTCTGTGAAGACAACATGAAATGGGTCCTATATACATATTTAATTTTTAATGATCTTGAGCTAGGCTTGACAAAATAATAAATTCTTAAGTGAAACTAAGTTCATAAGAGTGATAAAAAATCTTTTGATAAAAAGTCTTAAAGCTTAATTCTTCTAACAATTTTCAAAAAAAAAAAAAAAAAAAACATAAATAATGGAACTAAAATAGTTCTACGAATAAGACTCTTTAGATTTCATTAGCTATAATCTTTGTTTGTAGTTCTTAAGTTGTCGATTATATGGCTCTGCTTGCTAGTTTAAGCAGCTTATTGTTGTGGTTTGATCTTACATTAAAGTGGACAACAAACAAACAACATATTTCAGTGAAATACATAAAAAATTATTAAAAACAAAAAAATTAATAAAATACATTTTTAGTTTTTTTTTTAATACTAGCTGAGCCTGGCAAACGTTGTCTTAAACAAACGTTGTAAAACAAATTCTTCTTTTTATCTTCAAACAAAACAAGCTGTGTGGATAGATTATTATTTTGTTCTCCAGTATGATAAAACTGAGAAGTTTAAAATATCGCTGAAAAACTTCAAACTCAATTAAAGTTAGATTTAATTAATTTTCGGATTAGCTAATTATAGAAATAAACTAAGTTTAATCAAGGAAGCGGTCGATTCCTCGCACATTTGGTATTTATTTTGTTGGCACTTGTGGTGTCATTTTCAAAATCTGTGCAACAACGTTCAAATTATGTTTTTTATATTCAATTCCGCTCATCGAAAAAATATTAGAAATATAAAATATTAGAAATCTGTGATTTCAATCACAGACTCTTATTTGACTAATCTCAGTCCTAAAAAACTAAAATCTATAATTATCACTTTAACATTTAATGATTATTACAAATTAGATTGCCTGAAACACGCAATTTCTCAACGAATACACATAACATGACAGCATGTTATAAGTGAAATTGATTTTAGACTGCAGGGAAGACAACATGTGGTAGGTCTAGTTTTTTTATTTTTTTATTTTTTTTTTTTGTTTTACCTTCATAATTGCCTCCACGACTGGGTCATAGTGAAAAATCGAAAGGCATAAAAAAATTAAGATTTTTATTTTTTAGTCTATTTTAAACTTATTTTTTTACTTTCGTTTAACTTAAAACTTTGTGGCGCCTCTTTTTAAAGACATCTCATATTGTATTCCAGTGAAAATTTTTTCCCGACATCTGCTTTAAAACACATTTAAAGGTTGATTTTTTGTATAAATTTATGTTTTTGGATAAAAAACTTATTTCGTTTCGAAATTACCGTTTTCCCGGGAGTTTCTGCGAATGTGATATTTTTCCCCATTTCCGAGCAAGTCACACAAATCCCAAACCCTAATCGTTAGTTATTCGTTTCATCAAATTAAACTTGAAACTTATTCTGCTGAGCGAATGATTTTTTTTACCCTTTCTGTTAATTAAACAATTTTGAATTCGAACAGTTGGCAACTCTGCCGTTTAGGCTTATAGCCTTAACTTAATCAGCATTTGTTTCAATTTATCAAGAAACTACTTATCGATTGTCCTTTTGTACATGTACTTATCTCGAAGATGATATGAATTTTCTTAATGGCATTTTAATAAAAAAAAAGGAAAATTTATGAAAACTCACAATATGTTCTTGTCCCATTTGTAAATTTCCTTTCTAATTTTTTAAAAAGGTCACATAATTATAAAGGCATTACGATTGCAATGAGTTTAAGCACCTTGGTCCATTTGTCACGACATGCTGTTCAAAAATGTAAACGAACGTAGAAAATATTATGTTCATTTCTTTTTAATAATAAATATGTATAGTAATGAAATATTTTGCATAATAGTAAAAATGAGTTTATTGAAATATTTATATGATTTAAGTGAATAAAATGACAATGGACGACGTGGCTTCAGAAGGATATACATGTATACTTATGTATGTACGAGTATAAATATACATAAACACATATATATATAAACATACATATCGCACACTAAATCATAAACAGTCAAAACTCTGTAGACGGCCGTAAGAAATAAAACACAAGTTGTTCATTCGACGTTATAATTTATTCTGATTTGTTATTGAAGATTACATGACATCCGAAATTGTAACTTAAAGCTGCGTCTGTATGTGTAGGTGTGTCTGAAGAGTATTGATGTATTTTATATAATTATAACAGAAAGGGACAAATGGTTGGTCTAACCGTAATATACATATATATGTAGATCGAGTAGGGCTGCCAACTAATGGAAAGCACATAAGAGTGAAACAGGTTACACTATAATAATACTACAACTCAAAATGGTCAAAGTGGTTTTGCTTTTTTAAAAATCATTTACCTGAACAAAACTCTGACGGCAGCAATAATTTCTTTTGCAATAAAGTCTTCTTGAAGAATATATAATACCGTTATTCTTATTTTTATGTTAAACACTTGCGTCATTTGTGCAGTATCAACAGTTGTTTGCAACTACTCAAAATCTGAAATTTTGTGAGTTGTGACTGTTTATGATTTAGTGTGCGATATGTATATATGAATACATTCGATTATACATTTAATAGGGTTTTATTTTTGTTCAAGTAAACAATTTATCGTTTTTTCAGATTTTGTTTGAGTAACCGTTTAAGTTTTTTAAACGACCCAAAGAATATTTCTACTTACTCGTACAATTTGTAGAATTTTTAAAAATGTATATGTATTTAATGAGAAAAGCTACCCAGGCAGAAATTGTGACTTTGTCCAAAAAATATGTACCACCACAACATTGTAAATACAAAATTACGACTCTTCCAAAATTTTTGTACCATCACAGTACTCTAAACACAAAAATATGACTTAACGTTTACAAATACCGCGTTCTTAGTAATAATGCTATACCGCAACAACACTGTATATACAAAAATTCGACGTTAGTTTCCCAATACCCCTTTTACAATAATTCTATACCGCTACAACACCGTAAATACAAAAATTTTACTTTAGTTCCCCAAGTACCCCGCTTACAATAATTCTATACCGCTGCAACACCGTAAATACAAAAATTTTACTTAAGTTGGGAAATTTACGTTGTGACGATCTTATAAATATGTATTTAGAGTATTGTGACAACATTGAAAACAAGAGTCGGAGGACGGTCATTCGGCGTTATCATTTTAATGTTATGAGTACATTAAAATCTTGGTAAACGTATGTTGTACTGATGTTAGTTGTACGCGGAGACAATCATAGCAACGTTATGCTGATTGTCTTTTTCTGCCAGGGTAGTTATACATAATTGATTTATGATATATTTTATATATAGTAAAACATAAAATAAAATAACCGGCACAATTCTCGTTTCAGTATCGTTTTAAATTTTAAAATTTGAGGTTTAACGACAATTTAACATTGAATAGACACCGTATTACCATACTACCGTATTACCCTAATCTACCGTATTATCATTTCAATGTAAAATTGTCGCTTTTATGAGCCATTTTAAAACGGCACTCAAACGAGAATAGACCCGGATATCAATCGAATTATAAATATATTTGATTTATGAAAACGATTCCCAAATGGGGGTCCACAGACCCCTGCGGTCCGTATCAATCATCCAAGGGTTCTACGTAAAAAGCCGAAAAACAGTGTTTTTAAAAATAATATAAATTATACATACATATGTCTACAGGTCTACTCTGTAATTCGAAACGAAAGAAAGCGTTTTCGAATTTGTATGTTATTAAGATACAAATTCGAAAGTGCTTTCTTTCGTTTCGAATTACAGAGCAGACCCCTGCATAGCCAGTTCCAAAATCCTCAAATACAAACAACCAAATATTAGCGGAAGCTTTTACTCCTCACTGCTGTTTTTATTGCCATTTCATTTAGTTTGATAGAATGTGAAGTTAATTTCAAAACTAAGAAGAGGAGGAAGAGGCAATATTTTGAAGATTACTTAAAATTTGGATTTACACATTTAAATAACAACAGGTGTACTTTCAAACATATTTATTAAATTTTATAAAAAAAAAGTTTTAATCAAAATAAAATAAATATTATTGTCTTTTACTTTTCTGGATTTTTAATTCAACCTAAAAGCAGTATACATACATGATAGTCTTCAAAAGTGTCTCGTGCCATAGTTGGGGTCTCGTGTTATAGTTGGGTTGACTGTCAGACGTTGAGTTGAGAACGGTAATAGGGGCTAAATATCTTACTACAATTTTCGCAATATGCGATACACAATGGGAAAAATTCACATTCATAAATATGGATATTCGTTAAACCGGTAAACCACTGTAAAATGTATGTATATGTTTCTGGTCTTGTCTAACCAACTTGTCATATTTGTAATTGAATGAAAACGTGTAATTGTCACAATAAATTTGTATTAAGAGAGCTGGTTGACATGTCGCACAGGAAATGGTGCGCAAACAGGGTGTTTGATACATAATTTATGCAACAACATTTTCAGCAACTTTTATTTATTTGTCTTACTTTTATTCTTTATGTATGGTACATATTGTTGATGAAAAAAAAAGTTTATAAAAGAAAGAAAAGACAAAAGGCCGATATAAATGTTAAAATACAAAAACGTAGTACATATTCTTAAACAAAAACATTAAACAAATAATAAAAATAGGATACACCCAATTGTGTGAAGCAAATAAAGTTGTCCTGCATTTCTGTTTCCAATCACTTATACATAAAAAAATATTTTAGCATAAAGATTTTATTTTACATCCCGCACCTTAAACTAACCAAGGGATTATAGGGCAAATCTACCACACACTACTACAAGCTAGGACTAACCTTTGCATCCTGTTAGTTCAACATTCACGTGATATCCTTTAAAACTTTACATCCCGCACCTAGACATATTACAAGACGAATCTGTGACAGAGATCTTGCAACCACGATTCCTTCAACCTTTACATGGCGATCCTCCCTTTAATATTTACACTCTTTCCTACAAGAAACGACCCAGCTAGCATTTGGGTGATAATTTTTGCAAAAATCTCTTATATGATTCTCCTGTAGTGTACCTCACTTACTATAATACACTGTATCATAGTTAATTGCATTGCAACACAGTTCATTGTAATAATTAACAGAACGCTTACTTTATAATATTTAAATGACACACTTTTATTTTTATTAATAAATTATGTTGTTATAGCAAAACTAAAGACATAAAGAAACACAAAAATTGAAGAATGTAAAATAGTATATAAGCAGTCAAAATGTTAAATAAAATCAGACTTTAATTTAAAAAGGCAATCCGGCAACAACTTGCCTAGTTTATAAATTGTCTTCTCATTTTTCTGGCAGTTCCTTTGAACGCCTACTTATAAGCTGGACCCCCTGTACAGCTGGATAAAAACAATAATTGGGCTATAGGACTTCACATACAGACTAACACACTACCATAACAATTCCTTTGAAACATTACATGGCGATCCTTTCTTTCTAACATTACACTCCTCAGATCACTTTTGATGATTAAAAACTGATTCATCACTTGGGTGATTGAAAAAGGTTTCACTTATGATTCATCTGTGTGATAAAATAATGATGATAGGGGAACAAAATGCAAAGAAGCCGCAAAAAGAAACCCAATGATTTAAATACTACACAGAAAATTGCTCAAAAATGAATCATCAAATCGTATTACATATAAATGATTCTTTGGTATGACTCATCTGTAGGGTACCATTTTTTCACAACGGGAGTATCATTTATGATCGTAAAATAAGCTCATATCCGCTAATTTTTCCCGTCAAGCTGATTCGGGAAAAATCAGTTTATGATACAAAATGTTAGCTGGCATTGCATTCAAAAGTGACAGTAGTCAATTGATTAGTCATTTGATCGGTATTTATGATGGATTTAGTTTTTAATTAATTTAATTATTGAAAAAATACGATTCATTCTGTCTGTGAAAGTTAAGATTTATAAGTGCTAAAAAATATAAGTAAAAGCAATAGTGAATAAAAGAAATTTACAAAGCTTAATTTAATATACATATATTTTTCCTTTTCAAAATTTAATAGATACAAGTTTTGTAAAAAGAAAGATGCGTTGGCGGTGAAAATGTGTGTAGATACCGTCTAGTTTATTCTGTTTTTGCTAATTTATATCTTTCGTTTTAAATATTATAAGTGACTTTTTATAATAAAAAAAAAACAATTAAAATACGAGTGATAAAAATTATATTTATGTTCAGTATGATGCTCAATTGTGGAAGATATATTAGTCAATTCTGATCATTCAAACTTGGCTAATATTTATGCTAATCAATGAGTAAAAAGACAGTAGAGTGAGCAGTTCGACGATATGTTACATAGTCGACGAAATTCATTAGTTAAAGAGAGATGCAACATCACACGTACACAAAATATCCTTTCACATTTTTCATCATGCCCTTAATAATGTGATAGAAACTTTGTTATACGCAATGATGAATATATCCTGCATGACTACCGATCAAATGACCGGTCAATTGGCTGATACTATTCTTGTAGGATTATTTTATATTTTAACATTTTAGTCTTTATTTTCGTATTTAATATTAACAAGGTGTTTTTTTTTACCAACAGAATACTTTTTGCTGTCAAGAGATTTTTACTAAAAATATACTATTTAAAAGGGTATTTTTTTTTATTAAAAAGTCAGTTGTTACTAAAAATTTATATGTACTAAAAGAGTATTTTTTTATTGGAAATGTAGTTTTTACTAGAGAAACATACTTATGGTACTAAAGGTACGGTCACACTTGTCAAACATTTGCCCAAAAAAGCGTAACCACTAAATGCTAATGCAAAATCTTTCAGTTCAGAGAAAAGTTTGTCAAGTTAAAGAGTAGCCAATAGTGTTGGATTCTATGATATTATCTATTAGTTGTGTTCGAAAGTGTTTAATTTGATAAACACGCGTCTGGATCAAATCTTTTTCTCATTAGTGTTTGTTGGTTACGTGTTTTTGGGCAAATGTTTGACAAGTGTGACCATAGCTTAACTATTGTAAAAAGGTACCACGTACTTAAAATTTCCTTTTTGCTAAAAACTGACTTTCTACTAGAAAGATACTTTTAACTAAAAATGAATTTCATCCCAGCAAATCCGTTTTTACTTAAAAGTTACTAAAAATTACACTTTAAAATAAACCCAAAATACATATAAACACTGCAGCAAGAATTGAAGGACCATCCTAATATTTATGTATGTATGTCCGTACAGAGATGTATCCTGTTGGTGTATAGTTTTAAGTAGTACTTATAAAATATATACATACATATATATGTATGTACATTATTTTGTATTATCAATTGATAAATAAAAGTTTATTTGAACTTAAATGCACATGTACATACTCGTACGTATTAGACCCCTGCTCAAGACCAGTTGCAAGAGCTTTTAAGACATTAGGGCTTTTTCAAATAATTTACTACAGAAAGTAAGAAATTTGTTTCAGTTATTCACAGAAAAAATTATTCCCAAAAAATTTTTAAACAAATATTTGTTTGAAATCAAACTTAGTGTAGAGAAGAAACTGTGTAGAGAAGAAACAGGCCACGACGTTTGTCGGCTACTTTTCGGCATTTACATGTATACAACACGATCAATCAAAATAAACAACAACAACAGCACAATAGCATGTTGTTCCTATCAACAAGCAAGATAAACACCAACACACTGAAATAACATTTTCCCTCAGCAGAACTATGATTAACCCCTAGTTTTTAACTTAAAAATTAAGTACGTAATTATCTAATTTTTATTTAAAATTAAATTGTAATGAAATGCGATTTCATTTTTTCAGTGGTTAATTAAAGTTATTATTAAATTGCGTTGAAAGTACGGCAGCACTCAACATTTTCCAAATATTATGGAAAGCTTTCCAAAGAACAGCTGTTTAACATAAACAAAAAAGTTAGGTTATCAAAATGCAGAAAATTAAAATTGCATAAAAAGACATTTTATGAAACCAAAGGAGCATCAGAATGCACTTTTCTATTTATTTATACCATGATATGAAACTATGAATTGTTTATGTTATGTATTTATGCAAATTAAACGAAATTCGTCCTAATACGACCACATGATGTTTTCAACCCAACCACATGATGTTCATGTGTATGTTTGCAATAAACACACACACGCATAAAAACATATGGTGCGCTCACAAAGCTTAAATACTACTTAATTACACAAGATTGGGCATTTAATTATTATTTAATTATGCACTCAAAAACACAATTTCGTATTTAATTAGAACTTAAAAATAATTACAGTTTGATTATTAAGTCAAGAAATGGGCATAATTTAAATTTTTACAAAACTTTTATCAGAATTTACAAAATTATTTGTAGGACCGCATTCAAATAAAATATTTACTGATTCAACGAATTTGGTTACTGAAAATGAAATTTAGTTTTTTCTGTGTTGCAAGCAGAGGAGTAAAGAAGAAAATACTTCGTGACGGAAGAATTTGTCATGCTTGCTTTTTCATACGCATGGGCGCGTATACAAACGTCATTCATGTACACACGCACACACGTTCTGTGTATGCTCTTTTATTTTTCGGCACACCCTGCAAATAATGCCACTAGTCCATACACTCATGTAAGGACTAGTCCAAAGAAGAGTAGGAGTACCTCAAAACTACTCCAAATATATGAAAAAAAGTTGGTCGATTTAGCATTGCGATGTCCTAGGGATGGACCACATGGTCCAATTTTGCATTAGATCGAACTAACCCCAAAACTACCCCATATGGAATAGTTATAGACTACTCGCATACAATTTGTAAGTGCATAAGAAGAACGATCATAATCATTTAAACACGAACACTTATCGTGCAGCATTGAATGATTGTATGAAAACGACATGATCCATGACGTAACTAGTCTGTTTCATCTAGATTGGACCACGTACTCAAATATTATTTGCAGGGCTACATCTTACACACATACTCAAACATACAATATGAAAAATAACAAGCATACACGCATCAACACTACTTCTTTTGAGTGTTTGTTACGAACAAAAAGTCTTTGCGACAATACATTTAAAAACAAGACGTATTTTCATTTCAAGACTGTTTACGCAGGTCTCTAGTACGTATGTGTGTATGCATGCAGTTGTGCCGGTAAACAATAAATTTAGGTCTCTCTCATACACTCACACTCAAATATACGAGTACAACATGTCATTTATAATTTTTAATTTGTCATTCATTAAGGATTTAGAAATTTCTATTAAATAAATGAAAGAAAGGCTTTAGAGGAAATAATTGTGGCATGAGTCTCATTTGCTTTGAAATATTTAATATTTTGATAATAGCATTTATTTACATGCATACATACATATATTTGTATATTTGCAAGGAAAGATTTAGCGTCTCATTAGATTTTTTTTTATTTTTTTTCATGTGTGTATGATGTTAACTTTTAATCATTTATAGCCTTTGACAAAAACCTTATGCTTTAACAAATATCTGTCAACATGCCAACCGAACTGAGTATGCATGTTTTTCGAGGACAAATTGAATATTAATCTGTGACCAACGTTTTCCAAAGTAATGCTTTTCAATAATAAAGGGTGTTTTTTATTGAGGTATAGAACTTTAAGTTGGCATCACATTTTTAACTAGCGGCCATTTTGTCAGCTGTCAAGTGATTAATATTTAGTTTGGTTTGCCATTTCATCATGAACAGGTTGACAAAAGAACACCGCTTGCAAATCGTGCAAATTTATTTCGAAAATAATGGTTCAGTTCGCGAAGTTTACCGCAAGCTCCGTCCATTTTATGGTCGACATAATCGTCCATCAGAGCAATTAATTCGGTTAACCATGGATCGTTTTCGCACTACGTTTACTCTATGTGATAATACGCATCCGCAGAGACGTCGAACAGTGCGCACCGAAGAAACAATTGCCGCTGTAGAGCAAAGTGTTGAAGAGGACCCGAATGAATCGATTCGCCACTGTGCACAGCAATTGGAGCTTTGTCCATCAAATTTTGCTCCCGAATTGGATGGCATGAATGTGGATGAGTTGTGGTTCCAACAAGACGGCGCTACATGCCACACAGCGCACGTCACAATCGATTTATTGAAGGAAACATTCGATGAGCGCATAATTTCGCGGAATGGACCTGTCAATTGGCCACCAAGATCGTGTGATTTGACACCATTGGATTATTTTCTTTGCGGATATGTGAAGTCGCTCGTCTACGCCAACAAACCAGAAACGTTAGGGGACTTGGAAGCCAACATTCGTGGCGTTATTGCCAACATACGGCCCCATATGCTCGAAAAAGTGGTTGAAAATTGGACCAGTAGAATCGGCTTTATTCGAGCCAGCCGCGGCGGCCACATGCCCGAAATCATATTTAAATATTAAGGGCATAAAATTATCCTTCCAATAAAGCCAAATTGATGGACATTAAAACGATTTTCTTGTGTTATATTTCAATTCGAAGTTCTATACCTCTAAAAAAAACACCCTATAGATTCATGGGCAATAATAAAGAAACGCCTTCTCTATAAGTTTGCATAACTTTTTTCAGTCTCGGTTGCCTTATTTACTAGAAAAATCCTTTCGAAATGCATTGATCGAATATTTATAGTTTAACAGAGATCTGCTAGCATAGAGAACAGACAAGTGAACAAATGTCTGTTAAAGCACAAGGTTTGTATCAAGAGTTATAAATATTAAAACTTACTTTCATACACATCGAGCCATAACAACCAAAAAAGCTTAAGCGACACTCGTACTTTTTGAACCCAATCTAGTATACTTAAAGAAAATTGCCTTAATTAATAAAAATGATACAACAATATATCAATTGCCCTCTTTGTACCACTTTGTAAAATTCATGGTTTTATCTGTTATTCCCTAATTATTCATTACCAGTATCTACCACCACCACATTATTTTATTTTTATCTAAAAAAAAAAATAGCTCTAGAAAAAGAGAAGACAAAAATATATATCAATTATTTGTTGCACACCCACCAACCAACTCATTAAAAGTGAGAGAGAAATTGAAACTAAAACTCAAATATTAAAAAAAATCGCCAAAACGAAAAAAATCGCCAAAATTAAAAAAAAAAATTTCTAACACTAAAATAAATCGCCAAATTCGAAAAAATCGCCAAAGTTAAAAAAACGCCAAAATGAAAAAAACGCCAAAAATCGAAAAAAATTGCCAAAACGCGAAAATGTCGCCAAAACTAAAAAAAAATTTAAATAAAAAAATCGCAAAAATGAAAAAAATCGCCAAAAATAAAAAAAATCGCCAAAATGAAAAAACGCCAAAAACCGAAAAAAATCGCCAAAACAAGAAAATAAAGTGTCAAAACTAAAAAAAAAAGCCAAAACTTAAAAAAATCGCCAAAACCGAAAAAACGCAAAAAACGCCAAAACAAAAAAACCTAAAAGACCCTAAAAACGAAAAAAATGCCAAAACTATATATTATATAGGATGAAGTTTGTATTAAATTACATATCTAGTGTTCGTACGGAACCCTTCGTGCGCTAGTCAGAGTCGCACTTTACTGAATTTATTTATTAATACCATTACAAATTCAGATTTTTGGATGCGTTTTGTGAAAATGCTCCATGACTTGAGTCAAATCATTTTGCTCACTGTTAAGAAAATCGATGTTCATGGAGGAATTTCGAAAAAAAAAAATTAAAATTGGGACGGTATAATGTACACTGTATGTTAGACTCACAGTCTATCTATTTACGAGTGTAAATACTAGATGTAAAGCACATACACAATAAATATTAAGATAGTTTAAGTTTGGCCACCACTGTTCTAAATAAACCATCAGAAACAAACTCTTGATAATTTCAAAAGTTGCTTGTTTGAACTTTCCGTTCATTTACTTTGCGTTTAACAGCTGTTCAAAACATACGACCTCGTGTATTTTTCTAAAAATGGAAAAAAGTGAATTTCGAGTGCTCATTTAACATTATTCTTTGCAAAACAAACAGTCAATCAAACGCTCGATAAATATTATGGGGAATCTGCACCATCGATTTGAATGGTAAAAAAGTGGTTTACTGACTTTCCTTGTGGTAGCACAAGTACAAATGACGCTGAACGTTCTGGACGGTCAATTGAGGTCAGTAAAAGTGCGCGAGATTTTTGATGCCATAGGCATTTCATATGGCAGTGTGGTTTCGATTTTAAATGATCAGCTGGGTTTAAGAAAGCTGTCTGCTAGATGAGTGCCGCGTTTGCTCTCAATTGACCATAAACGTAAACGTGTGACAACTTCAAAGGATTGTTTGGAGTTGTTTAATCGCAATCCGAATGAGTTTTTGCGGCGTTTTGTAACTGCGGATGAAAAACACACACAAACACAACTATTTAAGTTTTAATGGAAATACATATGTATATGTACATATGTTTGAATGGATACCCTGTCAGAAACTAAGACAACTTTAAACTAACTTTAAGCTAACTATTTCGCAACTAGTGCTGACTGACACTGGGATTACTTTCCAATATAAGCAATTAACTACACTGAACCAAAAAGGCACATAAATTCAACGAAAAAAATCGTTGATTCAACGAATTTATTCCTTATTGTTCACCTAAGGAACATGTTCATTGAATTCAACGTATGCCAATCACTGGCTTGTTGAATTCAACGTACCAGTTTGTTGAAGTTAAGAATCCATGCGTTGAAATATTACGTAAATTCATTAAAACTATATATTTATACTTTGAATTTAATGAAATAGTTCCTTGAATTTGAGGAACCTATTCATTGACCCAATGAACGCATTCATTGATTTTTACGAATTCATTCCTTGACCCAATGCACCTATACATTCAAAATTTCATTTTAATAAATATAATAATATACAAGTTCATATTAAATTGAGTATTTTATTTAAAATTTCCTATAATAAGAAATAATTTACATTTCTATATATGTATATATGTATGTAAGTCATACATGGGCATACTGCATTACTTTTTTACTGCATTACGTGTTTCATTAATCAGTAAAAAGTACTGATTACTGAAAAAAAATCAGTATTCAGTAAATTTTACTGGTTACTGAAAAGAGAAATCAGTATTCAGTAAATTTTACTGGTTACTGAATAAAAAATCATTATTCAGTAAATTTTACTGAAAAAAAATCAGTGTTCAGTAAAAAGTACTGATTGCTGAAAATAAGATCAGAATTCAGTAAATTTTACCGATTTGTGTAAAAAAATGCAGTAATCAGTAAATGACTGATAGTAGATGCTGTGTGTTTTGAAAATGATATGTACACATTGCTCACTTACATGAATAGTGGCATAACTGAAAAAACGAAATTCCGAGAAAAATGGCTTAAAAAGTTTAACGTGTTTTTATTTTTTTAAATTATCTAAAAAAGAAATGTGTTATTGGGTAAATAAAACTTGATTTGCATACATGAGAGACTTAAACACCTACTTCTAAACCAATACATCCATAACTATATGCTGTTTGCTTTTCTCAGCACAAGCATTTAAAAATTTTTATCGCTTAGGTTTTGGCTCCTAGAGCGATTCACAATTCCAGCGAAAGAAAACAGTCGTTCTACAGGTGCTGATGAAGGTAGTGGGGTATTGTATTTCATAAAAACATTTTTTATGGCATTGTGCCTATGCAGGCAATTGGTTGTTGTATCCCGTTCGGCCAAGTATAAAATTGTTTCCTGGAGATAAGTTCTCACATCGCTTAAATTGGGCTGTACATCAACATCTGGTTATGAATATTGAATAATCAAATATGCATATTAATATAAATATTAATATAAATACTCGCAGGAGAGTAAGATGCAAACGTTACCATTATCTTCTTCTCCAAAATCTAAAAATGAATTTTGAATTTTTAGAAAAATTTCAAATATCTTCCGGACTGCTAAGTTGTTTTTATGTTTTTATTAGTTGCAATTTTTTCAATTAATAAAGTAATTTATATATAGCACAGGGTAGTTAACTTATGCATCAATATTAATTTACAATTTATAAACAGTCCACAATTTCGAAAAAATTAACACATATTTATACAGGGTGGGCCAAAAGAAACCAAGGGGTGTAAAAGTTTAATAACTTTTTTGTTTATTAACTTTTTTTTATTTTTTCTTTCAGATTATATAATATACAAAATGGAAATTTTTTTACACTAAGTATGAAAAATGATGTCTCTTAAATGACCACCGTTTTCAGCTTCGCACTGATGGGCTCTTTTTAGAGCATTTTCCATAACATCTTTCAAAACTTGTGACTGTAGCGTTCGAATTTCTGCAACAATGTTTCCCTTGAGTTCAAGGATTGTCTCTGGCTTGTTCACATACACTCGCTCTTTCAAAAAACCGCAAAGAAAATAGTCGGGTGCTGTCAAATCTGGCGATCGCGCTGGCCAAATAATTTCCGAATTTCGAGAAATTATTCGCTCTCCAAAAATTTGACTTAAAAGTGCCATTGTGTCTCGGGCAGTATGGGCAGTGGCTCCGTTCTGCTGAAACCACATACCAGGTCTGTTTTCAAGAGCAGGACGTAAAAAATGTTCTATCATAAACCGATACCGCTCTCCATTTACGGTTACAGCACTTCCATCTTCATTCTCGAAGAAGTAGGGCCCAATGACATTTTCAGATGTGATCCCACACCATACTGTACACCTGATGGGGTGCAATTGGCGTTGATGAATGGCTCTTGGATTTTGAGAACCCCAGAACCTACAGTTCTGCTTATTAACAAAGCCATTCAAATGAAAATGAGCTTCATCACTCATAATCAAATTTTCAATAAAGTTGATTTCATTTATTCATTTCTTATTTTCTGATTTTCATTTATTATTTTCATTCATTATAAATTCTCCAAGTGTTGTCTATATAATCTGAAAGAAAAAATAAAAAAAAATTAATAAACAAAAAAGTTATTAAACTTTTACACCCCTTGGTTTCTTTTGTCCCACCCTGTATTTTTCTTTTTTTCAGTTATGCCACTATTCATGTAAATGTAAGTGAGCAATGTGTACATATCATTTTCAAAACACACAGCATCTACTATCAGTCATTTACTGATTACTGCATTTTTTTACACAAATCAGTAAAATTTAGTGGATTCTGATCTTATTTTCAGCAATCAGTACTTTTTACTGAATACTGATTACCTTTTTCAGCATTCAGTACTTTTTACTGAATACTGATTTTTTTCAATAATCAGCAAAATTTACTGAATACTGATTTCTCTTTTCAGTAACCAGTAAAATTTACTGAATACTGATTTTTTTAATAATCAGTAAAATAATGTCAGAAGAATGTGTTCTTGATATTCGGGATATTATATAACTATATTTCTTTTTGCAATGAAAATTAATTATAATCACTTCTTAATTATTAACTTACTTTTTGGCATTTTTTTATTTCAAACTTCCTTCTTTAATTTGCACACAAACTTATTTGTTAAACGAAGAACAACAACTGATTGCTTTGTGTTTATTTTTATATTTTTAGTACGTTTTTCCCCGTTATAAAACAAGGAACTTGTACGTTTAATTGAGTCAAGTATAACAAAAATTAAAATGGTGGTTCCTTGAATCAAAGTACTCGTTCATTGAATAAAACATCTTCTTCTTGCTCTTGAAGTCAAATTCAACGTACACTACTTAAAATCAATGAACGGGTCCCTTGAATCAAAGAACACTTTCTTGAAAATTATTAAACTTTTTTTTTTATTTATATAAGAAAGAACGTGTTCCTTAAATTGAACGTATTATACGTTAAATCAATAAACTAGTTCGTTGTTAAATTCAACGAATAATATCAAGGAATAGTTTCAACGTTCAGTTCATATCTACATAAAATTTTACGTTGAATTTCAAGGAATATTTTTTTTTGAACCAACGTATAGTACGTTGAATTTCAATGAATTTTAATCAATGAATGCGAATTCGTTGAATTTATGTAAAACTATTTTTTCAGTGTATTTTAACATTGCAATCTCCTAGGCGGCGGTCAATTGTCTCACTCTGCACTACTTTTCATCTAACTTAAACTTGATTTTATTTAAGTCACGTGGTAGTCAGTAAATTTACAAAAAAAATGCTGGGGTTCGAACTATGTATCATCACACGTTGTATAGTCAACGCCCTACTACCCAGCTAATGTACCATCTGAACTAATAACAGAAAAATGTTAATATAAAATTGAAATGCGTTTCCAACCAAACTAATGGTAAACACTGTATTCGATTATACGTGACTCGCCATAACGCCATAACTCTCACCATAGAAACCAACTGAATTTTGGTTTGGTTATGGTTATGGCGTTATGGCTCTGTCACGTCTAATTTAAGCTTAAGCAATAGTTCTAGATGACTTTTACTTAGTAAGTCTAAGAAAAGTTAACTATAAGTTGATTATTTTTGTAGTCAACCACACATTCTCCGACAAGGTATGTACTAGAATGACCTAAATAAAACATTTGTATACACAATACGCACAATAAATTGCTGCACTGCCAAAAAATTTAATTATTCGACATCTTATTGTATGTTTTAGTGATAAAGTTAATCTTCACTTTTGAAGTTGTTTATCTTTTCTATACCCTTTACGAAAAATGGTAAGGGTATAGTTTATAGATTTGTCGTTCCGTGTGTAATTTCCACAATACTCATATCGAGCCATAGCCGCTAAAATAGCTTAAGCGACTTCGTTTTTTTTACGAAAATTGACTATTTACGATCGCAAATAATCGATTTTGGTCAAAAATTGGAATTTGAAAATTATGTCGCTTAAGCTATTCTTGCGGTTATGGCACGATATGCGACCACATAAGATATACACATATAGATAAGAATGTATTTATATAAAATATTCTGGATTCTTATGAATAGGGCAGTCGAATAAGCGATGTCCGTCTGTACATCTGTCTGTACGTGAAATCGATCTTCTGAAGCCACCAGAAAATCTAGACGCCTCGATCTTCGACCTAAATGTCAGAATTTGTTCTAAATATATTGATATTGAAAAAAAGCAAATGAAAATAAACAAATATATTTTATATGTACATTAGAAAGAAATAGATTCGTGCTGAAAATCACCAGAATAAAAAAAGACGTTTCACGGGCTGGAAATTTCAATTTCTTTTTTTTTAGTATATTAAAGTAACTGAAACATAATTCTTTTTTTTTTATTGAATAAATAAATTTTAAATTTTGGAAGGATGTTTATTTGCTTCCAAGAGAGCTTAGAATACATAATGACACCCAAATGTTTTGCACTATCCGAGAGTGCTAGTACAGGGTGAAGTCTACTGTTGCTTTTATTAGGAGGGAAGTGAAGTTTGTGGGATGGAAATTGTTCGCGTCCTGGGTATAAAAACTACTCTACCCTTGCTCCAGCTAGCTTAGCTTATTTCATTCAATTTTGCATGTTGTCGGTATATTAATATGTTAAGAGCTCGGAAAAATTTTAACTTATTCATGCGTACATATGTGCATTCAATTTGATATAGATGTCGCTGTCCTACACAATCGTACGACTTAGGAAAACATACAACTGTGACCTAATGCATTCTTTTTGTCTTTTCAAAATGATCCTAAACTCTCCATTATACCAGGATTGTATTTTCTCAAAAGTCGTACGCTCTAATTAAATTCACTTCATTTATTTTAAAAATATAAAATATAAAATATTTTAAAAATGTTCTTAAATGAAGAGTGGCAGAACAAAAGTATTCAACTATTCCTAATATCGAGAAAAAAAATCAGTAAATCAAATTCTTTAGCCGAAAAATATCTATCAATAAGTCACAACAAATTGCGATAGGGTATATAAGATTCGATACAGCCGGTTATATCACTCGTACTCGCTATTTCTCTATAACAAAGAATATTTTTTGTGAAACGTTTTCTTAAGTACATATGAATGGATGCAATTATTTCGTACTTTTAAATTGAATAGACTAGAAGAATTTCATTTATTGATTTTTCGAGATTTGTTAGCATTTTCATGTGTACATATCGCTAATTGGAAAGAAAGAATTTTGGGTACGTTCGTAAAGGTAGAAGTACATAACATGCGTTAGTTCGACGGCGAGAATCGTGCCTTTGAAAACTTTATCGCATGGAAGATGGCAAGTTAAACAACACGCTTCCTAACCAAACGCCTTTTCTATCAGTTCTTTTTTATTTGTTAACTTATTTGTATATTCAAAAATGGATTGGGAAAATTTGCAAATCCTTTTTTATATGTTTTTTAAATTCTTCAATAAGTTTTACCATATGATTAAATTTCTTTTTAATTTTTTGCTGTTTTATATCAGCTGACTCGTTGTCAAAACAACACAACGCGTTAAAAAGTTGAAAAATGTTTTGTATGTAACTTGTTGTTTGAAAAAACACTGTTTAAACTTTTTTTTTTGGCAGAAGTATACTTCTACCTTAAAAGCACTTATAGCGTTGATGAGCGTTTCTTTGCACAATTGTGCTGAGATCATTCACACGTATTCTTACCCTCAATGGTAACATACAATGTATTTTATGTTATCAAAGATTTAATGAAAAAAGGGAATATGTCATTTAAAGGAATAATAATGCTTTTCATAGCGATATACATAAGTTTAATGGTAGGGAATGAGAAAAATTTTAAATAAAAATATGTACAAATATTTATTTGGACAAAAAATAAAAAAAATAGTTGCTATCAGTGGACCATATCAAAATAAAGGCTGAAAAAGTTTTTCTACAATTGACTGTTTGCCTAGAAAATGTTTTATTTTCAATTAATAATTTAACTGTGTGACTTTGTATTTGGTGGGTATCTCACAACCTCAATACATCGCCAGTTCACCAAAACAATCACAGTGCCCACCAATGATTTATATTTGACGTCTGCAGCATCACGAACATTTAACGTTCAAACATGTATAACTTGGCAGCACTGTTTAGTGTCAAACGTCTTATAAGTTGCAGTGGAGCAATAAGTTGAATATATGTACATACAGACATATCTATGATCTCAAGTAGAAATGCCTTAATGCGTTGTTTTTTACGAAATTGAGTTTTTCAGTGATTCCCATATATTTGAATTTTTACGACGCCCAAATTTTTAAATTTTATTTGATTTCAGATCACGAATATTCGGTACGAAAAAATCGTCTTTCGTCCAAATTGCGTTTCTAGCATATCCCACAAGAAATAATTAGTTTAATTTCTAATGAATATTTTCTATGGCAAGAATCTACAATAAATATAGACAAAAGAAGTGTTGTCGAACAAATGAAATGATGTTGTTTCACTGTTAAGAAAATTTAAAGCTAAAGGGTCTTTCATTAAACAAAGTGTGTGTGAGATATCATGGAAAGCGTTTATTCCTTCGAAAGGCCTATCAATGTCATTATGAAATGTTCAGTTTACATCACCTCCACGCAAAATTATGAGGCCCTCAAATCGCTCGTGCAGAATATCCGATGTGGCATGTAGCGCCGTCGTACTGGTGAGAACACATATAGTTGCTAGAAATTTATAATTTGCACGTGTTCTTGTTGTTGAACGCTTTATCTGTCCGTGGTGATTTAAATCAAAATAGACACTCCATAAACGACAGCCCATTGCACTCTCTAATATGACCGCTTTCAACTATCAAGTTTCGGAAATCCTTATTGGAAGACCTGCTACGCATTTCTTATGTACACACATACATATTTTAGTTATAAACTTAACTGGAAAATGTTAGTATGAACAGGTTAATCCATACATTCTCATTATATAGATATACATACATACATACGTTTGTATGGAAGTGTGCGTAAAAGTTCGCATTTCGGCAAGGTATAAAAGCCCGCGCCTCAGAACTCCAATTAGTCTCTTTTTATTAAAGAAGTAAGTTAATAACAAGTTCTGTTGTTTAAACTAAAACACGACGAAAAAAAAATGAATCTATTAAATATATCTCTGATTGGACTCTTTGCAATGGCAATCATTTTGAACGCAGTCGATGGTGAGTAATTATCAGCGTCAAAATACTTCATCCAAACGTATTTATTTACGTTTATATTATTTTCAGCATGGTCACATGGGGGAGCTCATGGAGGAAGGATACTTGCAAAGAGAAGAAGTGGTTAAAAATCTGTTGGAGCAATAAATAATTAATTGTCTTTTTCAATATTCCACGTTAGATACCAATTGTCAGTTAATTATACAATTTTTCTATATTTACAAACGTTAAAACATAATTACAATAGAAACAGGATTCTCACAATACTATTGTTAGTACACATAACTGATTTCCTTCATTTCTTACAACCATTTCAACATATTGTTATTGGCTTTTGAAATTAAAAAAATTATTCCTGTAAACAATTTTTAATTGGAAAAATATATTCGGTTGTTGTAAAAGAAAAAAATATTTTGTTACCTCAATTGAATTATTCCACATTTGTAAAATATTTTTGAATGAATTATTAATAAAAAATATTACATCAGACACAAATGTCATACAAAAAATATTTTTTTAAGAATAATTATAAAAATCTCGATTTTACAAAAAAAAAGGTAAGGACAGTATTGTATACATATATGGCAAAATATTCTGAGTGTTATTAAGCATTAAACACATAGACCACAGCAGGCTACATGGCTACAGGACTACAAGTGCCGCTGGCAACAAATGTTGCCTGGTAGCCAGCTACTTAATCATTTTGAAGACGGCAGCGACACCATATATATGTATTCAGTGGTGCCGCTTTCAAATATTTCACATTTATATATGTATGTAAATAAAATAGTTTACTCAAAAATATAAAAACAAATCAGTTTATTTCTTTATATATTTTTCGGGAATCTTATTATTTATAGGTTTCGCAATTTCTTCAATACATTTAGCAATTTTTCGCTAACTTGCGATTTTTTTTCGCGGTTTTAGCGTTTTTTCCAAACTTTTTATATTTCAATGGCTTTCGCAATTTCCAATCAATTTTAGCGTTTGCTTCCGATTTTGCAAATTTTCGCGATTTTTTGCAAAGTTTGCGATAAAAGTGACCTTTTGCATGTTTTTAGTTTCCTAAGAGTTTTGCCGATTTTTTAAAAAATACTTTGTCATCATCCCGCTCTTAGTAACTTTTTGCAAATATTCGTAATTTTCGCAAATTTTTTGTATGCCTTACACTTTTAGCGATTATTAACTAATATTGTTTTTTTTTTTAATTTTGCAATTTTTCGCGAGTTTTCGCTTTTTCGCTTTGCAAAAATATAATTACTTTTGTAATTAACATTAAAATTTTTTAACTTTATTTTTATTTTACAATAAAAAATATTTCTTGTTTAACATATTTTGCAACACTGTCTACACTGTTTTTGGTTTCTAGCCATAAAAAATAGAAATTAGTTTAATTTGATTACAACGACAAATGTAGCACAGACAAATAACCTGTAGCCTGTTGCCTTGTTGCCTTCAAAATAATGATTCTCATATAAATTTACAGTGATTCGCCGAACACTGGCAATGGATGTTACAATTGCACCACGACGATCAAAAATATTCCCATTTCACCTTAGAATATATATAAGCTTAAAATTTTGAATATTTTGCGATAAATGTAATAATGTACATACATACTTTGTTGTATTTTTTTCGTAGCTCCTTTGTTGCGATAATGTCAGAAAATGGCTAAATTGGCATCACTGATGCTTACAGCCTTATTTTCAAAATAGTACCAGTGTTGTGCAATTTGCGAGAAGTTTTCGCGTCGAGAAAAATCAAATAATTATATTGGATGTCCTGTTTTTCACAGACTGATTCATATAAAACCTGAAAGAAGCTTACAAGCAACATGTTTTTTTTAATTCATGTTAATACATGTTTTTTATTTATTATATCTTCAAATATGAACTAACAATAAGTATTCAAACCTTAAAAATCTAAAATATAATTATTAGGCCCAACCAATATTGGACATAAATTAAGTGATAGTTATTAATAATACATAAGTAGTGATAAGAAAAAAGAAAAAGAAGAAAGTGTTTCCAAACAGCTTCATCATCTGAAGTGTTGATTATTAGAGCACTTGTATCTGTCTTTTTTAAGCGGATGTGTTTAGTTAAGTTCAAAATATTACGAGCAAGCTGATTAGGATGTGACTCGACTTTTGTTAAGTATTTGACTGCTTATCTTGCAATTTCCTCAGTCACTTGTGGCATATTTAAATCACGATTTATATTTGAATTTTTGATGTACTGTGGAGCCTAACATCGTTACGTAAAATTTTGTTTTGCCTTCGTTGGATTTTCTCAACATTTGAAGCTGAAGCTTATAGCCTAATAGCTGAATTCCGTAGCACACCATATTGGCTTCAAAAGCGACTTGTATATTAAAAGTTTGCAATCTAGACTGAGGGTTGAATATCTACCAATCAGCCAATGTAACTGAGTTAATTTTAGTTTCATTTGTGATAGCTTAGAGTCTATGTGGTGTTTCCATGTAAGCCGTCGATCAAGGTGTATACCAAGATATTTCACATGTGAATGTTAAGGAACAACTTGATTGTTAATCCGAATGGGGGAACAAGTATCTCGTCGTAAGGTAAATGTTACTTGAACACACTTTTGTGCGGATATTACTGCTCACAGGCATATCACAAGTATACATCAAATACAAAACTGCCCCTAGTATACTCCCCTGTGACACCGAATGAGATAGTTTCAGGCATACCAATAAAGTCTCCTTCCACAACAGTGAACTTCCGGGAAATAATGTAGCTTTCCAAAAGATTTAGAATGTTTATTGGTACCCAGCAAAAAATGGTGCTTCGCTGGAAGCGCCTATATAAGTGCTCTTTTGGTATGCAAGCGCTTACCCGATGCATGAAATTTTGCATGATTTTTACATGGGCTTCCCCGCGTAGAAGCTCTGCCACGTTGATCTAAAATGTGATTCTTTCATGCCTGCCGGTGTGACCTGAATTCAGCAAAAATATTCGTCTACCTAGAAGCATGTTTTTTTTCATATGTATATAATTAAAAAATTTGCTCTTTATTTTTTTACTTTTTTTTTAACTTTTTGTTAGCGCGTTGAAAAAAAAACATGTAAAATCATGTGTTGAATCATGGGTTCAAGTAATGACGCATTGGTTCGATTCAGGTGAAACATGTATGATTTTTACATTACCTTGTCATTGGAGATCATGCGTTTGGGCGAGAATTTAAATACTTTGATATCAATTCCAATTAATGAATTTAAACCCATGCAAGTTCCCTGATTCGAAGATGTTTTTTCACGTAAATACAAAACAATCAAATAAATAAAAAATTTTGTCGCAGGATACGAACCGAGCCTTTCTCACTCTCAAGGCACACTCTCTACCAGTGCGCTACTGTACTCTTGTTATTTGTTGGATATAAAACTTGTTTTATGAAAATATATTTATTACCTTGTAATATCGCATGCGTTTTTAATGAGTTCCAAAACTATAACATTACTTACGATTTACGATGATATTCAGAATGCATTCGAAAAAACAAATGCTCAAGAAAGCATGAAACATTATTTCATTTTGAACGCGTTCATTTATTTTTTGCTTGGTTAGGCTAGAACACTACCCACTGAACTACCGAAGCACATATTTATTTTTGTACACAATTCAATTAATAGCAAAAATTAAAAATTTTAAAAACCCGCGACTTTTTTCAGAAAAGATGTTATATCCTCTATACGGCTGGACCAATTTTCTTCAAACATAGCTAGCAACCCTCTCGATCAAGTCATCTTTCAAACAGAAAAAACTAAATGAAAATCGGTCCAGCCGTTTGGCCTGTACGTGGACACGGACAGACACACAGATACAGAGACACACAGACAAACACTACAAACTTATAACACCCTTTTTTTAGTCGGGGGTTAAAAAATAAAAACTTGAAGTAAAAATTTCATTCGCATTCAAATTTGTATGCAGGTAAGGATGATCTATAAAAAACTTTGAGAGTTTCAATATAAACAGCCGACTGACTTCGTAGTGTTTGTGTTAAAGCTCGTCATTCGCTTACGTTATTGCATCCTCGTAAGACAAAGGGTATGTGTCTTCAATTTTAAAATTAGGTCTTCATGCCACACTTTATCAAAGGCCTAAAAAACAGCGCAGAACAATACTTCTTTTCTTCAAAAGTTTTTCTTATAAATTGAAGCAATCTATGAGTTTGTTCAATGGTGCTATGCTGACTTCTAAAACCAAATTGATGGTTCGGTATGCACCCACTACTAATTAGAATTGGGGACAATATTTGCCTTGAGCAGTTTTTCGAAAAGCTTTGACATTGTTGATAGTAGACTTATTGGCCTATATGACTCAGCCTTGGTAAGATCTTTGCCCGGCTTTGGAATCATTTTAACCTTGGCAAGCTTCCAGCTGTGTGGATAATATTTCAGTCGTAAAATGGCATTAAAAATTAATAACAGGATTCTAATTCCAATACGAGGCAACTTCATCAGCATATTGTTACTAATCCCATCAATGCCTGGAGCTTTCTTCGGGTTGAGTTCGGCAATTAATTTTTGTAAATCACGCGTGTTAAACTTTAAGGGTCGAGGGGGTAGACCGTCTACACTCGGCAAATCAGCGACACCAGTACATGTGTTTGGCGTAAATACGGATTTTAACTGCTCAGCAAATATGTTACCTTTTTCAGTATCGCTTCTTGCCCAACCTCCGGTAGCTGTGCGCAGAGGTGGTTTATACTCAACGGGTGTTTTAAGCTTTCTAGCAGCGCGCCACAAAGAGTAATTAGATGCTGGTGTGACATCAAGACCTTCCAGATAATTTTTAAGAGATGCAGTTTTTTCAGAAGCAAGCAACTCTTGGAGTCGTTTAGTACACTCTTTCAATCTGGAGGTCTACTCTGTAATTCGAAACGAAAGAAAATGCTTTCGAATTCACATGTTATTAACATACAAATTCGAAAGCGGTTTCATTCGTTTCGAATTAGACAGTAGACTTCCTGATTTTACAAGCAACATGAACATGGAACTAAGTTTTTTGATACTCATCCTCAGCATTCACAAAATGATAACAAACTTTTCGTCTGGAAAAGTTCTCACCAAAGTTACAGAACATATTCACAGGATTCCATTAAACAATTTTACGTATTAAGCCTTTATAAAGCCGTTATATTTGTATATATCTACATACCTATGTACATACATCCATATTGCTTATTTACTCAATGAACGTCATAACTCAAAAATGGAATTGGGCTAGCTCCATTAATTGGACACTCCATATTTGACAGCCAATTGAACACTCTAATATGGCCGCCTTCAACTATTAAGTTTCGAAAATTCTTACTGGAAGACCTACTACGCATATAATAAATATATTTATTTAATACAACACCAGCAACTAGTGCTGACTGACACTTGGATTGATTTCCAATGGAAACAATTAACTATTTTAACATTGCGATGTCCTAGGCGATAGTCAATTGTCTCACTCTGCACTACTTTTTAACTAACTTAAAGTTGATTTTATTTAATTCACCTGGTAGTCAGGTTGCTAGGGTTCGAACTATGTATCATTGCACGTTGTATAGTCAACGCCTTACTACCCAGCTAAGGTACCATCTAAAATAATAACTTTAATATGCAATTGAAATGAGTTTCAAAGTAGCTGAGAGTAAATTTGTTGGCTCTCATTTAATCCCATGACGTACTGAACTTAAGAAATATGTTTGGGTCAGTTCTGGATGACATTGTAATTAGCTTTTACTTAGTTAGTCTAAAGGCTCAGTTAGCCGTTTGTAATTTAATGCAACTGCAACAAAGCAACCAGCTAATCGATATTTTTATATGAAAAGTAGGTTACGTTACATTACATCTCTATAACAATTTTCATTACTTTTCACATAACAATATCGATCAGCTGTTTCATACTGTTGCAATTACATTACATTACAGTCGGCTAATTGAACGTTAAGAAAAGTTAACTATAAGTTAATTATTTTTGTAGTCAACCACACATTCTTCGACAGGGTATGTACTAGAATGACCTAAATAAAACATTTGTATACACAATACGCACAATAAATTGCTGCACTGCCAAAAAATTTAATTATTCGACATCTTATTGTATGTTTTAGTGATAAAGTTAATCTTCACTTTTGAAGTTGTTTATCTTTTCTATACCCTTTACGAAAAATGGTAAGGGTATAGTTTACAGATTTGTCGTTCCGTGTGTAATTTCCACAATACTCATATCGAGCCATAGCCGCTAAAATAGCTTAAGCGACACATTTTTTGGACTTCGTTTTTTACGAAAATTGACTATTTACGATCGCAAATAATCGATTTTGGTCAAAAATTGAAAATTATGTCGCTTAAGCTATTTTTGCGGTTATGCCACGATATGCGACCACATAAGATATACATATATAGCTAAGAATGTATTTATATAAAATATTCTGGATTCTTATGAATAGGGCAGTCGAATAAGCGATGTGTGTCTGTGCATCTGTCTGTACGTGAAATCGATCTTCTGAAGCCACCAGAAAATCTAGACGCCTCGATCTTCGACCTAAATTTCAGAATTTGTTCTAAATATATTGATATTGAAAAAAAGCAAATTAAAATAAATAAATATATTTTATATGTACATTAGAAAGAAATAGATTGGTGGTTAAAATCAGCAGAATAAAACAAGAAGTTTCACGGGCTGGAAATTTCAATTTCTTTTTTTTTAGTATATTAAAGTAACTGAAACATAATTCTTTTTTTTTTTATTGAATAAATAAATTTTAAATTTTGGAAGGATGTTTATTTGCTTCCAAGAGAGCTTAGAATACATAATGACACCCAAATGTTTTGCACTATCCGAGAGTGCTAGTACAGGGTGAAGTCTACTGTTGCTTTTATTAGGAGGGAAGTGAAGTTTGTGGGATGGAATTTGTTCGCGTCCTGGGTATAAAAACTACTCTACCCTTGCTCCAGCTAGCTTAGCTTATTTCATTCAATTTTGCATGTTGTCGGTATATTAATATGTTAAGAGCTCGGAAAAATTTTAACTTATTCATGCGTACATATGTGCATTCAATTTGTACTGCTAGCTGCACTAAGCCAAAAGATCAAGCAGAAAAAAAATGTAGTAATTGTGGAGGTAATCACACAGCTAACTATAGAGGGTGCCCTGTATTTTCTTTCGTTAAACAGGCTATGGGTCAAAAACCCAAGCTAACTCCAGCTCTACAAGTAAACGCGAACTCCGACACTTTTGCTCAAATCAGCCAACCAGTTACTTCACGTGTATCGTATGCTGATGCTGCTAAGACTAGTTCAATTCCCACGCAAAATGTTCCACCGCCAAATAATTCAACGAATTCAAACTCAAGCTTTAACTTTAGTCGCCTTGAAGCTACTATTGAGAATCTGGTGCTAACTATAAACAACTTTACTACAAATATGACAAGTATGATGCAAGAAATGCTGCGAATGCAGAATACACTGCTTCAAGCATTAGTTAATAAACCATGAACATGTTAAAAATATGTTTCTGGAACGCAAACGGCATTCGCCAACATAAAAATGAACTTGAGCACTTCCTCATGGAAAAAAATATTGATATAATGTTGGTTTCTGAGACTCATTTGACCTCAAGAAGCTTATTTAAAATAAATGGTTACACTTTATATGATACAAAGGACCCGAGAGAGAGAGCATGTGGTGGATCAGCAATTCTGATTAAGTCAAGACTCAAGCACTATGTCCTTGACAACGTTAGTGAAGAATATTTGCAAGCAACGAATATTTTCGTAGAAAATTTTTGTGCGAATTTCGTGATATCATCAATTTACTCACCTCCCAGATTTTCAGTTACCGAAGATCAGTATGAGAAGTTCTACAAATCGCTTGGATCTTGTTTCGTGGCAGCTGGTGACTACAATGCAAAACATACGTACTGGGGATCGCGTCTTGTTACACCTAGAGGTCGAGCCTTGTTCAATACAATTTCAAAAATGGGCTTAGATGTCATTTCGAGTGGGGAGCCTACTTACTGGCCTACTGACGTAAGAAAAATTCCAGATGTTATAGATTTTGCCGTCACGAAAAATATTCATAGGGACTTAATTCATGTAGAGGCCTCTCTAGATCTGTCCTCCGATCACTCTCCAACAATAGTTACAATTTTCAACCCACTAAGGAGTGATTTAACTAACTCATATGTGAAGATGATTAATGGAATCAACTGGCTGGCATTCAAAAAATATCTTAGTAGTCACTGCGTAGAAAACATTCAGCTTAGATCATGCGATGATATTGAATTTAACATTGCCAATCTTAACGAAAATATTAAACAGGCTGCTGAACACGCCACTACCTCCTATCCGCAGACCGGCTTTAACAGAATTTATTCTACGGAAATTGAACGTCTTGTATGTGAAAAAAGGAGAGCTAGAAGAGAATGGCAACAACACAGATCACCCCTAAATAAAATCAGACTTAAAGAATGTGCTAAACGACTCAAAGAGCTGCTATCGTCGGAAAAAACTGCACTACTGGAAAAGTATTTAGAAGGTCTTGATGTAACGTCCGCATCTAATTACTCTTTATGGCGCGCTACTAGAAATCTTAAACGACCCGTTGATCTTAAATCACCATTGCGTACTGCGACCGGAGGCTGGGCAAGAAGTGATAGTGAGAAAGGTAACTTATTTTCTGAGCATTTAAAATCTGTATTCACTCCCAATTCATGTACGGGTGCTGCTGATTTACCGAGTGTAGTTTCTCTACCCCCTCGTCCCTTAAGGTTTAAGATGCGTGAAGTACAAAAAGTAATTGCTGAACTCAACCCGAAGAAATCTCCAGGTATTGATGGCATTAGTAACAAAATGCTCATGAACTTGCCTCATATTGCAATAAGAATCCTGCTATTTATTTTTAATGCTATTTTAAGAATGCAGTATTTTCCACATAACTGGAAACTTGCCAAGATCAAAATGATTCCAAAGGCGGGCAAAGATCTTACCAAGACTGATTCATATAGGCCTATAAGCTTACTATCTACAATCTCAAAGCTTTTTGAAAAGCTGCTCATGACTAAATTGTCAAAAATTTTAACTGATAATGGGTGCATCCCGGACCATCAATTTGGCTTTAGAAGTCAGCACAGCACGATTGAACAAACGCATAGACTGGTCCAAGTTGTAAGAAGGACATTTGAAGAAAAGAAGTATTGTTCCGCTCTCTTTATTGATGTTTCTCAGGCGTTTGATAAAGTATGGCACGAAGGCCTAGTTTTAAAATTGAAGACATATCTGCCAATAAACATTCAAAAGCTTTTGGAAAGTTATATTATTGATAGGAAGTTCACTGTTATGGAAGGAGAGTTCACGAGTGTGCCCGAATCTATATCTTCTGGTGTGCCCCAGGGTAGTATCCTGGGTCCTGTCTTGTATTTAATATATACTTGTGATATGCCTGTGAGCAATAATATCCATATTTCTACTTTTGCCGATGATACAGCCTGTATGAGTGTGCACGAAAACCCTTATGAGGCATCCCGCAATCTCCAGGAACATATCACTCAGCTGGAAATATGGTTGAACTTATGGAGAATTAAAGTCAATGAACAAAAGTGTGTCCATATAACGTTCACCCTAAGAAGAGATACTTGCTCCCCCATTCGAATCAACAATCAAAATATTCCTCAACATTCCCAAGTGAAATACCTTGGTATACACCTTGATCGAAGACTTACATGGAAACATCATATTGACTCTAAGTTAACTCAGATGAAACTTAAGTTAACTCAAATATATTGGTTGATTGGCAGAAACTCAACACTCAGCTTAGACTGCAAACTTTTACTATACAAGTCGCTTTTGAAGCCAATATGGTGCTACGGAATTCAGTTATGGGGCACTGCTTCAGCTTCCAATGTCGAGAGAATCCAACGAAGGCAAAACAAAATTTTACGGTTAATAACATCGGCTCCATGGTATATCCAAAATTCTATTATACATCGTGATTTAAATATGCCACTAGTGACTGAAGAAATTGCAAAATACGCAGGCAAATATTTAACAAAACTCGAATCACATCCTAATCCGCTTGCTCGTAATATTTTGAACTTTACTGGACACATCCGATTAAAAAAGAGGGACACACAGGCTCTTATACCTAACACTCCAGATGGGACTACTTGAAAATACTTTCCCCCCCCCCCCTTTTTTTATTATTACTACTAATGTATTATTTATAACTACCACTAAGTTTATGTCCGACACTGGTCGGGCCTAATAATTTTTTTTTATATATATTTAAGATTTGAATACTTATTGTTAGTTCATATATGAAGATCCAATAAATAAATACATGCATTACAAAAAAAAAAAAAAAAAAAAAAAAAAATTTGATATAGATGTCGCTGTCCTACACAATCGTACGACTTAGGAAAACATACAACTGTGATCTAATGCATTCTTTTTGTCTTTTCAAAATGATCATAAACTCTCCATTATACCAGGATTGTATTTTCTCAAAAGTCGTACGCTCTAATTAAATTCACTTCATTTATTTTAAAAATATAAAATATAAAATATTTTAAAAATATTCTTAAATGAAGAGTGGCAGAATAAAAGTATTCAACTATTCCTAATATCGAGAAAAAAATCAGTAAATCAAATTCTTTAGCCGAAAAATATCTATCAATAAGTCACAACAAATTGCGATAGGGTATATAAGATTCGACACAGCCGGTTATATCACTCGTACTCGCTATTTCTCTATAACAAAGAATATTTTTTGTGAAACGTTTTCTTAAGTACATATGAATGGATGCAATTATTTCGTACTTTTAAATTGAATAGACTAGAAGAATTTCATTTATTGATTTTTCGAGATTTGTTAGCATTTTCATGTGTACATATCGCTAATTGGAAAGAAAGAATTTTGGGTACGTTCGTAAAGGTAGAAGTACATAACACGCGTTAGTTCGACGGCGAGAATCGTGCCTTTGAAAACTTTATCGCATGGAAGATGGCAAGTTAAACAACACGCTTCCTAACCAAACGCCTTTTCTATCAGTTCTTCTTTATTTGTTAACTTATTTGTATATTCAAAAATGGATTGGGAAAATTTGCAAATCCTTTTTTATATGTTTTTTAAATTCTTCAATAAGTTTTACCATATGATTAAATTTCTTTTTAATTTTTTGCTGTTTTATATCAGCTGACTCGTTGTCAAAACAACACAACGCGTTAAAAAGTTGAAAAATGTTTTGTATGTAACTTGTTGTTTGAAAAAACACTGTTTAAACTTTTTTTTTTGGCAGAAGTATACTTCTACCTTAAAAGCACTTATAGCGTTGATGAGCGTTTCTTTGCACAATTGTGCTGAGATCATTCACACGTATTCTTACCCTCAATGGTAACATACAATGTATTTTATGTTATCAAAGATTTAATGAAAAAAGGGAATATGTCATTTAAAGGAATAATAATGCTTTTCATAGCGATATACATACGTTTAATGGTAGGGAATGAGAAAAATTTTAAATAAAAATATGTACAAATATTTATTTGGACAAAAAATAAAAAAAATAGTTGCTATCAGTGGACCATACCAAAATAAAGGCTGAAATAGTTTTTCTACAATTGACTGTTTGCCTAGAAAATGTTTTATTTTCAATTAATAATTTAACTGTGTGACTTTGTATTTGGTGGGTCCCAGTTGTCCAAATCGTCCTAGACGACATTGTCTTCGACGATTCATGTACGACATGTCGTCTGTAGATTAAGTTTTCTAATCGACAATTTAAAAGAAATCGGCGTTCATGACTATCTGAACGACAATGTCACACGTTTTCTCTTCAATAAAACTTTGTTGGGGACCATCTGAGCGACAGTGTCATACGTTTTGTCTTCAATAAAGCCTTGTCGAGGACAATCTGAGCGACAATGTCCCTCGTTGTGTCTTCAATAAAGCATTGTTGACGACAATATGAGCGACAATGTCCCTCGTTATGTCTTCAATAAAGCCTTGTTGATGACAATCTGAGCGACAGTGTCACACGTTTTGTCTTCAATAAAGCCTTGTTGAGGACAATCTGAGCGACAATGTCGCTCATCTGGTCTTGTGTGACCTCGCCACCATTTGTATGAAAATTTCGTCAACGATTTGTATGGAGTTGTCTTTAATATGTCTTCTACGACTTACCATTGTCTTGTACCCGTCGTCAAAGATGTCTTAAAGACGTGGCCAACTGGGGTATCTCACAACCTCAATACATCGCCAGTTCACCAATACAATCACAGTGCCCACCAATGATTTATATTTGACGTCTGCAGCATCACGAACATTTAACGTTCAAACATGTATAACTTGGCAGCACTGTTTAGTGTCAAACGTTTTACATACATATCGATGATCTCAAGTAGAAATGCCTTAACGCGTTGTTTTTTACGAAATTGAGTTTTTCAGTGATTCCCATACATTTGAATTTTTACGACGCCCAAATTTTTAAATTTTATTTGATTTCAGATCACGAATATTCGGTACGAAAAAATCGTCTTTCGTCCAAATTGTGTTAATAGCATATCCCACAAGAAATAATTAGTTTAATTTCTAATGAATATTTTCTATGGCAAGAATCTACAATAAATATAGACAAAAGAAGTGTTGTCGAACAAATGAAATGATGTTGTTTCACTGTTAAGAAAATTTAAAGCTAAAGGGTCTTTCATTAAACAAAGTGTGTGTGAGATATCATGGGAAGCGTTTATTCCTTCGAAAGGCCTATCAATGTCATTATGAAATGTTTAGTTTACATCACCTCCACGTAAAATTATGAGGCCTCCAAATCGATCGTGCAGAATATCCGATGTGGCATGTAGCGCCGTCGTACTGGTGAGAACACATATAGTTGCTAGAAATTTATAATTTGCACGTGTTCTTGTTGTTGAACGCTTTATCTGTCCGTGGTGATTTAAATCAAAATAGACACTCCATAAACGACAGCCCATTGCACACTCTAATATGGCCGCTTTCAACTATCAAGTTTCGGAAATCCTTATTGGAAGACCTACTACGCATTTCTTATGTACACACATACATATTTTAGTTATAAACTTAACTGTGAAAATGTTAGTATGAACAGGTTAATCCATACATTCTCATTATATAGATATACATACGTTTGTATGGAAGTGTGCGTAAAAGTTCGCATTTCGGCAAAGGTATAAAAGCCCGCGCCTCAGATCTCCAATTAGTCTCTTTTTATTAAAGAAGTAAGTTAATAACAAGTTCTGTTGTTTAAACTAAAACACGAAGAAAAAAATGAATCTATTAAATATATCTCTGATTGGACTCTTTGCAATGGCAATCATTTTGAACGTAGTCGATGGTGAGTAATTATCAGCGTCAAAATACTTCATCCAAACGTATTTATTTACGTTTATATTATTTTCAGCCAAAGGCGCACCAAGGTCACATGGGGGAGCTCTTGGAGGATGGGTACTTGCAAAGAGAAGAAGTGGTTAAAAATCTGTTGGAGCAACAAATAATTAATTGTCTTTTTCAATATTCCACTTTAGATACCAATTGTCAGTTAATTATACAATTTTCTATATTTACAAACGTTAAAACATAATTACAATAGAAACAGGATTCTCACAATACTATTGTTAGTACACATAACTGATTTCCTTCATTTCTTATAACCATTTCAACATATTGTTATTGGCTTTTGAAATTAAAAAAATTATTCCTGTAAACAATTTTTAATTGGAAAAATATATTCGGTTGTTGTAAAAGAAAAAAATATTTTGTTACCTCAATTGAATTATTCCACATTTGTAAAATATTTTTGAATGAATTATTAATAAAAAATATTACATCAGACACAAATGTCATACAAAAAATATTTTTTTAAGAATAATTATAAAAATCTCGATTTTACAAAAAAAAAGGTAAGGACAGTATTGTATACATATATGGCAAAATATTCTGAGTGTTATTAAGCATTAAACACATAGACCACAGCAGGCTACATGGCTACAGGACTACAAGTGCCGCTGGCAACAAATGTTGCCTGGTAGCCAGCTACTTAATCATTTTGAAGACGGCAGCGACACCATATATATGTATTCAGTGGTGCCGCTTTCAAATATTTCACATTTATATACATATGTATGTAAATAAAATAGTTTACTCAAAAATATAAAAACAAATCAGTTTATTTCTTTATATATTTTTCGGGAATCTTATTATTTATAGGTTTCGCAATTTCTTCAATACATTTAGCAATTTTTCGCTAACTTGCGATTTTTTTCGCGGTTTTAGCGTTTTTTCCAAACTTTTTATATTTCAATGGCTTTCGCAATTTCCAATCAATTTTAGCGTTTGCTTCCGATTTTGCAAATTTTCGCGATTTTTTGCAAAGTTTGCGATAAAAGTGACCTTTTGCATGTTTTTAGTTTCCTAAGAGTTTTGCCGATTTTTTAAAAAATACTTTGTCATCATCCCGCTCTTAGTAACTTTTTGCAAATATTCGTAATTTTCGCAAATTTTTTGTATGCCTTACACTTTTAGCGATTATTAACTAATATTGTTTTTTTTTTAATTTTGCAATTTTTCGCGAGTTTTCGCTTTTTCGCTTTGCAAAAATATAATTACTTTTGTAATTAACATTAAAATTTTTTAACTTTATTTTTATTTTACAATAAAAAATATTTCTTGTTTAACATATTTTGCAACACTGTCTACACTGTTTTTGGTTTCTAGCCATAAAAAATAGAAATTAGTTTAATTTGATTACAACGACAAATGTAGCACAGACAAATAACCTGTAGCCTGTTGCCTTGTTGCCTTCAAAATAATGATTCTCATATAAATTTACAGTGATTCGCCGAACACTGGCAATGGATGTTACAATTGCACCACGACGATCAAAAATATTCCCATTTCACCTTAGAATATATATAAGCTTAAAATTTTGAATATTTTGCGATAAATGTAATAATGTACATACATACTTTGTTGTATTTTTTTCGTAGCTCCTTTGTTGCGATAATGTCAGAAAATGGCTAAATTGGCATCACTGATGCTTACAGCCTTATTTTCAAAATAGTACCTGTGTTGTGCAATTTGCGAGAAGTTTTCGCGTCGAGAAAAATCAAATAATTATATTGGATGTCCTGTTTTTCACAGACTGATTCATATAAAACCTGAAAGAAGCTTACAAGCAACATGTTTTTTTTAATTCATGTTAATACATGTTTTTTATTTATTATATCTTCAAATATGAACTAACAATAAGTATTCAAACCTTAAAAATCTAAAATATAATTATTAGGCCCAACCAATATTGGACATAAATTAAGTGATAGTTATTAATAATACATAAGTAGTGATAAGAAAAAAGAAAAAGAAGAAAGTGTTTCCAAACAGCTTCATCATCTGAAGTGTTGATTATTAGAGCACTTGTATCTGTCTTTTTTAAGCGGATGTGTTTAGTTAAGTTCAAAATATTACGAGCAAGCTGATTAGGATGTGACTCGACTTTTGTTAAGTATTTGACTGCTTATCTTGCAATTTCCTCAGTCACTTGTGGCATATTTAAATCACGATTTATATTTGAATTTTTGATGTACTGTGGAGCCTAACATCGTTACGTAAAATTTTGTTTTGCCTTCGTTGGATTTTCTCAACATTTGAAGCTGAAGCTTATAGCCTAATAGCTGAATTCCGTAGCACACCATATTGGCTTCAAAAGCGACTTGTATATTAAAAGTTTGCAATCTAGACTGAGGGTTGAATATCTACCAATCAGCCAATGTAACTGAGTTAATTTTAGTTTCATTTGTGATAGCTTAGAGTCTATGTGGTGTTTCCATGTAAGCCGTCGATCAAGGTGTATACCAAGATATTTCACATGTGGATGTTAAGGAACAACTTGATTGTTAATCCGAATGGGGGAACAAGTATCTCGTCGTAAGGTAAATGTTACTTGAACACACTTTTGTGCGGATATTACTGCTCACAGGCATATCACAAGTATACATCAAATACAAAACTGCCCCTAGTATACTCCCCTGTGACACCGAATGAGATAGTTTCAGGCATACCAATAAAGTCTCCTTCCACAACAGTGAACTTCCGGGAAATAATGTAGCTTTCCAAAAGATTTAGAATGTTTATTGGTACCCAGCAAAAAATGGTGCTTCGCTGGAAGCGCCTATATAAGTGCTCTTTTGGTATGCAAGCGCTTACCCGATGCATGAAATTTTGCATGATTTTTACATGGGCTTCCCCGCGTAGAAGCTCTGCCACGTTGATCTAAAATGTGATTCTTTCATGCCTGCCGGTGTGACCTGAATTCAGCAAAAATATTCGTCTACCTAGAAGCATGTTTTTTTTCATATGTATATAATTAAAAAATTTGCTCTTTATTTTTTTACTTTTTTTTTAACTTTTTGTTAGCGCGTTGAAAAAAAAACATGTAAAATCATGTGTTGAATCATGGGTTCAAGTAATGACGCATTGGTTCGATTCAGGTGAAACATGTATGATTTTTACATTACCTTGTCATTGGAGATCATGCGTTTGGGCGAGAATTTAAATACTTTGATATCAATTCCAATTAATGAATTTAAACCCATGCAAGTTCCCTGATTCGAAGATGTTTTTTCACGTAAATACAAAACAATCAAATAAATAAAAAATTTTGTCGCAGGATACGAACCGAGCCTTTCTCACTCTCAAGGCACACTCTCTACCAGTGCGCTACTGTACTCTTGTTATTTGTTGGATATAAAACTTGTTTTATGAAAATATATTTATTACCTTGTAATATCGCATGCGTTTTTAATGAGTTCCAAAACTATAACATTACTTACGATTTACGATGATATTCAGAATGCATTCGAAAAAACAAATGCTCAAGAAAGCATGAAACATTATTTAATTTTGAACGCGTTCATTTATTTTTTGCTTGGTTAGGCTAGAACACTACCCACTGAACTACCGAAGCACATATTTATTTTTGTACACAATTCAATTAATAGCAAAAATTAAAAATTTTAAAAACCCGCGACTTTTTTCAGAAAAGATGTTATATCCTCTATACGGCTGGACCAATTTTCTTCAAACATAGCTAGCAACCCTCTCGATCAAGTCATCTTTCAAACAGAAAAAACTAAATGAAAATCGGTCCAGCCGTTTGGCCTGTACGTGGACACGGACAGACACACAGATACAGAGACACACAGACAAACACTACAAACTTATAACACCCTTTTTTTAGTCGGGGGTTAAAAAATAAAAACTTGAAGTAAAAATTTCATTCGCATTCAAATTTGTATGCAGGTAAGGATGATCTATAAAAAACTTTGAGAGTTTCAATATAAACAGCCGACTGACTTCGTAGTGTTTGTGTTAAAGCTCGTCATTCGCTTACGTTATTGCATCCTCGTAAGACAAAGGGTATGTGTCTTCAATTTTAAAATTAGGTCTTCATGCCACACTTTATCAAAGGCCTAAAAAACAGCGCAGAACAATACTTCTTTTCTTCAAAAGTTTTTCTTATAAATTGAAGCAATCTATGAGTTTGTTCAATGGTGCTATGCTGACTTCTAAAACCAAATTGATGGTTCGGTATGCACCCACTACTAATTAGAATTGGGGACAATATTTGCCTTGAGCAGTTTTTCGAAAAGCTTTGACATTGTTGATAGTAGACTTATTGGCCTATATGACTCAGCCTTGGTAAGATCTTTGCCCGGCTTTGGAATCATTTTAACCTTGGCAAGCTTCCAGCTGTGTGGATAATATTTCAGTCGTAAAATGGCATTAAAAATTAATAACAGGATTCTAATTCCAATACGAGGCAACTTCATCAGCATATTGTTACTAATCCCATCAATGCCTGGAGCTTTCTTCGGGTTGAGTTCGGCAATTAATTTTTGTAAATCACGCGTGTTAAACTTTAAGGGTCGAGGGGGTAGACCGTCTACACTCGGCAAATCAGCGACACCAGTACATGTGTTTGGCGTAAATACGGATTTTAACTGCTCAGCAAATATGTTACCTTTTTCAGTATCGCTTCTTGCCCAACCTCCGGTAGCTGTGCGCAGAGGTGGTTTATACTCAACGGGTGTTTTAAGCTTTCTAGCAGCGCGCCACAAAGAGTAATTAGATGCTGGTGTGACATCAAGACCTTCCAGATAATTTTTAAGAGATGCAGTTTTTTCAGAAGCAAGCAACTCTTGGAGTCGTTTAGTACACTCTTTCAATCTGGAGGTCTACTCTGTAATTCGAAACGAAAGAAAATGCTTTCGAATTCACATGTTATTAACATACAAATTCGAAAGCGGTTTCATTCGTTTCGAATTAGACAGTAGACTTCCTGATTTTACAAGCAACATGAACATGGAACTAAGTTTTTTGATACTCATCCTCAGCATTCACAAAATGATAACAAACTTTTCGTCTGGAAAAGTTCTCACCAAAGTTACAGAACATATTCACAGGATTCCATTAAACAATTTTACGTATTAAGCCTTTATAAAGCCGTTATATTTGTATATATCTACATACCTATGTACATACATCCATATTGCTTATTTACTCAATGAACGTCATAACTCAAAAATGGAATTGGGCTAGCTCCATTAATTGGACACTCCATATTTGACAGCCAATTGAACACTCTAATATGGCCGCCTTCAACTATTAAGTTTCGAAAATTCTTACTGGAAGACCTACTACGCATATAATAAATATATTTATTTAATACAACACCAGCAACTAGTGCTGACTGACACTTGGATTGATTTCCAATGGAAACAATTAACTATTTTAACATTGCGATGTCCTAGGCGGTAGTCACTCTGCACTACTTTTTAACTAACTTAAAGTTGATTTTATTTAATTCACCTGGTAGTCAGGTTGCTAGGGTTCGAACTATGTATCATTGCACGTTGTATAGTCAACGCCTTACTACCCAGCTAAGGTACCATCTAAAATAATAACTTTAATATGCAATTGAAATGAGTTTCAAAGTAGCTGAGAGTAAATTTGTTGGCTCTCATTTAATCCCATGACGTACTGAACTTAAGAAATATGTTTGGGTCAGTTCTGGATGACATTGTAATTAGCTTTTACTTAGTTAGTCTAAAGGCTCAGTTAGCCGTTTGTAATTTAATGCAACTGCAACAAAGCAACCAGCTAATCGATATTTTTATATGAAAAGTAGGTTACGTTACATTACATCTCTATAACAATTTTCATTACTTTTCACATAACAATATCGATCAGCTGTTTCATACTGTTGCAATTACATTACATTACAGTCGGCTAATTGAACGTTAAGAAAAGTTAACTATAAGTTAATTATTTTTGTAGTCAACCACACATTCTCCGACAGGGTATGTACTAGAATGACCTAAATAAAACATTTGTATACACAATACGCACAATAAATTGCTGCACTGCCAAAAAATTTAATTATTCGACATCTTATTGTATGTTTTAGTGATAAAGTTAATCTTCACTTTTGAAGTTGTTTATCTTTTCTATACCCTTTACGAAAAATGGTAAGGGTATAGTTTACAGATTTGTCGTTCCGTGTGTAATTTCCACAATACTCATATCGAGCCATAGCCGCTAAAATAGCTTAAGCGACACATTTTTTGGACTTCGTTTTTTACGAAAATTGACTATTTACGATCGCAAATAATCGATTTTGGTCAAAAATTGAAAATTATGTCGCTTAAGCTATTTTTGCGGTTATGCCACGATATGCGACCACATAAGATATACATATATAGCTAAGAATGTATTTATATAAAATATTCTGGATTCTTATGAATAGGGCAGTCGAATAAGCGATGTGTGTCTGTGCATCTGTCTGTACGTGAAATCGATCTTCTGAAGCCACCAGAAAATCTAGACGCCTCGATCTTCGACCTAAATTTCAGAATTTGTTCTAAATATATTGATATTGAAAAAAAGCAAATTAAAATAAATAAATATATTTTATATGTACATTAGAAAGAAATAGATTGGTGGTTAAAATCAGCAGAATAAAACAAGAAGTTTCACGGGCTGGAAATTTCAATTTCTTTTTTTTTAGTATATTAAAGTAACTGAAACATAATTCTTTTTTTTTTATTGAATAAATAAATTTTAAATTTTGGAAGGATGTTTATTTGCTTCCAAGAGAGCTTAGAATACATAATGACACCCAAATGTTTTGCACTATCCGAGAGTGCTAGTACAGGGTGAAGTCTACTGTTGCTTTTATTAGGAGGGAAGTGAAGTTTGTGGGATGGAATTTGTTCGCGTCCTGGGTATAAAAACTACTCTACCCTTGCTCCAGCTAGCTTAGCTTATTTCATTCAATTTTGCATGTTGTCGGTATATTAATATGTTAAGAGCTCGGAAAAATTTTAACTTATTCATGCGTACATATGTGCATTCAATTTGTACTGCTAGCTGCACTAAGCCAAAAGATCAAGCAGAAAAAAAATGTAGTAATTGTGGAGGTAATCACACAGCTAACTATAGAGGGTGCCCTGTATTTTCTTTCGTTAAACAGGCTATGGGTCAAAAACCCAAGCTAACTCCAGCTCTACAAGTAAACGCGAACTCCGACACTTTTGCTCAAATCAGCCAACCAGTTACTTCACGTGTATCGTATGCTGATGCTGCTAAGACTAGTTCAATTCCCACGCAAAATGTTCCACCGCCAAATAATTCAACGAATTCAAACTCAAGCTTTAACTTTAGTCGCCTTGAAGCTACTATTGAGAATCTGGTGCTAACTATAAACAACTTTACTACAAATATGACAAGTATGATGCAAGAAATGCTGCGAATGCAGAATACACTGCTTCAAGCATTAGTTAATAAACCATGAACATGTTAAAAATATGTTTCTGGAACGCAAACGGCATTCGCCAACATAAAAATGAACTTGAGCACTTCCTCATGGAAAAAAATATTGATATAATGTTGGTTTCTGAGACTCATTTGACCTCAAGAAGCTTATTTAAAATAAATGGTTACACTTTATATGATACAAAGGACCCGAGAGAGAGAGCATGTGGTGGATCAGCAATTCTGATTAAGTCAAGACTCAAGCACTATGTCCTTGACAACGTTAGTGAAGAATATTTGCAAGCAACGAATATTTTCGTAGAAAATTTTTGTGCGAATTTCGTGATATCATCAATTTACTCACCTCCCAGATTTTCAGTTACCGAAGATCAGTATGAGAAGTTCTACAAATCGCTTGGATCTTGTTTCGTGGCAGCTGGTGACTACAATGCAAAACATACGTACTGGGGATCGCGTCTTGTTACACCTAGAGGTCGAGCCTTGTTCAATACAATTTCAAAAATGGGCTTAGATGTCATTTCGAGTGGGGAGCCTACTTACTGGCCTACTGACGTAAGAAAAATTCCAGATGTTATAGATTTTGCCGTCACGAAAAATATTCATAGGGACTTAATTCATGTAGAGGCCTCTCTAGATCTGTCCTCCGATCACTCTCCAACAATAGTTACAATTTTCAACCCACTAAGGAGTGATTTAACTAACTCATATGTGAAGATGATTAATGGAATCAACTGGCTGGCATTCAAAAAATATCTTAGTAGTCACTGCGTAGAAAACATTCAGCTTAGATCATGCGATGATATTGAATTTAACATTGCCAATCTTAACGAAAATATTAAACAGGCTGCTGAACACGCCACTACCTCCTATCCGCAGACCGGCTTTAACAGAATTTATTCTACGGAAATTGAACGTCTTGTATGTGAAAAAAGGAGAGCTAGAAGAGAATGGCAACAACACAGATCACCCCTAAATAAAATCAGACTTAAAGAATGTACTAAACGACTCAAAGAGCTGCTATCGTCGGAAAAAACTGCACTACTGGAAAAGTATTTAGAAGGTCTTGATGTAACGTCCGCATCTAATTACTCTTTATGGCGCGCTACTAGAAATCTTAAACGACCCGTTGATCTTAAATCACCATTGCGTACTGCGACCGGAGGCTGGGCAAGAAGTGATAGTGAGAAAGGTAACTTATTTTCTGAGCATTTAAAATCTGTATTCACTCCCAATTCATGTACGGGTGCTGCTGATTTACCGAGTGTAGTTTCTCTACCCCCTCGTCCCTTAAGGTTTAAGATGCGTGAAGTACAAAAAGTAATTGCTGAACTCAACCCGAAGAAATCTCCAGGTATTGATGGCATTAGTAACAAAATGCTCATGAACTTGCCTCATATTGCAATAAGAATCCTGCTATTTATTTTTAATGCTATTTTAAGAATGCAGTATTTTCCACATAACTGGAAACTTGCCAAGATCAAAATGATTCCAAAGGCGGGCAAAGATCTTACCAAGACTGATTCATATAGGCCTATAAGCTTACTATCTACAATCTCAAAGCTTTTTGAAAAGCTGCTCATGACTAAATTGTCAAAAATTTTAACTGATAATGGGTGCATCCCGGACCATCAATTTGGCTTTAGAAGTCAGCACAGCACGATTGAACAAACGCATAGACTGGTCCAAGTTGTAAGAAGGACATTTGAAGAAAAGAAGTATTGTTCCGCTCTCTTTATTGATGTTTCTCAGGCGTTTGATAAAGTATGGCACGAAGGCCTAGTTTTAAAATTGAAGACATATCTGCCAATAAACATTCAAAAGCTTTTGGAAAGTTATATTATTGATAGGAAGTTCACTGTTATGGAAGGAGAGTTCACGAGTGTGCCCGAATCTATATCTTCTGGTGTGCCCCAGGGTAGTATCCTGGGTCCTGTCTTGTATTTAATATATACTTGTGATATGCCTGTGAGCAATAATATCCATATTTCTACTTTTGCCGATGATACAGCCTGTATGAGTGTGCACGAAAACCCTTATGAGGCATCCCGCAATCTCCAGGAACATATCACTCAGCTGGAAATATGGTTGAACTTATGGAGAATTAAAGTCAATGAACAAAAGTGTGTCCATATAACGTTCACCCTAAGAAGAGATACTTGCTCCCCCATTCGAATCAACAATCAAAATATTCCTCAACATTCCCAAGTGAAATACCTTGGTATACACCTTGATCGAAGACTTACATGGAAACATCATATTGACTCTAAGTTAACTCAGATGAAACTTAAGTTAACTCAAATATATTGGTTGATTGGCAGAAACTCAACACTCAGCTTAGACTGCAAACTTTTACTATACAAGTCGCTTTTGAAGCCAATATGGTGCTACGGAATTCAGTTATGGGGCACTGCTTCAGCTTCCAATGTCGAGAGAATCCAACGAAGGCAAAACAAAATTTTACGGTTAATAACATCGGCTCCATGGTATATCCAAAATTCTATTATACATCGTGATTTAAATATGCCACTAGTGACTGAAGAAATTGCAAAATACGCAGGCAAATATTTAACAAAACTCGAATCACATCCTAATCCGCTTGCTCGTAATATTTTGAACTTTACTGGACACATCCGATTAAAAAAGAGGGACACACAGGCTCTTATACCTAACACTCCAGATGGGACTACTTGAAAATACTTTCCCCCCCCCCCTTTTTTTATTATTACTACTAATGTATTATTTATAACTACCACTAAGTTTATGTCCGACACTGGTCGGGCCTAATAATTTTTTTTTATATATATTTAAGATTTGAATACTTATTGTTAGTTCATATATGAAGATCCAATAAATAAATACATGCATTACAAAAAAAAAAAAAAAAAAAAAAAAAATTTGATATAGATGTCGCTGTCCTACACAATCGTACGACTTAGGAAAACATACAACTGTGATCTAATGCATTCTTTTTGTCTTTTCAAAATGATCATAAACTCTCCATTATACCAGGATTGTATTTTCTCAAAAGTCGTACGCTCTAATTAAATTCACTTCATTTATTTTAAAAATATAAAATATAAAATATTTTAAAAATATTCTTAAATGAAGAGTGGCAGAATAAAAGTATTCAACTATTCCTAATATCGAGAAAAAAATCAGTAAATCAAATTCTTTAGCCGAAAAATATCTATCAATAAGTCACAACAAATTGCGATAGGGTATATAAGATTCGACACAGCCGGTTATATCACTCGTACTCGCTATTTCTCTATAACAAAGAATATTTTTTGTGAAACGTTTTCTTAAGTACATATGAATGGATGCAATTATTTCGTACTTTTAAATTGAATAGACTAGAAGAATTTCATTTATTGATTTTTCGAGATTTGTTAGCATTTTCATGTGTACATATCGCTAATTGGAAAGAAAGAATTTTGGGTACGTTCGTAAAGGTAGAAGTACATAACACGCGTTAGTTCGACGGCGAGAATCGTGCCTTTGAAAACTTTATCGCATGGAAGATGGCAAGTTAAACAACACGCTTCCTAACCAAACGCCTTTTCTATCAGTTCTTCTTTATTTGTTAACTTATTTGTATATTAAAAAATGGATTGGGAAAATTTGCAAATCCTTTTTTATATGTTTTTTAAATTCTTCAATAAGTTTTACCATATGATTAAATTTCTTTTTAATTTTTTGCTGTTTTATATCAGCTGACTCGTTGTCAAAACAACACAACGCGTTAAAAAGTTGAAAAATGTTTTGTATGTAACTTGTTGTTTGAAAAAACACTGTTTAAACTTTTTTTTTTGCAGAAGTATACTTCTACCTTAAAAGCACTTATAGCGTTGATGAGCGTTTCTTTGCACAATTGTGCTGAGATCATTCACACGTATTCTTACCCTCAATGGTAACATACAATGTATTTTATGTTATCAAAGATTTAATGAAAAAAGGGAATATGTCATTTAAAGGAATAATAATGCTTTTCATAGCGATATACATACGTTTAATGGTAGGGAATGAGAAAAATTTTAAATAAAAATATGTACAAATATTTATTTGGACAAAAAATAAAAAAAATAGTTGCTATCAGTGGACCATACCAAAATAAAGGCTGAAATAGTTTTTCTACAATTGACTGTTTGCCTAGAAAATGTTTTATTTTCAATTAATAATTTAACTGTGTGACTTTGTATTTGGTGGGTCCCAGTTGTCCAAATCGTCCTAGACGACATTGTCTTCGACGATTCATGTACGACATGTCGTCTGTAGATTAAGTTTTCTAATCGACAATTTAAAAGAAATCGGCGTTCATGACTATCTGAACGACAATGTCACACGTTTTCTCTTCAATAAAACTTTGTTGGGGACCATCTGAGCGACAGTGTCATACGTTTTGTCTTCAATAAAGCCTTGTCGAGGACAATCTGAGCGACAATGTCCCTCGTTGTGTCTTCAATAAAGCATTGTTGACGACAATATGAGCGACAATGTCCCTCGTTATGTCTTCAATAAAGCCTTGTTGATGACAATCTGAGCGACAGTGTCACACGTTTTGTCTTCAATAAAGCCTTGTTGAGGACAATCTGAGCGACAATGTCGCTCATCTGGTCTTGTGTGACCTCGCCACCATTTGTATGAAAATTTCGTCAACGATTTGTATGGAGTTGTCTTTAATATGTCTTCTACGACTTACCATTGTCTTGTACCCGTCGTCAAAGATGTCTTAAAGACGTGGCCAACTGGGGTATCTCACAACCTCAATACATCGCCAGTTCACCAATACAATCACAGTGCCCACCAATGATTTATATTTGACGTCTGCAGCATCACGAACATTTAACGTTCAAACATGTATAACTTGGCAGCACTGTTTAGTGTCAAACGTTTTACATACATATCGATGATCTCAAGTAGAAATGCCTTAACGCGTTGTTTTTTACGAAATTGAGTTTTTCAGTGATTCCCATACATTTGAATTTTTACGACGCCCAAATTTTTAAATTTTATTTGATTTCAGATCACGAATATTCGGTACGAAAAAATCGTCTTTCGTCCAAATTGTGTTAATAGCATATCCCACAAGAAATAATTAGTTTAATTTCTAATGAATATTTTCTATGGCAAGAATCTACAAAAATATAGACAAAAGAAGTGTTGTCGAACAAATGAAATGATGTTGTTTCACTGTTAAGAAAATTTAAAGCTAAAGGGTCTTTCATTAAACAAAGTGTGTGTGAGATATCATGGGAAGCGTTTATTCCTTCGAAAGGCCTATCAATGTCATTATGAAATGTTTAGTTTACATCACCTCCACGTAAAATTATGAGGCCTCCAAATCGATCGTGCAGAATATCCGATGTGGCATGTAGCGCCGTCGTACTGGTGAGAACACATATAGTTGCTAGAAATTTATAATTTGCACGTGTTCTTGTTGTTGAACGCTTTATCTGTCCGTGGTGATTTAAATCAAAATAGACACTCCATAAACGACAGCCCATTGCACACTCTAATATGGCCGCTTTCAACTATCAAGTTTCGGAAATCCTTATTGGAAGACCTGCTACGCATTTCTTATGTACACACATACATATTTTAGTTATAAACTTAACTGGAAAATGTTAGTATGAACAGGTTAATCCATACATTCTCATTATATAGATATACATACGTTTGTATGGAAGTGTGCGTAAAAGTTCGCATTTCGGCAAAGGTATAAAAGCCCGCGCCTCAGATCTCCAATTAGTCTCTTTTTATTAAAGAAGTAAGTTAATAACAAGTTCTGTTGTTTAAACTAAAACACGAAGAAAAAAATGAATCTATTAAATATATCTCTGATTGGACTCTTTGCAATGGCAATCATTTTGAACGTAGTCGATGGTGAGTAATTATCAGCGTCAAAATACTTCATCCAAACGTATTTATTTACGTTTATATTATTTTCAGCCAAAGGCGCACCAAGGTCACATGGGGGAGCTCTTGGAGGATGGGTACTTGCAAAGAGAAGAAGTGGTTAAAAATCTGTTGGAGCAACAAATAATTAATTGTCTTTTTCAATATTCCACTTTAGATACCAATTGTCAGTTAATTATACAATTTTCTATATTTACAAACGTTAAAACATAATTACAATAGAAACAGGATTCTCACAATACTATTGTTAGTACACATAACTGATTTCCTTCATTTCTTATAACCATTTCAACATATTGTTATTGGCTTTTGAAATTAAAAAAATTATTCCTGTAAACAATTTTTAATTGGAAAAATATATTCGGTTGTTGTAAAAGAAAAAAATATTTTGTTACCTCAATTGAATTATTCCACATTTGTAAAATATTTTTGAATGAATTATTAATAAAAAATATTACATCAGACACAAATGTCATACAAAAAATATTTTTTTAAGAATAATTATAAAAATCTCGATTTTACAAAAAAAAAAAGGTAAGGACAGTATTGTATACATATATGGCAAAATATTCTGAGTGTTATTAAGCATTAAACACATAGACCACAGCAGGCTACATGGCTACAGGACTACAAGTGCCGCTGGCAACAAATGTTGCCTGGTAGCCAGCTACTTAATCATTTTGAAGACGGCAGCGACACCATATATATGTATTCAGTGGTGCCGCTTTCAAATATTTCACATTTATATACATATGTATGTAAATAAAATAGTTTACTCAAAAATATAAAAACAAATCAGTTTATTTCTTTATATATTTTTCGGGAATCTTATTATTTATAGGTTTCGCAATTTCTTCAATACATTTAGCAATTTTTCGCTAACTTGCGATTTTTTTCGCGGTTTTAGCGTTTTTTCCAAACTTTTTATATTTCAATGGCTTTCGCAATTTCCAATCAATTTTAGCGTTTGCTTCCGATTTTGCAAATTTTCGCGATTTTTTGCAAAGTTTGCGATAAAAGTGACCTTTTGCATGTTTTTAGTTTCCTAAGAGTTTTGCCGATTTTTTAAAAAATACTTTGTCATCATCCCGCTCTTAGTAACTTTTTGCAAATATTCGTAATTTTCGCAAATTTTTTGTATGCCTTACACTTTTAGCGATTATTAACTAATATTGTTTTTTTTTTAATTTTGCAATTTTTCGCGAGTTTTCGCTTTTTCGCTTTGCAAAAATATAATTACTTTTGTAATTAACATTAAAATTTTTTAACTTTATTTTTATTTTACAATAAAAAATATTTCTTGTTTAACATATTTTGCAACACTGTCTACACTGTTTTTGGTTTCTAGCCATAAAAAATAGAAATTAGTTTAATTTGATTACAACGACAAATGTAGCACAGACAAATAACCTGTAGCCTGTTGCCTTGTTGCCTTCAAAATAATGATTCTCATATAAATTTACAGTGATTCGCCGAACACTGGCAATGGATGTTACAATTGCACCACGACGATCAAAAATATTCCCATTTCACCTTAGAATATATATAAGCTTAAAATTTTGAATATTTTGCGATAAATGTAATAATGTACATACATACTTTGTTGTATTTTTTTCGTAGCTCCTTTGTTGCGATAATGTCAGAAAATGGCTAAATTGGCATCACTGATGCTTACAGCCTTATTTTCAAAATAGTACCTGTGTTGTGCAATTTGCGAGAAGTTTTCGCGTCGAGAAAAATCAAATAATTATATTGGATGTCCTGTTTTTCACAGACTGATTCATATAAAACCTGAAAGAAGCTTACAAGCAACATGTTTTTTTTAATTCATGTTAATACATGTTTTTTATTTATTATATCTTCAAATATGAACTAACAATAAGTATTCAAACCTTAAAAATCTAAAATATAATTATTAGGCCCAACCAATATTGGACATAAATTAAGTGATAGTTATTAATAATACATAAGTAGTGATAAGAAAAAAGAAAAAGAAGAAAGTGTTTCCAAACAGCTTCATCATCTGAAGTGTTGATTATTAGAGCACTTGTATCTGTCTTTTTTAAGCGGATGTGTTTAGTTAAGTTCAAAATATTACGAGCAAGCTGATTAGGATGTGACTCGACTTTTGTTAAGTATTTGACTGCTTATCTTGCAATTTCCTCAGTCACTTGTGGCATATTTAAATCACGATTTATATTTGAATTTTTGATGTACTGTGGAGCCTAACATCGTTACGTAAAATTTTGTTTTGCCTTCGTTGGATTTTCTCAACATTTGAAGCTGAAGCTTATAGCCTAATAGCTGAATTCCGTAGCACACCATATTGGCTTCAAAAGCGACTTGTATATTAAAAGTTTGCAATCTAGACTGAGGGTTGAATATCTACCAATCAGCCAATGTAACTGAGTTAATTTTAGTTTCATTTGTGATAGCTTAGAGTCTATGTGGTGTTTCCATGTAAGCCGTCGATCAAGGTGTATACCAAGATATTTCACATGTGAATGTTAAGGAACAACTTGATTGTTAATCCGAATGGGGGAACAAGTATCTCGTCGTAAGGTAAATGTTACTTGAACACACTTTTGTGCGGATATTACTGCTCACAGGCATATCACAAGTATACATCAAATACAAAACTGCCCCTAGTATACTCCCCTGTGACACCGAATGAGATAGTTTCAGGCATACCAATAAAGTCTCCTTCCACAACAGTGAACTTCCGGGAAATAATGTAGCTTTCCAAAAGATTTAGAATGTTTATTGGTACCCAGCAAAAAATGGTGCTTCGCTGGAAGCGCCTATATAAGTGCTCTTTTGGTATGCAAGCGCTTACCCGATGCATGAAATTTTGCATGATTTTTACATGGGCTTCCCCGCGTAGAAGCTCTGCCACGTTGATCTAAAATGTGATTCTTTCATGCCTGCCGGTGTGACCTGAATTCAGCAAAAATATTCGTCTACCTAGAAGCATGTTTTTTTTCATATGTATATAATTAAAAAATTTGCTCTTTATTTTTTTACTTTTTTTTTAACTTTTTGTTAGCGCGTTGAAAAAAAAACATGTAAAATCATGTGTTGAATCATGGGTTCAAGTAATGACGCATTGGTTCGATTCAGGTGAAACATGTATGATTTTTACATTACCTTGTCATTGGAGATCATGCGTTTGGGCGAGAATTTAAATACTTTGATATCAATTCCAATTAATGAATTTAAACCCATGCAAGTTCCCTGATTCGAAGATGTTTTTTCACGTAAATACAAAACAATCAAATAAATAAAAAATTTTGTCGCAGGATACGAACCGAGCCTTTCTCACTCTCAAGGCACACTCTCTACCAGTGCGCTACTGTACTCTTGTTATTTGTTGGATATAAAACTTGTTTTATGAAAATATATTTATTACCTTGTAATATCGCATGCGTTTTTAATGAGTTCCAAAACTATAACATTACTTACGATTTACGATGATATTCAGAATGCATTCGAAAAAACAAATGCTCAAGAAAGCATGAAACATTATTTCATTTTGAACGCGTTCATTTATTTTTTGCTTGGTTAGGCTAGAACACTACCCACTGAACTACCGAAGCACATATTTATTTTTGTACACAATTCAATTAATAGCAAAAATTAAAAATTTTAAAAACCCGCGACTTTTTTCAGAAAAGATGTTATATCCTCTATACGGCTGGACCAATTTTCTTCAAACATAGCTAGCAACCCTCTCGATCAAGTCATCTTTCAAACAGAAAAAACTAAATGAAAATCGGTTCAGCCGTTTGGCCTGTACGTGGACACGGACAGACACACAGATACAGAGACACACAGACAAACACTACAAACTTATAACACCCTTTTTTTAGTCGGGGGTTAAAAAATAAAAACTTGAAGTAAAAATTTCATTCGCATTCAAATTTGTATGCAGGTAAGGATGATCTATAAAAAACTTTGAGAGTTTCAATATAAACAGCCGACTGACTTCGTAGTGTTTGTGTTAAAGCTCGTCATTCGCTTACGTTATTGCATCCTCGTAAGACAAAGGGTATGTGTCTTCAATTTTAAAATTAGGTCTTCATGCCACACTTTATCAAAGGCCTAAAAAACAGCGCAGAACAATACTTCTTTTCTTCAAAAGTTTTTCTTATAAATTGAAGCAATCTATGAGTTTGTTCAATGGTGCTATGCTGACTTCTAAAACCAAATTGATGGTTCGGTATGCACCCACTACTAATTAGAATTGGGGACAATATTTGCCTTGAGCAGTTTTTCGAAAAGCTTTGACATTGTTGATAGTAGACTTATTGGCCTATATGACTCAGCCTTGGTAAGATCTTTGCCCGGCTTTGGAATCATTTTAACCTTGGCAAGCTTCCAGCTGTGTGGATAATATTTCAGTCGTAAAATGGCATTAAAAATTAATAACAGGATTCTAATTCCAATACGAGGCAACTTCATCAGCATATTGTTACTAATCCCATCAATGCCTGGAGCTTTCTTCGGGTTGAGTTCGGCAATTAATTTTTGTAAATCACGCGTGTTAAACTTTAAGGGTCGAGGGGGTAGACCGTCTACACTCGGCAAATCAGCGACACCAGTACATGTGTTTGGCGTAAATACGGATTTTAACTGCTCAGCAAATATGTTACCTTTTTCAGTATCGCTTCTTGCCCAACCTCCGGTAGCTGTGCGCAGAGGTGGTTTATACTCAACGGGTGTTTTAAGCTTTCTAGCAGCGCGCCACAAAGAGTAATTAGATGCTGGTGTGACATCAAGACCTTCCAGATAATTTTTAAGAGATGCAGTTTTTTCAGAAGCAAGCAACTCTTGGAGTCGTTTAGTACACTCTTTCAATCTGGAGGTCTACTCTGTAATTCGAAACGAAAGAAAATGCTTTCGAATTCACATGTTATTAACATACAAATTCGAAAGCGGTTTCATTCGTTTCGAATTAGACAGTAGACTTCCTGATTTTACAAGCAACATGAACATGGAACTAAGTTTTTTGATACTCATCCTCAGCATTCACAAAATGATAACAAACTTTTCGTCTGGAAAAGTTCTCACCAAAGTTACAGAACATATTCACAGGATTCCATTAAACAATTTTACGTATTAAGCCTTTATAAAGCCGTTATATTTGTATATATCTACATACCTATGTACATACATCCATATTGCTTATTTACTCAATGAACGTCATAACTCAAAAATGGAATTGGGCTAGCTCCATTAATTGGACACTCCATATTTGACAGCCAATTGAACACTCTAATATGGCCGCCTTCAACTATTAAGTTTCGAAAATTCTTACTGGAAGACCTACTACGCATATAATAAATATATTTATTTAATACAACACCAGCAACTAGTGCTGACTGACACTTGGATTGATTTCCAATGGAAACAATTAACTATTTTAACATTGCGATGTCCTAGGCGGTAGTCACTCTGCACTACTTTTTAACTAACTTAAAGTTGATTTTATTTAGATCACCTGGTAGTCCGGTTGCTGGGGTTCGAACTATGTATCATTGCACGTTGTATAGTCAACGCCTTACTACCCAGCTAAGGTACCATCTAAAATAATAACTTTAATATGCAATTGAAATGAGTTTCAAAGTAGCTGAGAGTAAATTTGTTGGCTCTCATTTAATCCCATGACGTACTGAACTTAAGAAATAGGTTTGGGTCAGTTCTGGATGACATTGTAATTAGCTTTTACTTAGTTAGTCTAAAGCAGTGTCCCGCAAAATAAAATATGTTTGTTTTGGTGAGAAAAATGAGAGTAAAATAAACTTGCACTTGAAGAAAAGTTTTAAATATAAAATTCATGATATGGTTATTAGTAGATTGATTTTTTGTTGTAAATAAGCAATTTAATAAAAACTTAAATAAAAAGTAAAAATTTAATAACCGTTCAACAATTTAGTGTATAAATTCAAAATTAAATTTATTCACATGCCTTTTTAAACTATCTTCCCTATTATTTTTTAATGTTTCATAACATAAAATGCATTGCATTATGCGAAAAGCGTTTTTTATCACGAAATTTTTCTTAGCTTCCATAATTATTTAATTTTTTTTTTTTTTTTTTTTTTTTTTGCTGCACAAATTTATTAAATTTTAACTTTAATTTCGTTCTGTGTGCTCAAAAAAACTAAACAAAAAACCAGGAAAAAATTCGTACATGCGTGCACAATTTCATTCGTCGCATGCTCAGTGACGACTAAATGAAAGAGCATAAGCAATATGTGATTTTCATCCGCACAATTGTGCTATGGCTTGCGAGTTACTGGTCTAAAGGCTCAGTTAGCCGTTTGTAATTTAATGCAACTGCAACAAAGCAACCAGCTAATCGATATTTTTATATGAAAAGTAGGTTACGTTACATTACATCTCTATAACAATTTTCATTACTTTTCACATAACAATATCGATCAGCTGTTTCATACTGTTGCAATTACATTACATTACAGTCGGCTAATTGAACGTTAAGAAAAGTTAACTATAAGTTAATTATTTTTGTAGTCAACCACACATTCTCCGACAGGGTATGTACTAGAATGACCTAAATAAAACATTTGTGTAAACAATACGCACAATAAATTGCTGCACTGCCAAAAATTTTAATTATTCGACATCTTATTTTATGTTTTATTGATAAAGTTAATCTTCACTTTTGAAGTTGTTTATCTTTTCTATACCCTTTACGAAAAATGGTAAGGGTATAGTTTATAGATTTGTCGTTCCGTGTGTAATTTCCACAATACTCATATCGAGCCATAGCCGCTAAAATAGCTTAAGCGACTTCGTTTTTTTTACGAAAATTGACTATTTACGATCGCAAATAATCGATTTTGGTCAAAAATTGGAATTTGAAAATTATGTCGCTTAAGCTATTTTCGCGGTTATGGCACGATATGCGACCACATAAGATATACATATATAGCTAAGAATGTATTTATATAAAATATTCTGGATTCTTATGAATAGGGCAGTCGAATAAGCGATGTGTGTCTGTGCATCTGTCTGTACGTGAAATCGATCTTCTGAAGCCACCAGAAAATCTAGACGCCTCGATCTTCGACCTAAATTTCAGAATTTGTTCTAAATATATTGATATTGAAAAAAAGCAAATTAAAATAAATAAATATATTTTATATGTACATTAGAAAGAAATAGATTGGTGGTTAAAATCAGCAGAATAAAACAAGAAGTTTCACGGGCTGGAAATTTCAATTTCTTTTTTTTTAGTATATTAAAGTAACTGAAACATAATTCTTTTTTTTTTATTGAATAAATAAATTTTAAATTTTGGAAGGATGTTTATTTGCTTCCAAGAGAGCTTAGAATACATAATGACACCCAAATGTTTTGCACTATCCGAGAGTGCTAGTACAGGGTGAAGTCTACTGTTGCTTTTATTAGGAGGGAAGTGAAGTTTGTGGGATGGAATTTGTTCGCGTCCTGGGTATAAAAACTACTCTACCCTTGCTCCAGCTAGCTTAGCTTATTTCATTCAATTTTGCATGTTGTCGGTATATTAATATGTTAAGAGCTCGGAAAAATTTTAACTTATTCATGCGTACATATGTGCATTCAATTTGATATAGATGTCGCTGTCCTACACAATCGTACGACTTAGGAAAACATACAACTGTGACCTAATGCATTCTTTTTGTCTTTTCAAAATGATCATAAACTCTCCATTATACCAGGATTGTATTTTCTCAAAAGTCGTACGCTCTAATTAAATTCACTTCATTTATTTTAAAAATATAAAATATAAAATATTTTAAAAATATTCTTAAATGAAGAGTGGCAGAATAAAAGTATTCAACTATTCCTAATATCGAGAAAAAAATCAGTAAATCAAATTCTTTAGCCGAAAAATATCTATCAATAAGTCACAACAAATTGCGATAGGGTATATAAGATTCGATACAGCCGGGTATATCACTCCTACTCGTTATTTCTCTATAACAAAGAATATTTTTTGTGAAACGTTTTCTTAAGTACATATGAATGGATGCAATTATTTCGTACTTTTAAATTGAATAGACTAGAAGAATTTCATTTATTGATTTTTCGAGATTTGTTAGCATTTTCATGTGTACATATCGCTAATTGGAAAGAAAGAATTTTGGGTACGTTCGTAAAGGTAGAAGTACATAACACGCGTTAGTTCGACGGCGAGAATCGTGCCTTTGAAAACTTTATCGCATGGAAGATGGCAAGTTAAACAACACGCTTCCTAACCAAACGCCTTTTCTATCAGTTCTTCTTTATTTGTTAACTTATTTGTATATTCAAAAATGGATTGGGAAAATTTGCAAATCCTTTTTTATATGTTTTTTAAATTCTTCAATAAGTTTTACCATATGATTAAATTTCTTTTTAATTTTTTGCTGTTTTATATCAGCTGACTCGTTGTCAAAACAACACAACGCGTTAAAAAGTTGAAAAATGTTTTGTATGTAACTTGTTGTTTGAAAAAACACTGTTTAAACTTTTTTTTTTGGCAGAAGTATACTTCTACCTTAAAAGCACTTATAGCGTTGATGAGCGTTTCTTTGCACAATTGTGCTGAGATCATTCACACGTATTCTTACCCTTAATGAGACAGCGACGAATGCGCATTTTATTATAATGCATTTGGTAACATACAATGTATTTTATGTTATCAAAGATTTAATGAAAAAAGGGAATATGTCATTTAAAGGAATAATAATGCTTTTCATAGCGATATACATACGTTTAATGGTAGGGAATGAGAAAAATTTTAAATAAAAATATGTACAAATATTTATTTGGACAAAAAATAAAAAAAATAGTTGCTATCAGTGGACCATACCAAAATAAAGGCTGAAATAGTTTTTCTACAATTGACTGTTTGCCTAGAAAATGTTTTATTTTCAATTAATAATTTAACTGTGTGACTTTGTATTTGGTGGGTCCCACTTGTCCAAATCGTCCTAGACGACATTGTCTTCGACGATTCATGTACGACATGTCGTCTGTAGATTAAGTTTTCTAATCGACAATTTAAAAGAAATCGGCGTTCATGACTATCTGAACGACAATGTCACACGTTTTCTCTTCAATAAAACTTTGTTGGGGACCATCTGAGCGACAGTGTCATACGTTTTGTCTTCAATAAAGCCTTGTCGAGGACAATCTGAGCGACAATGTCCCTCGTTGTGTCTTCAATAAAGCATTGTTGACGACAATATGAGCGACAATGTCCCTCGTTATGTCTTCAATAAAGCCTTGTTGATGACAATCTGAGCGACAGTGTCACACGTTTTGTCTTCAATAAAGCCTTGTTGAGGACAATCTGAGCGACAATGTCGCTCATCTGGTCTTGTGTGACCTCGCCACCATTTGTATGAAAATTTCGTCAACGATTTGTATGGAGTTGTCTTTAATATGTCTTCTACGACTTACCATTGTCTTGTACCCGTCGTCAAAGATGTCTTAAAGACGTGGCCAACTGGGGTATCTCACAACCTCAATACATCGCCAGTTCACCAATACAATCACAGTGCCCACCAATGATTTATATTTGACGTCTGCAGCATCACGAACATTTAACGTTCAAACATGTATAACTTGGCAGCACTGTTTAGTGTCAAACGTTTTACATACATATCGATGATCTCAAGTAGAAATGCCTTAACGCGTTGTTTTTTACGAAATTGAGTTTTTCAGTGATTCCCATACATTTGAATTTTTACGACGCCCAAATTTTTAAATTTTATTTGATTTCAGATCACGAATATTCGGTACGAAAAAATCGTCTTTCGTCCAAATTGTGTTAATAGCATATCCCACAAGAAATAATTAGTTTAATTTCTAATGAATATTTTCTATGGCAAGAATCTACAAAAATATAGACAAAAGAAGTGTTGTCGAACAAATGAAATGATGTTGTTTCACTGTTAAGAAAATTTAAAGCTAAAGGGTCTTTCATTAAACAAAGTGTGTGTGAGATATCATGGGAAGCGTTTATTCCTTCGAAAGGCCTATCAATGTCATTATGAAATGTTCAGTTTACATCACCTCCACGCAAAATTATGAGGCCCTCAAATCGCTCGTGCAGAATATCCGATGTGGCATGTAGCGCCGTCGTACTGGTGAGAACACATATAGTTGCTAGAAATTTATAATTTGCACGTGTTCTTGTTGTTGAACGCTTTATCTGTCCGTGGTGATTTAAATCAAAATAGACACTCCATAAACGACAGCCCATTGCACTCTCTAATATGACCGCTTTCAACTATCAAGTTTCGGAAATCCTTATTGGAAGACCTGCTACGCATTTCTTATGTACACACATACATATTTTAGTTATAAACTTAACTGGAAAATGTTAGTATGAACAGGTTAATCCATACATTCTCATTATATAGATATACATACATACATACGTTTGTATGGAAGTGTGCGTAAAAGTTCGCATTTCGGCAAGGTATAAAAGCCCGCGCCTCAGAACTCCAATTAGTCTCTTTTTATTAAAGAAGTAAGTTAATAACAAGTTCTGTTGTTTAAACTAAAACACGACGAAAAAAAAATGAATCTATTAAATATATCTCTGATTGGACTCTTTGCAATGGCAATCATTTTGAACGCAGTCGATGGTGAGTAATTATCAGCGTCAAAATACTTCATCCAAACGTATTTATTTACGTTTATATTATTTTCAGCATGGTCACATGGGGGAGCTCATGGAGGAAGGATACTTGCAAAGAGAAGAAGTGGTTAAAAATCTGTTGGAGCAATAAATAATTAATTGTCTTTTTCAATATTCCACGTTAGATACCAATTGTCAGTTAATTATACAATTTTTCTATATTTACAAACGTTAAAACATAATTACAATAGAAACAGGATTCTCACAATACTATTGTTAGTACACATAACTGATTTCCTTCATTTCTTATAACCATTTCAACATATTGTTATTGGCTTTTGAAATTAAAAAAATTATTCCTGTAAACAATTTTTAATTGGAAAAATATATTCGGTTGTTGTAAAAGAAAAAAATATTTTGTTACCTCAATTGAATTATTCCACATTTGTAAAATATTTTTGAATGAATTATTAATAAAAAATATTACATCAGACACAAATGTCATACAAAAAATATTTTTTTAAGAATAATTATAAAAATCTCGATTTTACAAAAAAAAAGGTAAGGACAGTATTGTATACATATATGGCAAAATATTCTGAGTGTTATTAAGCATTAAACACATAGACCACAGCAGGCTACATGGCTACAGGACTACAAGTGCCGCTGGCAACAAATGTTGCCTGGTAGCCAGCTACTTAATCATTTTGAAGACGGCAGCGACACCATATATATGTATTCAGTGGTGCCGCTTTCAAATATTTCACATTTATATACATATGTATGTAAATAAAATAGTTTACTCAAAAATATAAAAACAAATCAGTTTATTTCTTTATATATTTTTCGGGAATCTTATTATTTATAGGTTTCGCAATTTCTTCAATACATTTAGCAATTTTTCGCTAACTTGCGATTTTTTTCGCGGTTTTAGCGTTTTTTCCAAACTTTTTATATTTCAATGGCTTTCGCAATTTCCAATCAATTTTAGCGTTTGCTTCCGATTTTGCAAATTTTCGCGATTTTTTGCAAAGTTTGCGATAAAAGTGACCTTTTGCATGTTTTTAGTTTCCTAAGAGTTTTGCCGATTTTTTAAAAAATACTTTGTCATCATCCCGCTCTTAGTAACTTTTTGCAAATATTCGTAATTTTCGCAAATTTTTTGTATGCCTTACACTTTTAGCGATTATTAACTAATATTATGTTTTTTTTTTAATTTTGCAATTTTTCGCGAGTTTTCGCTTTTTCGCTTTGCAAAAATATAATTACTTTTGTAATTAACATTAAAATTTTTTAACTTTATTTTTATTTTACAATAAAAAATATTTCTTGTTTAACATATTTTGCAACACTGTCTACACTGTTTTTGGTTTCTAGCCATAAAAAATAGAAATTAGTTTAATTTGATTACAACGACAAATGTAGCACAGACAAATAACCTGTAGCCTGTTGCCTTGTTGCCTTCAAAATAATGATTCTCATATAAATTTACAGTGATTCGCCGAACACTGGCAATGGATGTTACAATTGCACCACGACGATCAAAAATATTCCCATTTCACCTTAGAATATATATAAGCTTAAAATTTTGAATATTTTGCGATAAATGTAATAATGTACATACATACTTTGTTGTATTTTTTTCGTAGCTCCTTTGTTGCGATAATGTCAGAAAATGGCTAAATTGGCATCACTGATGCTTACAGCCTTATTTTCAAAATAGTACCTGTGTTGTGCAATTTGCGAGAAGTTTTCGCGTCGAGAAAAATCAAATAATTATATTGGATGTCCTGTTTTTCACAGACTGATTCATATAAAACCTGAAAGAAGCTTACAAGCAACATGTTTTTTTTAATTCATGTTAATACATGTTTTTTATTTATTATATCTTCAAATATGAACTAACAATAAGTATTCAAACCTTAAAAATCTAAAATATAATTATTAGGCCCAACCAATATTGGACATAAATTAAGTGATAGTTATTAATAATACATAAGTAGTGATAAGAAAAAAGAAAAAGAAGAAAGTGTTTCCAAACAGCTTCATCATCTGAAGTGTTGATTATTAGAGCACTTGTATCTGTCTTTTTTAAGCGGATGTGTTTAGTTAAGTTCAAAATATTACGAGCAAGCTGATTAGGATGTGACTCGACTTTTGTTAAGTATTTGACTGCTTATCTTGCAATTTCCTCAGTCACTTGTGGCATATTTAAATCACGATTTATATTTGAATTTTTGATGTACTGTGGAGCCTAACATCGTTACGTAAAATTTTGTTTTGCCTTCGTTGGATTTTCTCAACATTTGAAGCTGAAGCTTATAGCCTAATAGCTGAATTCCGTAGCACACCATATTGGCTTCAAAAGCGACTTGTATATTAAAAGTTTGCAATCTAGACTGAGGGTTGAATATCTACCAATCAGCCAATGTAACTGAGTTAATTTTAGTTTCATTTGTGATAGCTTAGAGTCTATGTGGTGTTTCCATGTAAGCCGTCGATCAAGGTGTATACCAAGATATTTCACATGTGGATGTTAAGGAACAACTTGATTGTTAATCCGAATGGGGGAACAAGTATCTCGTCGTAAGGTAAATGTTACTTGAACACACTTTTGTGCGGATATTACTGCTCACAGGCATATCACAAGTATACATCAAATACAAAACTGCCCCTAGTATACTCCCCTGTGACACCGAATGAGATAGTTTCAGGCATACCAATAAAGTCTCCTTCCACAACAGTGAACTTCCGGGAAATAATGTAGCTTTCCAAAAGATTTAGAATGTTTATTGGTACCCAGCAAAAAATGGTGCTTCGCTGGAAGCGCCTATATAAGTGCTCTTTTGGTATGCAAGCGCTTACCCGATGCATGAAATTTTGCATGATTTTTACATGGGCTTCCCCGCGTAGAAGCTCTGCCACGTTGATCTAAAATGTGATTCTTTCATGCCTGCCGGTGTGACCTGAATTCAGCAAAAATATTCGTCTACCTAGAAGCATGTTTTTTTTCATATGTATATAATTAAAAAATTTGCTCTTTATTTTTTTACTTTTTTTTTAACTTTTTGTTAGCGCGTTGAAAAAAAAACATGTAAAATCATGTGTTGAATCATGGGTTCAAGTAATGACGCATTGGTTCGATTCAGGTGAAACATGTATGATTTTTACATTACCTTGTCATTGGAGATCATGCGTTTGGGCGAGAATTTAAATACTTTGATATCAATTCCAATTAATGAATTTAAACCCATGCAAGTTCCCTGATTCGAAGATGTTTTTTCACGTAAATACAAAACAATCAAATAAATAAAAAATTTTGTCGCAGGATACGAACCGAGCCTTTCTCACTCTCAAGGCACACTCTCTACCAGTGCGCTACTGTACTCTTGTTATTTGTTGGATATAAAACTTGTTTTATGAAAATATATTTATTACCTTGTAATATCGCATGCGTTTTTAATGAGTTCCAAAACTATAACATTACTTACGATTTACGATGATATTCAGAATGCATTCGAAAAAACAAATGCTCAAGAAAGCATGAAACATTATTTCATTTTGAACGCGTTCATTTATTTTTTGCTTGGTTAGGCTAGAACACTACCCACTGAACTACCGAAGCACATATTTATTTTTGTACACAATTCAATTAATAGCAAAAATTAAAAATTTTAAAAACCCGCGACTTTTTTCAGAAAAGATGTTATATCCTCTATACGGCTGGACCAATTTTCTTCAAACATAGCTAGCAACCCTCTCGATCAAGTCATCTTTCAAACAGAAAAAACTAAATGAAAATCGGTCCAGCCGTTTGGCCTGTACGTGGACACGGACAGACACACAGATACAGAGACACACAGACAAACACTACAAACTTATAACACCCTTTTTTTAGTCGGGGGTTAAAAAATAAAAACTTGAAGTAAAAATTTCATTCGCATTCAAATTTGTATGCAGGTAAGGATGATCTATAAAAAACTTTGAGAGTTTCAATATAAACAGCCGACTGACTTCGTAGTGTTTGTGTTAAAGCTCGTCATTCGCTTACGTTATTGCATCCTCGTAAGACAAAGGGTATGTGTCTTCAATTTTAAAATTAGGTCTTCATGCCACACTTTATCAAAGGCCTAAAAAACAGCGCAGAACAATACTTCTTTTCTTCAAAAGTTTTTCTTATAAATTGAAGCAATCTATGAGTTTGTTCAATGGTGCTATGCTGACTTCTAAAACCAAATTGATGGTTCGGTATGCACCCACTACTAATTAGAATTGGGGACAATATTTGCCTTGAGCAGTTTTTCGAAAAGCTTTGACATTGTTGATAGTAGACTTATTGGCCTATATGACTCAGCCTTGGTAATATCTTTGCCCGGCTTTGGAATCATTTTAACCTTGGCAAGCTTCCAGCTGTGTGGATAATATTTCAGTCGTAAAATGGCATTAAAAATTAATAACAGGATTCTAATTCCAATACGAGGCAACTTCATCAGCATATTGTTACTAATCCCATCAATGCCTGGAGCTTTCTTCGGGTTGAGTTCGGCAATTAATTTTTGTAAATCACGCGTGTTAAACTTTAAGGGTCGAGGGGGTAGACCGTCTACACTCGGCAAATCAGCGACACCAGTACATGTGTTTGGCGTAAATACGGATTTTAACTGCTCAGCAAATATGTTACCTTTTTCAGTATCGCTTCTTGCCCAACCTCCGGTAGCTGTGCGCAGAGGTGGTTTATACTCAACGGGTGTTTTAAGCTTTCTAGCAGCGCGCCACAAAGAGTAATTAGATGCTGGTGTGACATCAAGACCTTCCAGATAATTTTTAAGAGATGCAGTTTTTTCAGAAGCAAGCAACTCTTGGAGTCGTTTAGTACACTCTTTCAATCTGGAGGTCTACTCTGTAATTCGAAACGAAAGAAAATGCTTTCGAATTCACATGTTATTAACATACAAATTCGAAAGCGGTTTCATTCGTTTCGAATTAGACAGTAGACTTCCTGATTTTACAAGCAACATGAACATGGAACTAAGTTTTTTGATACTCATCCTCAGCATTCACAAAATGATAACAAACTTTTCGTCTGGAAAAGTTCTCACCAAAGTTACAGAACATATTCACAGGATTCCATTAAACAATTTTACGTATTAAGCCTTTATAAAGCCGTTATATTTGTATATATCTACATACCTATGTACATACATCCATATTGCTTATTTACTCAATGAACGTCATAACTCAAAAATGGAATTGGGCTAGCTCCATTAATTGGACACTCCATATTTGACAGCCAATTGAACACTCTAATATGGCCGCCTTCAACTATTAAGTTTCGAAAATTCTTACTGGAAGACCTACTACGCATATAATAAATATATTTATTTAATACAACACCAGCAACTAGTGCTGACTGACACTTGGATTGATTTCCAATGGAAACAATTAACTATTTTAACATTGCGATGTCCTAGGCGGTAGTCACTCTGCACTACTTTTTAACTAACTTAAAGTTGATTTTATTTAGATCACCTGGTAGTCCGGTTGCTGGGGTTCGAACTATGTATCATTGCACGTTGTATAGTCAACGCCTTACTACCCAGCTAAGGTACCATCTAAAATAATAACTTTAATATGCAATTGAAATGAGTTTCAAAGTAGCTGAGAGTAAATTTGTTGGCTCTCATTTAATCCCATGACGTACTGAACTTAAGAAATAGGTTTGGGTCAGTTCTGGATGACATTGTAATTAGCTTTTACTTAGTTAGTCTAAAGCAGTGTCCCGCAAAATAAAATATGTTTGTTTTGGTGAGAAAAATGAGAGTAAAATAAACTTGCACTTGAAGAAAAGTTTTAAATATAAAATTCATGATATGGTTATTAGTAGATTGATTTTTTGTTGTAAATAAGCAATTTAATAAAAACTTAAATAAAAAGTAAAAATTTAATAACCGTTCAACAATTTAGTGTATAAATTCAAAATTAAATTTATTCACATGCCTTTTTAAACTATCTTCCCTATTATTTTTTAATGTTTCATAACATAAAATGCATTGCATTATGCGAAAAGCGTTTTTTATCACGAAATTTTTCTTAGCTTCCATAATTATTTAATTTTTTTTTTTTTTTTTTTTTTTTTTGCTGCACAAATTTATTAAATTTTAACTTTAATTTCGTTCTGTGTGCTCAAAAAAACTAAACAAAAAACCAGGAAAAAATTCGTACATGCGTGCACAATTTCATTCGTCGCATGCTCAGTGACGACTAAATGAAAGAGCATAAGCAATATGTGATTTTCATCCGCACAATTGTGCTATGGCTTGCGAGTTACTGGTCTAAAGGCTCAGTTAGCCGTTTGTAATGCAACTGCAACAAAGCAACCAGCTAATCGATATTTTTATATGAAAAGTAGGTTACGTTACATTACATCTCTATAACAATTTTCATTACTTTTCACATAACAATATCGATCAGCTGTTTCATACTGTTGCAATTACATTACATTACAGTCGGCTAATTGAACGTTAAGAAAAGTTAACTATAAGTTAATTATTTTTGTAGTCAACCACACATTCTCCGACAGGGTATGTACTAGAATGACCTAAATAAAACATTTGTGTAAACAATACGCACAATAAATTGCTGCACTGCCAAAAATTTTAATTATTCGACATCTTATTTTATGTTTTATTGATAAAGTTAATCTTCACTTTTGAAGTTGTTTATCTTTTCTATACCCTTTACGAAAAATGGTAAGGGTATAGTTTATAGATTTGTCGTTCCGTGTGTAATTTCCACAATACTCATATCGAGCCATAGCCGCTAAAATAGCTTAAGCGACTTCGTTTTTTTTACGAAAATTGACTATTTACGATCGCAAATAATCGATTTTGGTCAAAAATTGGAATTTGAAAATTATGTCGCTTAAGCTATTTTCGCGGTTATGGCACGATATGCGACCACATAAGATATACATATATAGCTAAGAATGTATTTATATAAAATATTCTGGATTCTTATGAATAGGGCAGTCGAATAAGCGATGTGTGTCTGTGCATCTGTCTGTACGTGAAATCGATCTTCTGAAGCCACCAGAAAATCTAGACGCCTCGATCTTCGACCTAAATTTCAGAATTTGTTCTAAATATATTGATATTGAAAAAAAGCAAATTAAAATAAATAAATATATTTTATATGTACATTAGAAAGAAATAGATTGGTGGTTAAAATCAGCAGAATAAAACAAGAAGTTTCACGGGCTGGAAATTTCAATTTCTTTTTTTTTAGTATATTAAAGTAACTGAAACATAATTCTTTTTTTTTTATTGAATAAATAAATTTTAAATTTTGGAAGGATGTTTATTTGCTTCCAAGAGAGCTTAGAATACATAATGACACCCAAATGTTTTGCACTATCCGAGAGTGCTAGTACAGGGTGAAGTCTACTGTTGCTTTTATTAGGAGGGAAGTGAAGTTTGTGGGATGGAATTTGTTCGCGTCCTGGGTATAAAAACTACTCTACCCTTGCTCCAGCTAGCTTAGCTTATTTCATTCAATTTTGCATGTTGTCGGTATATTAATATGTTAAGAGCTCGGAAAAATTTTAACTTATTCATGCGTACATATGTGCATTCAATTTGATATAGATGTCGCTGTCCTACACAATCGTACGACTTAGGAAAACATACAACTGTGACCTAATGCATTCTTTTTGTCTTTTCAAAATGATCCTAAACTCTCCATTATACCAGGATTGTATTTTCTCAAAAGTCGTACGCTCTAATTAAATTCACTTCATTTATTTTAAAAATATAAAATATAAAATATTTTAAAAATGTTCTTAAATGAAGAGTGGCAGAACAAAAGTATTCAACTATTCCTAATATCGAGAAAAAAAATCAGTAAATCAAATTCTTTAGCCGAAAAATATCTATCAATAAGTCACAACAAATTGCGATAGGGTATATAAGATTCGATACAGCCGGTTATATCACTCGTACTCGCTATTTCTCTATAACAAAGAATATTTTTTGTGAAACGTTTTCTTAAGTACATATGAATGGATGCAATTATTTCGTACTTTTAAATTGAATAGACTAGAAGAATTTCATTTATTGATTTTTCGAGATTTGTTAGCATTTTCATGTGTACATATCGCTAATTGGAAAGAAAGAATTTTGGGTACGTTCGTAAAGGTAGAAGTACATAACATGCGTTAGTTCGACGGCGAGAATCGTGCCTTTGAAAACTTTATCGCATGGAAGATGGCAAGTTAAACAACACGCTTCCTAACCAAACGCCTTTTCTATCAGTTCTTTTTTATTTGTTAACTTATTTGTATATTCAAAAATGGATTGGGAAAATTTGCAAATCCTTTTTTATATGTTTTTTAAATTCTTCAATAAGTTTTACCATATGATTAAATTTCTTTTTAATTTTTTGCTGTTTTATATCAGCTGACTCGTTGTCAAAACAACACAACGCGTTAAAAAGTTGAAAAATGTTTTGTATGTAACTTGTTGTTTGAAAAAACACTGTTTAAACTTTTTTTTTTGGCAGAAGTATACTTCTACCTTAAAAGCACTTATAGCGTTGATGAGCGTTTCTTTGCACAATTGTGCTGAGATCATTCACACGTATTCTTACCCTCAATGGTAACATACAATGTATTTTATGTTATCAAAGATTTAATGAAAAAAGGGAATATGTCATTTAAAGGAATAATAATGCTTTTCATAGCGATATACATAAGTTTAATGGTAGGGAATGAGAAAAATTTTAAATAAAAATATGTACAAATATTTATTTGGACAAAAAATAAAAAAAATAGTTGCTATCAGTGGACCATATCAAAATAAAGGCTGAAAAAGTTTTTCTACAATTGACTGTTTGCCTAGAAAATGTTTTATTTTCAATTAATAATTTAACTGTGTGACTTTGTATTTGGTGGGTATCTCACAACCTCAATACATCGCCAGTTCACCAAAACAATCACAGTGCCCACCAATGATTTATATTTGACGTCTGCAGCATCACGAACATTTAACGTTCAAACATGTATAACTTGGCAGCACTGTTTAGTGTCAAACGTCTTATAAGTTGCAGTGGAGCAATAAGTTGAATATATGTACATACAGACATATCTATGATCTCAAGTAGAAATGCCTTAATGCGTTGTTTTTTACGAAATTGAGTTTTTCAGTGATTCCCATATATTTGAATTTTTACGACGCCCAAATTTTTAAATTTTATTTGATTTCAGATCACGAATATTCGGTACGGAAAAATCGTCTTTCGTCCAAATTGCGTTTCTAGCATTATCCCACAAGAAATAATTAGTTTAATTTCTAATGAATATTTTCTATGGCAAGAATCTACAATAAATATAGACAAAAGAAGTGTTGTCGAACAAATGAAATGGTGTTGTTTCGCTGTTAAGAAAATTTAAAGCTAAAGGGTCTTTCATTAAACAAAGTGTGTGTGAGATATCATGGGAAGCGTTTATTCCTTCGAAAGGCCTATCAATGTCATTATGAAATGTTCAGTTTACATCACCTCCACGTAAAATTATGAGGCCCCCAAATCGCTCGTGCAGAATATCCGATGTGGCATGTAGCGCCGTCGTACTGGTGAGACCACATATAGTTGCTAGAAATTTTTAATGATCGACATATAGCGCTCGCGAACATAGTTGTTCGAATATAACACTCAGTTTTATAAAAAAAAACAATTTTATAATTTGCACGTGTTGTTGTTGAACGCTTTATCTGTCCGTGGTGATTTAAATAAAAATAGACACTCCATAAACGACAGCCCATTGCACACTCTAATATGGCCGCTTTCAACTATCAAGTTTCGGAAATCCTTATTGGAAGACCTACTACGCATTTCTTATGTACACGCATACATATTTTAGTTATAAACTTAACTGTGAAAATGTTAGTATGAACAGGTTAATCCATACATTCTCATTATATAGATATACATACATACATACGTTTGTATGGAAGTGTGCGTAAAAGTTCGCATTTCGGCAAGGTATAAAAGCCCGCGCCTCAGATCTCCATTTAGTCTCTTTTTGTTAAAGAAGTAAGTTAATAACAAGTTCTGTTGTTTAAACTAAAACACGAAGAAAAAAATGAATCTATTAAGAATATCTCTGATTGCACTCTTTGCAATGGTAATCATTTTGGACGTAGTCGATGGTGAGTAATTATCAGCGTCAAAATACTTCATCCAAACGTATTTATTTACGTTTATATTATCTTTAGCCCGTTTGAAACAAAGGGGACCCACAAAACCTAAACCTGGGGCAAGGCCACGTAAACCAAATGGACGTATCAATAACAGAGGAGGAAGTAAAACTAGACCAAATGCAGGTAGCGTAAATGGACCTAAAGCAAGTCTAGGTGGAGGACTTAGGTTTAAAATTGAGACACCTTTACGACATCGGCAGAAAACATATGTAGACGGTCTAGATGGCATAACTGGTTTAATTAATTTTCCTCCCATTAATTTTAACTTTAATCACGAAACCAAAAGCGACGCCATAACAAACGACAAGAAACAAGAAGAACTTGATACCGAAAACGACAATGAGAATCAAGAAGGCGACGACACCCAAATCGATGAGGGGAATCAAGAAGGAGATCAAGAAGGAGGAAAACACGAGGAATAAGAAGAAGGAATAAGATAAGATAATCAGAATAAAAAATATTATTATAACATTCACCATTTTAATTAGAGCTCTAAAATAAAACAATTCCAACAAAAGAGACGTTTTAATATTTTCAACGACTACTTGCAATTCTACTGCCGGAAAAAGTATTTAATTTCGTTCGTGTTATCTTAAAAGGAATCCAATTTTTTTTAAATATATGTATGTATATGTCTTTTTTCCTATTCGACCTTATTTGATATATGTTTATTTTGGACATAACGAATATCAGTTTAGCGAATGCGAATGCGAAAGCGAACACTAGATTTTAATTTTTGTAAATGCGAAAGCGAATGCAAATATTGCATTCGCAATACAATATGAAGTTATATTATATACATAGATGTACTACATATATCATTTTTTAGGGTTCCGTACACCAAAGGTGAAAAGGAACCCTACGCAGACTACAACAATTAACACTAAAATTTAAAAAATTTAAATTAAAGTGTGGTCCATCAGTTAATGCAATTTTGACTATGTAATTTTGACAATTTGCTATATCTTGGAAACCGTAAGAGGCAAACACTTGAAATTTTCAAAAACGGTAAAACTAAAAAAACCGAAAATTATAAAATCGCCAAACCAAAAAAAAAATCGCCAAAAATTAAAAAAAATCGCCAAAACGAAAAAAAATCGCCAAAATTAAAAAAAATTCTAACACTAAAATAAATCGCCGAATTCGAAAAAAGCGCCAAAATGAAAAAAATACGCAAGAAATTGAAAAAAATCGCCAAAACGCGAAAATGTCGCCAAAACTAAAAAAAAAAATTAAATAAACAAAAAATCGCAAAAATTAAAAAAAAATCGCCAAAAATAAAAAAACGCCAAAATGAAAAAACGCCAAAAACCCGAAAAAATCGCCAAAACAAGAAAATAAAGTGTCTAAACTAAAAAAGAGCCAAAACTTGAAAAAATCGCCAAAACCGAAAAAAACGCAAAAAACGACAAAACAAAAAACCGAAAAGACCCCAAAAACGAAAAAAATGCCAAAACTATATATTATATAGGATGAAGTTTGTATTAAATTACATATCTAGTGTTCGTACGGAACCCTATGTGCGCGAGTCATAGTCGCACTTTACTGAATTTATTATTTATTAATTTATTAAAACTACAAATTCATAAAATAGAAAGATCTATGAAATTAATGAGTGGCACTTGTTTCGCGTGGTATTTACAACAAACAATGACTAGTTAATATTGTTTGGGTTTCAAATTTGTTTGTGCGAACTAATGAATGGTGCTCAAAACATTTTTTTTAAATTTGAGCAGACTAGTCTTAAGCCTGGTACTCTGTTCACAATTTCGTGCGAAATGCTGTCAAACTATGTACATATAAAAGTATTTGGTATGAAATATTTGCAAAATAAATTCGCAAAAGTAGTACTCCGTTCTGGTTGTGAAAAACACGTAAAATCATGTCTTTCCATGCAAAATTAGTCTGGCATCATTTTAGTTTAGCTGCGAAACAACATGAGCAGTGCTTTTTTCGCACGGAATTTTACAATGTTGCATACTTTCAAGCAATAGAAGCGAGAAATTTATAAAAAAACCGCGAGTTGGGCTACATTTAGTACATGTCACATTTTTCACGCGAAATAATCAATGGTGCTGAAAATTTTTCACAACTTTGAACAGAGTACCAGGCTTTAAGTAGAAAATACTGCTGCCGAAAATATTCTGCCTTTTTTTTCAAAAACTGAAAAATATTTTTAAACACCGCTGGACTGGTTTAATTTTGAGAACTTTCTTATAGAAGAGCTTTCCGCTAAAATTTTAAAGCTACGTTCAAGCCATATGTACAATGTGTAAACTTTTTGTGCTTTCACACCGACAAGATCACTACAGCCAATCAGATCTCGACGACAACAATACCTCCTCTTATTTTGCAAAGAAACAAGAACAAATTTAAGAGCTTTCAAAGCTGTTTGCCTCAAATGCAAATATCACAGTATGTCTGTTTGGACGTAGCTGTTGTAAGTATGTAAGTATGTATGTATCTTTTTCATGCTGGCTTAAAATAATTTTCGTGTTTTTGACGTTTGTTAACCGTAAACTATTTTCGTAAAAGAAGTACCAATTTTTTTCGAGTATTCGCGTGAAATATTCGCATACATTTTAGCGAATGCAAATAGCAAAAGTAAGCGAATAATTTGCGAATGCAAAAGCGAATGCGGACATTCGTTAAATCTCTAATGTTTATATGTTTATTCAGAATATTTGAGCTTGAGGGGTTAAGCATTGTCTATATGCATTTCGTTTCCGATTATGTAACTTATCATTAGACTTTGAGAAGATATCCAGCGATGAGTACAGTGGGACTGCCTTTTTGTTAACTCTTGCGCGAGCAGCGAATCCAAATACATACATATAAGTTGTTTAGTTTGCAATTTAATTTAATGATGATGATCAAATCAGCGTTCAAAAATTAGTTTTTAAAAATTTTTAGTTTAAATATGACTATTATGAAAATATGACTTGTTTGCATTTTGGACAAAGTGCATAATAAAAATATTCAAGTATATTTGCATATTACATATATGCGCAAATATGTAATATGCAAAATTTAATATGGACACAAAACGAAAATATATCCACAATAATATTTTACGCAGTCAACAGATTTCAATTTTTGCATATTAGCTTGTGTTATATTTTTGTGACTGCAAAGTATTATAGCACACAAATATTATAAATAACAACTACCGAAAAATATGCATAGAAAAATATTTCAACTCTAAAAATGAGTGATACATAAATATTTCGCCATTCAACTATGTACTCTGAAAAATATGCTAAATGAAATATGAGAAAATTGAAGACTTTGAGAAAAGACTATGTAGATATGCAAACAAGAAATATTGGTGGCATTTTGAAAATATTTTCAAGAAATATTTTGAAGAAATATGCATATTTATGGCAAAAAATATTTCTGTCTCATTATGATGCGTAAAATGGAATGATCGACGATGAGTGTGGGCATTTGACTAATATTTCACAAATAAAAATATTTGCAAATAAATTAACTCACTGTTTATATGGCATTGTAAATGTATAAAAACTTGGTATCACTTCTATAGAAAAGTTACTTATGTTTACAAAAAAATTGTGTAAATGTATAAAATAAAATAACAAATAATAATTTGTTTTTATAGACATTTTTAGATTTTTAATTGAACTATAGTGAATTTTTAATCAGAAATAATTTTTAGTCAGGCTTGAGTTCAGTAATTTCAATTCTTTTATTGAATGAAATATTTTATTAATTAATGTGAGTTTCTAAAGAAGAGAAGAAAAATTAAATTAGACTTTTAAGAAGCTGGGGGAAATACCGATATTTTTCTGCGCAGCAACGCACTTCATCAGCACCCTAGTCTATCTACTTGGGTAGAGATTGTTATTAACATCAGCTATTTAACGTAAATTCTAATGAAACGGAATGTGAGAAATGATTGTTGTGTACAATTATTGATTTACCTTTGGTAAATACATATGTAAGTATCACTATTTATTTCCCCTGTTTTTCCATTTTTTCATTTTTCTATTTAGGTTAGCACGAAGTTATATTACTCTACCTACGTATGTTTAACTATTCTTGCTTATCTTTTACGATCATCGCATTAATTATTTTTACTTATTCGATATACCGTCGGTACATACATATAAGTATTATAGTAGTGGATATTATGTTACTTTGGTATTGCATTCTCCCGTTTATTTGGTTTTCGAACATTAGTGATTGCCAAGTGAACAGTGATTGTCAAGTGAACATATTCCCGTCACGTGCCCATGATGAATTGAGACATTTTTAGATTTTTAATTGAACTATAGTGAATTTTTAATCAGAAATAATTTTTAGTCAGGCTTGAGTTCAGTAATTTCAATTCTTTTATTGAATGAAATATTTTATTAATTAATGTGAGTTTCTAAAGAAGAGAAGATAAATTAATTTGTTTTTATTGTCACTATTTTCTTCTACCAATGTTCCTTTGTGCAATATTTAAAAATTGATTGTTTTCTATACGCAAACATATGTAAGTGTGGCAACCTCAAGCATTTTATTTGCAAATAGCGCGTTAATCGTGAATAGTTTTCTGAATTAGTAATTCGCAATAAAACCATAATATACAGTTTTATTTGCAAATAAGCCCTGCGTATAAACGTAATATATGTGTGTATGTTGTATATTTATGTGTGTACGTATGTATGTAAATTAATTTACGCAAAGTTTATTATCATTATTATTATTAATAATAATAATAATAATAATAATAATAATAATATTTTGGAATGAAAAATATTTGAAAAGCTAAATTTTATTCGCATGCCTTATATAAATAAAGCCTATAGTACACGGCATGTAAAAAGCCACATGCATATGTGGCGATGACGTCATGGACATTTTCAGCATGTTGGTTGCATTTTTTAAAATTACTAGTAGTGGCTACATGCCGTAAAATTTTGATACAAAATTTTGTTCCAAAATACAAATGTGACATTTTTAACCGAATTAAATACATTTTCTGAGGTAGCAAATCTGTAATCATGTGAATATTTGCATGTACATATGTTGCTAGTACACGGCATATGGCAAATTTAGCTTTGTGATGACGTCAAAATTACGTCAGAATCACATGCGCATTTGGTTTTTTACATGCCGTGTACTATAAGGCTTAAGTCAAAACTTACATGTTTTATTAATGTTTTTAGTATATGTATGTGCATGATTTTAATATAATTGCTTTTATCAGCGCGTCCATTTAATTTTAATTCGTTGCACGTTTTGTAAAAAAAAAAAATCTATAAAAAATTAGTTCACAAATAACATTTTCATCAATTTTGTCTGTCGGGAATTTGGTTTTATAAATTTAAATAGTGAAATAATAAAACACCAACATCTACAATGCGCTAGAAGAAAAACCTACAAAGACATACATATGTATGTATGTACATAATTGTGATAATTCTGCATTTACATTTGATTTGGGAAAAGCTTATTAATTATTTAAAATTATGATTTTATCGGACGTCTAAAAAGTTTGTTTTTTCATTATTAAAACTTTAGTTTAACCTTAAGTGAGCGATAACTTAAGGGCAAGTTTGTCCTACCTGGTAAGTTAAATTAACGTATTTTTTAGGAATATCTAATATAAATTGTAATTTTACTATTTTGTTCATCCTAGAAGGAAATGTTTTCTTAGTGAACATTTTATTTACTTACACATTCTAAGAAAAATATATTTAAAAAAAGCAATAATTAAAATTATTATTATTATTACTATTATTACTATTATTATTATTAATAACTAGTGTTCGCCCAGTGGTTGAAATTCAACCATTATTGCAATAATACAAACCGCTCAGATAAAATGTCATATATTTCTTCATTTCTAATAAAATGTATTACCGTACTTACTCCGTCCGGTCTTTAATAGTTGTATCTATTAATGTGAGCTTTCCAAATAAATAATAGAAACGGTTTTGATGTTCATTTTTTCTCCGGTTTATGTTTTTCAACTTTTTTTCTCCAAAATGGATTCTATTTCATTTAACTTTTTGTCGTTTTTATTCTGTCATCTGTTCATCTACTCATATCAAATTGCATGCAAAATTTTCAAGATTTTACTCATCACCCACTTAAAGATGATTCAACTTAAAACCGGTTCTAATTTTGACTATAGTTGAAAGAAAGCTAACAACAGATGTTAAAATTTAAGTTGTCTCTAAAAAGAACCGACTTTAATGTTTGTCTATGGTTATGGCCCATTATTTTTAAGCATCTAAAGAAAAATAATACAGTACCGGTATGTATTTAACTTACTCGTTATTTAAATATCCAAATTTTATTAGTTTCAGCAATAATCGTTTAAGTACATACAAAAATGGAAATAAGAATAGAACGAACAAATAAAATAAGTATTTCCTTCTGAGCAGTGATGGAAAAGTTGGTACAATCGTACTTTTTTTGATACTATTTGACATGAAAAAGTACCGTAGTACTCCCCCAGCGCATTTGATACTCTCTCGGCCAACACAGAAATACAGTCAGAAGACGCACGTACACATATATTTTTGCCAAGAATTCAATTTCTTTTTGACAAATGGCACGAAACTTTATTAGTAAAGATATTTTAGAAAATTGTAACCCTTCACAATTAAATATATGTAAATAAAAACCATATTTCTTTCAATGATATTTTCTGTGGTACAGAAGTTGATCTATGTTTTAGATCAGTTTAAAGAATATTGTAAAAAGTTTATATTAAATTCTGTCAAGTTCTAAGGGCAAAAGTGGACTTTGACAATGAAATGTTAACTTAGCTTAGTAAGTTTCCCCTGAAAATGATTTATCTGGTAAAACCAATAGCATTATATCGCTTTGAATAAAAATGTTTCCCAGCGAAAAGCAAAATTTTTAAAATATTAACAATCAATATAGAGCATTGGCTGATTTGGAAGAATTAAAACTATTAACAACAGAAAATATCGGGCTTGTTCTAAAAATCACGGTGATTTAAATCACGGTGGTGTTAAAAACAAACAACTAATAGCTGACTTGTTCGTGGGTATTTATTGTATTTTAAGTTATAGTCATGTATAAACCATAAATCGTGAAATTTACAAAAGCAATAATTTAGATTTTATTAATTTTTTGAAATCACCGTGATTTGACATATCATGATTTGCAGAACAGGCCTGTATATGCAGTTTTTGGCCTACCGATGCTAAAACTAAAAACGCATTAGATGAATACATGTTTCCAGGTAAATCGACAGTAGCTTACCGAATTTTGTGTATACCTCACTCCTCTGTAAATGTCGAAAGTATTTTCTCTTACAAAATGTCATGAAAACAAAACAAAGGAACATACTTTATGTTCCAATAGTATCAAGTCTTAACCAGGCCTAAGATTTATTGAAATCTTAAAACACTTCTTGTTATAACTTCAGCACTTGTACTTATGAACGAGTACATACATACATATGTGCGTATGCATATTAGAGTGATTCTAAAAAAAATCAATTCAATTTTCTACAAAAGCGTACCAAGAAGTTTATTGTAGGATATTCCGTTCTTTACTTATGACAGTCAGAATAAATAAAATCAATTTATACCATGTAAATCGTATGGGAAATCGAACGGACCATCTCACCATTAATATTATGAGCTGATATTTTAACAGGCCTATTTTTTACCTAACAAAAGTTTGAAACCTGGTTCTGAGAAAAACAAACGATTTTTTTTTAGAATCATCCTATCCATATGCCTTGTGTTTCATTTTTATTTCTTTGTAAATTAATTTTATATAATTTTTTGTTAAAAAAAGTACTAAAAAAATTTTTTTTATACCGAAATGTAAATCTCATTTCCCATCACTGCTTCTGAGTGTTTACGGAGTTGCCAAGCCAAATTTAATTTAGTTAATTTTGAGTTTTTTGTTGTAATTTTTTAGCAAATTAAGAGAGAAAGAGAGATCATGGCTTTATGATTGGCTAATATTCTTAACTGTTTTTAACTATCTTAAGCCTGGTACTCTGTTTAAAGTTGAGAAAAATTTTCAGCACCAGTGATTATTTCGCGTGAAAAGTTTGACATGTAGTAAATGTAGCCCAACTCGCGGTATTTGTTATAAATTTCTCGCTTTTATTGCTTGAAAGTATGCAACATTGTTGAAATTTCGTGCGAAAAAAGCACTGCTCATGTTGTTTCGCAGCTAAACTAAAATGATGCCAGCGTACTACTTTTGCGAAATTATTTCGCAAATTTTTCATACCAAATACTTTTATATGTAGTTTGACAGCATTTCGCACGAAATTGTGAACAGAGTACCAGGCTTTAGACACAAAAATGTAGAAGAAAAAATACATTCTGCACTGCTCCTATTGACAATCTATCAACAAAAAAAAAAAATCAAGCGAATACCTTGAGTTTAAGTCAGTTAAAATGGTTCTTAACTTTTTTCACTTGCCTATTTATATATATGTAGATTACAATGATAATAAACTTTGCGTAAATTAATTTACATACTTACATACGTACACACATAAATGTACAACATACACACATATACTACGTTTATACGCAGGGCTTATTTGCCAATAAAACTGTAAATTGTTGCCATATTATGGTTTTTTTTGCGACTTATACCTGATTTACATTAAGCATTTTTTCATGAAATTACATGAATTTTGTTGCACGAAACTTTACCTTTTTGCTAATTGCAGCGCTATAAAAGAGAATGTTATATAAAAAAGGACTTATAATGAAACTCTGATGCATTTTTGGCAACTTTTTTGATATAAGTTGCTCCTACGGGCCTACTATTGGCAAATAAAAATTGTTCATGCAACTAATTTCATGAAAAAAAAAATGCTTAACCTTCATAGGGTCTTTGGGTCAATTTTGACCCATTTCAGGAAAAACTTTGATTTTTTCTGAAAATTGGTGATTGATCTATGTCATATTTTCTGACTTTTATTTAATTTTATATCTTAACAGATATAGTAGGTTTATATATCCGCAAACTTGCCAAAGAAAATTGTATGCAAGATTTTACACTAGAGATCTTCGGGTCAAATTTGACTCGTTTTAAAGTTTGGAAGTGTTGTGTCTGGTATTTCTTGTAAAATAATGAAATATAATGAAATAGAAAATGGCCTGCATACATTATCAGACGATTTTGAAAATATAACACGACTGCAGATAATTTTTTTACATCTTATCGGTTGAACAATAAATACTGAGATCACAAATCACTTTAGTTCAAACTACACATAAAAATATAAATGAGTTACTACCAGAGATAGTACATGTGTTATTATCATGCGTGTTTATCATTATTTTTGTTTTACCAAAGATAGTACTCGTACCCTTCTTATATATATTCCGATAAAAAAAGTCTGTGAATCTTCTTAGTATAATATGGTCACTTCTGGCTGCATATGGGAGGGTAAATATTACTTTTTTGGGCAACAGAAGGGAATCACAATGGACCCAATTGGGTCTCCAAGTGGAGGTGCGGTAAAGCACCACCCTTCCTAAACTAACCTAACCTTCTTAGTACTTTGCATCATATCCCTAAAGTTAATAATCACCAAGACAAGAAACTGCAAATATGATTAGATTACAATAAATAAAATTGAAGGGTTTATTTGCTGGACAAAGTTAGATCATGTTTTACTTGCAAAAGAAAGACTAATCAATGTTGTCAAATGGCGGTTAGTAACATGGTCGACATATAAGCTTACAATGCTTTTGTGATATCTACATCAGCTAATAGCGGCTGGAAATAAACTGTTTTGCAAAACGTCGACACTTCTTAGAAAATTATATAAAAAACCAAAAGAGGTTATCAATATCAGTATTTTCACAGAAAGTTGCACTAAAACTACGTGAGGTAAATGAGTAGCCGTAAACTTCAACTAAATCCAAAGAAAAAATGCTTGAAGAGGGTAAAAACAGATCCAAAAGAAGTCGTTGCCAGATAGGCCTCAACGCAGAAAATAAAACGCCATTAGATACTATTATAACTTGCAAAAACTTGATATGAAAACTGCACTCTGAAACCATTACTTTATGTACAATTAATAATAATATCGATTTAATATTACGGTTTTATCTATCATATATTAATCGAATTAAATATATGAAATAATGTTCTCTTTCATTGGCAATAAATGAATCACAAATAAATGAAACCAATACATAATTTTCAATTTGGGTCAAATTTGACCCGAAGATCGTTAACGTCCACGATTTTAAAGACCCTATGAAGGTTAATGTAAATTAGGTATTATTCATTTTCTCATATTTCATTTAGCATATTTTTCAGAGTAGTTGAATGGCGAAATATTTATGTATCACTCATTTTTAGAGTTGAAATATTTTTCTATGCATATTTTTCGGTAGTTGTTATTTATAATATTTGTGTGCTATAATACTTTGCAGTCACAAAAATATAACACAAGCTAATATGCAAAAATTGAAATCAGTGTACTGCGTAAAATATTATTGTGGATATATTTTCAGTTTGTGTGCATAGAAAAATATTACTACAAAAATATTTCTGTTCTGTTTGCTATGGAAAATATTAAATAGTATAAAGGTATAAAATATTTATTTAGCGCAATAAATTATTTCGTAACAGAAAAATAATTTTTTAGTTTTCATAGGAAATTAGTTAATATGTTGACAATTTCTAGTAAATATATCAGTTTTTTTAAACCTTGGATTAAATTTAATTTATAAAGTTTACCAATTTAAGGACTCACCTTCGGCGCCAAAAATGTGAAACTTTTGGCTACTTTGAATGACTGAACTGATTCCGTTGTCTTTGATTGACATGAGCAAAGTGATTTTATTTAAAGTTTTAAGTATATGATGTTGATACCAGTACCCAAGTTGACCACGATATCGATTTCGAATATATCTCGAACATATAACGTGTAAAACTATCGAGAGTGACACTGAAAAATGAATCGAAAAATGTTCACCTGTCGCTCAGTTTTGTCCCAAAAAACATTCGATCTCGAAGTTTCGCTAGCAATATTAAAAGTGAGGGAATATCGAACTAATTTCGATACCTCAAAAAGGCAGCAGAAAAAGTAAAAAAGTAACTTTATTTTTTTATTTTATTCATTTATTTTAATTTACTTATTTTATCTATTTTTTTAATACCTTAACTTACGATTAGAGATGCTAAATGGGAAATCCGGAGCCCGGGATTTTTTAGTTTTAAAGCCCGGGATTTTCGGGATTTTCTGAATCCCGTTTTTTCATAAATAATATTTTTGACTGTCATCTTCTATATTAAAAATTATTACAAACTCCCTGTTATAAAAAGTTAAAATAAAAAATTTGCTTTGAATAAATATTTTAGTAGATAATATTATATTGTGTATACGAGTACATAATATATATAAATCTGTGGCAAAAAGGAAAAAGTGTTTAAGTCATATTTTACTGTTTTGCAGGAGAGCACTTTTGAACTTTTACGTCGATTTTCAGAAATTTGTTTCTTTTACATTTAAATCGGGAAATTCTCTGTTAATCGTTAGTTTTTAAGCAAATATCGTTCTACATATTATAATTAATATATTTAAGTTGAAATATACTAAATTGTTCCAAATGAGATTAAAAATCTAAAAGAGATAAGTCGCAAGTTATAGCGCTATAACTTCCTGAAAAATCACACAAATTTATTAAGATTTTAACCAGGGATACTTTCGAATATGCAGATTGCGGAGGTACCATTGACTCAAAATCAGCTTATCTCTACTTAAGCACTTTTCCTTTTTGCCACAGAAAAGAAAACGCCATCTTTGCTAGGAAAAAATATTACACGAAATGAAAATTTGCCAAATTTTATAGCTAAAAATAAAAAATATGAAATCTTTTTTAGAAACGAAAACGGCATTAGTGTTTAATATTTTAATTTAAAATCTGTATTATATAAGTACATACATACATGTATATGTACATGTGTTCGTCTGTATGCACCTTTTAAATATGCAAAAAAAAAAATTGTTAAATAAAAATATTATTTTTAATATAAAGACGCACATTTGTTCACATTTTTTTCGGGATTTTGTTAGTTTCGAAAATCCCGGGATCCCAGTTCGGGATTTCGAGACTCCATCACTAAATCCCGAAGGCCGGGATTTCTAAAAACCTGTCCCGATTAGCATCTCTACTAGAGCTGCAAAACTATCGATAGTATCGATAGTTTTGTTGTAAATGAAATATCGATAGTTTTTTCCACTATCGATACTATCGGCAAGAAAAAAACAAGTAATTAAAAGAGTAAAAATAATCGAAGTCAGTAAACAGTAGCCGGCAGCTTTGAAGCAATTTATCCGTAGTTGATTTATGCTTTTGTACAGCGATGGAAAAGGTGGTACAATTGTAAAATTTTAGCGCTATTTGAATGCCAGAAGTACCGTAGCACCGCACGTTAAAAAAAATTTCCATAGAAAAACCGGTTTTAACGTTCACTTATTTTTTGCACAAGGGGATTAATCTTTAGCTCGAAGGTATTCGAAAATTAAGTAAATCAAACGATGTTTTCCGGTACTTAAAGAATTGCTGGAGGAATGTTATTTATTCCAAATTCATCTGCAAATGTGGAAATTTTATTTTCCTACCAAGGAGAGAAGCCGACTATTTGCATCGACTGTCAACAATCGAATAAAAAAAAGTTTATAAACGTAGTATATCGTAAATGTTACTTTTATATTCAGATCCCAGCAACTAATATTCTTTGTGCACCTTCTGGCGTTTTGTTAATTGATTTTTAGTTAATTAAAAAGTACAAGTATTAAAAAATATAAATAAAGAATTAGGTACAATCGTACTGAAAAAATTAAAATTTTTTTTGAAAGTTAATACAATTTGTAAATATGACATTGCATCCCTGCTTCTGTATACATAAGTACTTAAATACATACATATGTATGTATATGAATTTATTTATAAATCCAAGTGTTATTCCACAAATAGTAGTCACAAGTATCTTAATAAATTCAACATCGTCGACACAAAGATAAATTTTGGTGGTACTGATATCGCGACGGCCGCCAATCGTCTCTTACGATAAAACTTTACAGTTAGTGTCTTAAAAGTTATCAACAATTTTCGCATTTTGATAATTCTAAACCATGGGTAGGCCCATAAAATTTTAAGTTCAATAAAAAAGTATATTTTCGATAATATGCCGCTTACGATAAAATCGAAAAAAAGGCTTGATATATTTTAATATACTAATGAAAATGTTGAGGACTCTGGATTTTTTTTCGAGTCAAATGTAGGTTATGTGGCAACTTTTATAAAACTATTCGATACTATCGATAGTATCGATAGTTTTACATAAAACTATCGAAACTATCGAGTGGATCGACTATCGATAGTTTTGCAGCTCTAATCTCTACTTACGATGCAGGATTTGAACATGGTACCTCCATTCTAACAGACTGACACACATCCACTAGGCTATCGTGACAAATTTTTTTCTGTGCAATTATTGCACATACATATGTAGGTATGTGTACTTTTTTTTATTTTTTAACTTGCAGTGCTGTCATGCATCGAACTTGCTACCTCTAGACTAACAGGCTGATACACATCCACTCGGCTACCGTCACACATTCGAAAAACTATCGAGAAAAGTTCGAAGCTCGAAGTTTTAGATTCGAACTTTCTTAGATTAGCGAACAAATATCGAAGAATTTTGTTTCGAAATTTCTTCGCTTTAGTGAGCATTCGTTTTTATCGAACCTCAGGTCAACTGGGACATTGAATATTTTACGCATATAAGCACAAAAAATAATTGAAAAAGGTAAATTTATGAGTGCGATTACTTGAGTACAATTCAAATTACAAAGAGTTGTACTTTTACTAGTGTGCATAAAAAAGAGATAAGTCAAAAATTAGTTTTATAATTTTTCTTTTAACCCAAAAGATTTGGAATCTAGCTAACAAACCCTTGCATTATTAAAAATTTCCAGTAATTATCTACTTTAATATCATGAAAGTATCCAGTAATGTAATAATGCCCCAACGTCAAAAAAATTTTTTAGCAGAGACAATATGTGGGTTTTTTTACTTTTATAGTAAAATTACAGCATTTTAGTAATGAGTAATTACTGCGAAATTTTTAAAATTTAAAAATTTTGCCGAAAAAAAATAGTAAAAATTAGTAAGATTAAAGAAACTCCAGATAGTGTTTCAAAATGTATAAAATTTTCACTATTCAACTCTTTTAATTATTGGCACTCGATATAGAATATTTTTATAACACGAACTATCCAAGTATAAATTTTGTAATTTATTTCATGTAATATCTGCAATTAATTTCTTTTTTATTTCCTTGATTTGTTGATGGTTAAATGAATAAAAATTAATGTTACTGATTACCTTAAAAGCAAGTGCAATACTAAGTAACCATATAACTACTTTACAGTTTTACAACTCTGAATAATTAAAATAATTTGTAAAACAAAAGGATTAATAAAATAAATTACAAAATATGTACATTAACAGTTATTATTACCATACGTAAATAAATAATTCTTCTAATTTGTTGACCTCTTCTTAATTATAATATTCTCCAATTTTATTAAGCTTAAGGTCTCTTGATTTTATATTAAAATTTTATATTTCGATATTTCACCACTACTTTATGTGGCTTCTTCAGGAAAATATTTTTAGTTTGATTGTTCTTTATAAAAGTAGCGAAATATCGAATATAAAATTTTAATATATGTAATTAGACAATATTATACTTTATAAATTAATTAGTTTTTAATGGCTTTCACAATTTTTATTTAACATTTTCTAAAATTTTTACACTTACACTTACACACAATAACATATTACTTTGTTGTATTTTTTTCGTAGCTCCTTTGTTGCGAAAATGTCAGAAAATGGCTGAATTGGTATCACTGATGCTTACAGCCTTATTTATAAAAATTATTAAGGCTTAATAAAGGGTTTTCGAAACAGTACCTGTGTTGTGCAATTTGTGTTTCACAAAATGATAAAAAACTTTCCGTCTGGAAAAGTTCTCACCCAAGTTACAGAACATATTCACAGGATTCCATTAAAATAATATACGTATTAAGCCTTTATAAAGCCGTTATATTTGCATATATCTACATACCTATGTACATACATCCATATTGCTTATTTACTCAATGAACGTCATAACTCAAAAATGGAATTGGGCTAGCTCCATAAATTGGACACTCCATATTTGACAGCCAATTGAACACTCTAATATGGCCGCCTTCAACTATTAAGTTTCGAAAATTCTTACTGGAAGACCTACTACGCATATAATAAATATATTTATTTAATACAACACCAGCAACTAGTGCTGACTGACACTTGGATTAATTTCCAATGGAAACAATTAACTATTTTAACATTGCGATGTCCTAGGCGATAGTCAATTGTCTCACTCTGCACTACTTTTTAACTAACTTAAAGTTGATTTTATTTAGATCACCTGGTAGTCAGGTTGCTAGGGTTCGAACTATGTATCATTGCACGTTGTATAGTCAACGCCCTACTACCCAGCTAAGGTACCATCTAAAATAATAACTTTAATATACAATTGAAATGAGTTTCAAAGTAGCTGAGAGTAAATTTGTTGGCTCTCATTTAATCCCATGACGTACTGAACTTAAGAAATAGGTTTGGGTCAGTTCTGGATGACATTGTAATTAGCTTTTACTTAGTTAGTCTAAAGCAGTGTCCCGCAAAATAAAATATGTTTGTTTTGGTGAGAAAAATGAGAGTAAAATAAACTTGCACTTGAAGAAAAGTTTTATAATATAAAATTCATGATATGGTTATTAGTAGATTGATTTTTTGTTGTAAATAAGCAATTTAATAAAAACTTAAATAAAAAGTAAAAATTTAATAACCGTTCAACAATTTAGTGTATAAATTCAAAATTAAATTTATTCACATGCCTTTTTAAACTATCTTCCCTATTATTTTTTAATGTTTCATAACATAAAATGCATTGCATTATGCGAAAAGCATTTTTTATCACGAAATTTTTCTTAGCTTCCATAATTATTTAATTTTTTTGCTGCACAAATTTATTAAATTTTAACTTTAATTTCGTTCCGTGTGCTCAAAAAAACTAAACAAAAACCAGGAAAAAATTCGTACATGCGTGCACAATTTCATTCGTCGCATGCTCAGTGACGACTAAATGAAAGAGCATAAGCATGTATGTGATTTTCATCCGCACAATTGTGCTATGGCTTGCGGGTTACTGGTCTAAAGGCTCAGTTAGCCGTTTGTAATTTAATGCAACTGCAACAAAGCAACCAGCTAATCGATATTTTTATATGAAAAGTAGGTTACGTTACATTACATCTCTATAACAATTTTCATTACTTTTCACATAACAATATCGATCAGCTGTTTCATACTGTTGCAATTACATTACATTACAGTCGGCTAATTGAACGTTAAGAAAAGTTAACTATAAGTTAATTATTTTTGTAGTCAACCACACATTCTTCGACAGGGTATGTACTAGAATGACCTAAATAAAACATTTGTATACACAATACGCACAATAAATTGCTGCACTGCCAAAAAATTTAATTATTCGACATCTTATTGTATGTTTTAGTGATAAAGTTAATCTTCACTTTTGAAGTTGTTTATCTTTTCTATACCCTTTACGAAAAATGGTAAGGGTATAGTTTATAGATTTGTCGTTCCGTGTGTAATTTCCACAATACTCATATCGAGCCATAGCCGCTAAAATAGCTTAAGCGACACATTTTTTGGACTTGGTTTTTTTACGAAAATTGACTATTTACGATCGCAAATAATCGATTTTGGTCAAAAATTGGAATTTGAAAATTATGTCGCTTAAGCTATTTTCGCGGTTATTGCACGATATGCGACCACATAAGATATACATATATAGCTAAGAATGTATTTATATAAAATATTCTGGATTCTTATGAATAGGGCAGTCGAATAAGCGATGTGTGTCTGTGCATCTGTCTGTACGTGAAATCGATCTTCTGAAGCCACCAGAAAATCTAGACGCCTCGATCTTCGACCTAAATTTCAGAATTTGTTCTAAATATATTGATATTGAAAAAAAAGCAAATGAAAATAAATAAATATATTTTATATGTACATTAGAAAGAAATAGATTCGTGCTGAAAATCACCAGAATAAAAAAAGACGTTTCACGGGCTGGAAATTTCAATTTCTTTTTTTTAGTATATTAAAGTAACTGAAACATAATTTTTTTTTTTTTAATTGAATAAATAAATTTTAAATTTTGGAAGGAAGTTTATTTGCTTCCAATAGAGCATAGAATACATAATGACACCCAAATGTTTTGCACTATCCGAGAGTGCTAGTACAGGGTGAAGTCTACTGTTGCTTTTATTAGGAGGGAAGTGAAGTTTGTGGGATGGAATTTGTTCGCGTCCTGGGTATAAAAACTACTCTACCCTTGCTCCAGCTAGCTTAGCTTATTTCATTCTATTTTGCATGCTGTCGGTATATTAATATGTTAAGAGCTCGGAAAAATTTTAACTTATTCATGCGTACATATGTGCATTCAATTTGATATAGATGTCGCTGTCCTACACAATCGTACGACTTAGGAAAACATACAACTGTGATCTAATGCATTCTTTTTGTCTTTTCAAAATGATCATAAACTCTCCATTATACCAGGATTGTATTTTCTCAAAAGTCGTACGCTCTAATTAAATTCACTTCATTTATTTTAAAAATATAAAATATAAAATATTTTAAAAATATTCTTAAATGAAGAGTGGCAGAATAAAAGTATTCAACTATTCCTAATATCGAGAAAAAAATCAGTAAATCAAATTCTTTAGCCGAAAAATATCTATCAATAAGTCACAACAAATTGCGATAGGGTATATAAGATTCGACACAGCCGGTTATATCACTCGTACTCGCTATTTCTCTATAACAAAGAATATTTTTTGTGAAACGTTTTCTTAAGTACATATGAATGGATGCAATTATTTCGTACTTTTAAATTGAATAGACTAGAAGAATTTCATTTATTGATTTTTCGAGATTTGTTAGCATTTTCATGTGTACATATCGCTAATTGGAAAGAAAGCATTTTGGGTACGTTCGTAAAGGTAGAAGTACATAACACGCGTTAGTTCGACGGCGAGAATCGTGCCTTTGAAAACTTTATCGCATGGAAGATGGCAAGTTAAACAACACGCTTCCTAACCAAACGCCTTTTCTATCAGTTCTTTTTTATTTGTTAACTTATTTGTATATTCAAAAAATGGATTGGGAAAATTTGCAAATCCTTTTTTATATGTTTTTTAAATTCTTCAATAAGTTTTACCATATGATTAAATTTCTTTTTAATTTTCTGCTGTTTTATATCAGCTGACTCGTTGTCAAAACAACACAACGCGTTAAAAAGTTGAAAAATGTTTTGTATGTAACTTGTTGTTTGAAAAAACACTGTTTAAACTTTTTTTTTTGGCAGAAGTATACTTCTACCTTAAAAGCACTTATAGCGCTGATGAGCGTTTCTTTGCACAATTGTGCTGAGAGCATTCACACGAAGTCTTACCCTCAATGAGACAGCGACGAATGCGCATTTTATTATAATGTATTTGGTAACATACAATGTATTTTATGTTATCAAAGATTTAATGAAAAAAGGGAATATGTCATTTAAAGGAATAATAATGCTTTTCATAGCGATATACATAAGTTTAATGGTAGGGAATGAGAAAAATTTTAAATAAAAATATGTACAAATATTTATTTGGACAAAAAATAAAAAAAATAGTTGCTATCAGTGGACCATATCAAAATAAAGGCTGAAAAAGTTTTTCTACAATTGACTGTTTGCCTAGAAAATGTTTTATTTTCAATTAATAATTTAACTGTGTGACTTTGTATTTGGTGGGTATCTCACAACCTCAATACATCGCCAGTTCACCAATACAATCACAGTGCCCACCAATGATTTATATTTGACGTCTGCAGCATCACGAACATTTAACGTTCAAACATGTATAACTTGGCAGCACTGTTTAGTGTCAAACGTTTTACATACATATCGATGATCTCAAGTAGAAAGGCCTTAACGCGTTGTTTTTTACGAAATTGAGTTTTTCAGTGATTCCCATACATTTGAATTTTTACGACGCCCAAATTTTTAAATTTTATTTGATTTCAGATCACGAATATTCGGTACGGAAAAATCGTCTTTCGTCCAAATTGCGTTTCTAGCATTATCCCACAAGAAATAATTAGTTTAATTTCTAATGAATATTTTCTATGGCAAGAATCTACAATAAATATAGACAAAAGAAGTGTTGTCGAACAAATGAAATGATGTTGTTTCACTGTTAAGAAAATTTAAAGCTAAAGGGTCTTTCATTAAACAAAGTGTGTGTGAGATATCATGGGAAGCGTTTATTCCTTCGAAAGGCCTATCAATGTCATTATGAAATGTTTAGTTTACATCACCTCCACGTAAAATTATGAGGCCCCCAAATCGCTCGTGCAGAATATCCGATGTGGCATGTAGCGCCGTCGTACTGGTGAGAACACATATAGTTGCTAGAAATTTATAATTTGCACGTGTTCTTGTTGTTGAACGCTTTATCTGTCCGTGGTGATTTAAATAAAAATAGACACTCCATAAACGACAGCCAATTGCACACTCTAATATGGCCGCTTTCAACTATCAAGTTTCGGAAATCCTTATTGGAAGACCTGCTACGCATTTCTTATGTACACACATACATATTTTAGTTATAAACTTAACTGTGAAAATGTTAGTATGAACAGGTTAATCCATACATTCTCATTATATAGATATATGGAAGTGTGCGTAAAAGTTCGCATTTCGGCAAAGGTATAAAAGCCCGCGCCTCAGATATCCATTTAGTCTCTTTTTATTAAAGGAGTAAGTTAATAACAAGTTCTGTTGTTTAAACTAAAACACGACGAAAAAAAATGAATCTATTAAATATATCTCTGATTGGACTCTTTGCAATGGCAATCATTTTGAACGCAGTCGATGGTGAGTAATTATCAGCGTCAAAATACTTCATCCAAACGTATTTATTTACGTTTATATTATTTTCAGCATGGTCACATGGGGGAGCTCATGGAGGAAGGATACTTGCAAAGAAAAGAAGTGGTTAAAAATCTGTTGGAGCAATAAATAATTAATTTTCTATATTTACAAACGTTAAAACATAATTACAATAGAAACAGGATTCTCACAATACTATTGTTAGTACACATAACTGATTTCCTTCATTTCTTATAACCATTTCAACATATTGTTATTGGCTTTTGAAATTAAAAAAAATATTCCTGTAAACAATTTTTAATTGGAAAAATATATTCGGTTGTTGTAAAAGAAAAAAATATTTTGTTACCTCAATTGAATTATTCCACATTTGTAAAATATTTTTGAATGAATTATTAATAAATAACAAAAATTAAAAATTTTAAAAACCCCCGACTTTTTTCAGAAAAGATGTTATATCTTCTAAACGGCTGGACCGATTTTTTTCAAACATAGCTAAGATCCCTCTCGATCAAGTCATCTTTCAAACAGAAAAAACTAAATGAAAATCGGTCCAGCCGTTTGGCCTGTACGTGGACACAGACAGACACACAGAAACACAGATACACAGACACACAGACACACACTACAAACTTATAACACCCCTTTTTTTAGTCGGGGGTTAAAAATATTACATCAGACACAAATGTCATATAAAAAATATTTTTTTAAGAATAATTATAAAAATCTCGATTTTACAAAAAAAAAAAGGTAAGGACAGTATTGTATACATATATGGCAAAATATTCTGAGTGTTATTAAGCATTAAACACATAGACCACAGCAGGCTACATGGCTACAGGACTACAAGTGCCGCTGGCAACAAATGTTGCCTGGTAGCCAGCTACTTAATCATTTTGAAGACGGCAGCGACACAATAAATATGTATTCAGTGGTGCCGCTTTCAAATATCTCACATTTATATACATATGTATGTAAATAAAATAGTTTACTCAAAAATATAAAAACAAATCAGTTTATTTCTTTATATATTTTTCGGGAATCTTATTATTTATAGGTTTCGCAATTTCTTCAATACATTTAGCAATTTTTCGCTAACTTGCGATTTTTTTCGCGGTTTTAGCGTTTTTTCCAAACTTTTTATATTTCAATGGCTTTCGCAATTTCCAATCAATTTTAGCGTTTGCTTCCGATTTTGCAAATTTTCGCGATTTTTTTGCAAAGTTTGCGATAAAAGTGACCTTTTGCATGTTTTTAGTTTCCTAAGAGTTTTGCCGAGTTTTTAAAAAATACTTTGTTATCATACCGCTGTTAATAAGTTTTTGCGAATTTCCGCCGTTTTCGCGATTTTTAGCGAATTTTTTGCATTCCTTACAGTTTTGACAATTTTTGATCAATAGTATGGCTTGTTTAAAATTTTGCAACTTTTCGCGATGTTTTGCAAACTTCGCGATAAATGCGACTTTTTGCATGCTTTCAGCCTCCTAACAGCTTTGCCAATTTTTAAACAATATTAGACTTTGTTGTCATCCCGCTGTTAATACGTTTTTGCAAATTTTCGTAATTTTGTCGATTTTTGCAGAATTTTTTGCATTCCTTAAAATTTTAGCGATTTTTAATCAATGTTAGTTATGGCTTTTTTAGAATTTTGCGAATTCTCGCCATTTTTGCAAAGGTCGCGATAAAAGCGGCTTTTTGCGTGTCTTTTAGCTTCCTAACAGTTTTGAAGGCTTCAAAACATTATTAAACTTTGTCATCATCCCGCTCTTAGTATCTTTTTGTAAATATTCGTAATTTTCGCAAATTTTTTGTATGCCTTACACTTTTAGCGATTATTAACTAATATTATGTTTTTTTTTAATTTTGCAATTTTTCGCGAGTTTTCGTTTTTTCGCTTTGCAAAAATATAATTACTTTTGTAATTAACATTAAAATTTTTTAACTTTCTTTTTATTTTACAATAAAAAATATTTCTTGTTTAACATATTTTGCAACACTGTCTACACTGTTTTTGGTTTCTAGCCATAAAAAATAGAAATTAGTTTAATTTGATTACAACGACAAATGTAGCACAGACAAATAACCTGTAGCCTGTTGCCTTGTTGCCTTCAAAATAATGATTCTCATATAAATTTACAGTGATTCGCCGAACACTGGCAATGGATGTTACAATTGCACCACGACGATCAAAAATATTCACATTTCACCTTAGAATATATATAAGCTTAAAATTTTGAATATTTTGCGATAAATGTAATAATGTACATACATACTTTGTTGTATTTTTTTTCGTAGCTCCTTTGTTGCGATAATGTCAGAAAATGGCTAAATTGGCATCACTGATGCTTACAGCCTTATTTTCAAAATAGTACCTGTATTGTGCAATTTGCGAGAAGTTTTCGCGTCGAGAAAAATCAAATAATTATATTGGATGTCCTGTTTTTCACAGACTGATTCATATAAAACCTGAAAGAAGCTTACAAGCAACATGTTTTTTTTAATTTATGTTAATAATGGGTGTTTTTTATTGAGGTATAGAACTTTAAGTTTGCATCACTTTTTTAACTGGCGGCCATTTTGTCAGCTGTCAAGTGATTAATATTTAGTTTGGTTTGCCATTTCATCATGAACAGGTTGACAAAAGAACAATTAATTCCATCAGAGCAATTAATTCGGTTAACCATGGATCGTTTTCGTACTACGTTTACTCTATGTGATAATACGCATCCGCAGAGACGTCGAACAGTGCGCACCGAAGAAACAATTGCCGCTGTAGAGCAAAGTGTTGAAGAGGACCCGAATGAATCGATTCGCCACCGTGCAGAGAAATTGGAGCTTTGTCCATCAACTTTATGGAAGATTTTGCGCAAAGATCTTGGCTTGCGACCTTACAAGATCCAGCTTGTGCAAGAATTAAAGCCGCGAGACCATGCAATGCGTCGTGATTTTGGTGTATGAGCCGAAAATGACATTGATCTCGATGCTAATTTTCATCGCAAAATTTTGTTCAGTGATGAGGCTCATTTTTGGTTGAATGGCTACGTCAACAAGCAAAATTGCCGCATTTGGAGTGAAGAGAATCCACATGAGACCCTTGAGACGCCATTACATCCACAAAAACTGACTGTTTGGTGTGCTCTATGGGCTGGTGGAGTCATTGGGCCATACTTCTTCCGAAATAATGCTGGAGAGTCAGTTACCGTAAATGGAGACCGGTATAGAGCCATGATAACCGACTATTTTGTTCCCGAATTGGATGGCATGAATGTGGATGAGTTGTGGTTCCAACAAGACGGCGCTACATGCCACACAGCGCACGTCACAATCGATTTATTGAAGGAAACATTCGATGAGCGCATAATTTCGCGGAATGGACCTGTCAATTGGCCACCAAGATCGTGTGATTTGACACCATTGGATTATTTTCTTTGGGGATATGTGAAGTCGCTCGTCTACGCCAACAAACCAGAAACGTTAGGGGACTTGGAAGCCAACATTCGTGGCGTTATTGCCAACATACGGCCCCATATGCTCGAAAAAGTGGTTGAAAATTGGACCTGTAGAATTGGCTTTATTCGAGCCAGCCGCGGCGGCCACATGCCCGAAATCATATTTAAACATTAATGGCATAAAATTATCCTTCCAATAAAGCCAAATTGATGCACATTAAAACGATTTTCTTGTGTTTTATTTCAATTCGAAGTTCTATACCTCTAAAAAAACACCCTTTACATGTTTTTTATTTATTATATCTTCAAATATGAACTAACAATAAGTATTCAAACCTTAAAAATCTAAAATATAATTATTAGGCCCAACCAATATTGGACATAAATTAAGTGATAGTTATTAATAATACATAAGTAGTGATAAGAAAAAAGAAAAAGAAGAAAGTGTTTCCAAACAGCTTCATCATCTGAAGTGTTGATTATTAGAGCACTTGTATCTGTCTTTTTTAAGCGGATGTGTTTAGTTAAGTTCAAAATATTACGAGCAAGCTGATTAGGATGTGACTCGACTTTTGTTAAGTATTTGACTGCTTATCTTGCAATTTCCTCAGTCACTTGTGGCATATTTAAATCACGATTTATATTTGAATTTTTGATGTACTGTGGAGCCTAACATCGTTACGTAAAATTTTGTTTTGCCTTCGTTAGATTTTCTCAACATTTGAAGCTGAAGCTTATAGCCTTATAGCTGAATTCCGTAGCACACCATATTGGCTTCAAAAGCGACTTGTATATTAAAAGTTTGCAATCTAGACTGAGGGTTGAATTTCTACCAATCAGCCAATGTAACTGAGTTAATTTTAGTTTCATTTGTGATGATTTCTTATGTACACGCATACATATTTTAGTTATAAACTTAACTGTGAAAATGTTAGTATGAACAGGTTAATCCATACATTATATAGATATACATACATACGTTTGTATGGAAGTGTGCGTAAAAGTTCGCATTTCGGCAAAGGTATAAAAGCCCGCGCCTCAGATCTCCAATTAGTCTCTTTTTATTAAAGAAGTAAGTTAATAACAAGTTATGTTGTTTAAACTAAAACACGAAGAAAAAAATGAATCTATTAAGAATATCTCTGATTGCACTCTTTGCAATGGCAATCATTTTGAACGTAGTCGATGGTGAGTAATTATCAGCGTCAAAATACTTCATCCAAACGTATTTATTTACGTTTATATTATTTTCAGCACGTTTAAGACCAGGGAGTTTCCCAAAAGCTAGACCTGGAACAAGGACACGTATAACAAATGGACGTAGAGATAGAAGACTAGGAGGAAGTGTAACTACATTAAGTGGACATAAATCAAGTCAACGTGGAGGACGTGGGATTGAAAATATGACACCTTCAGGAAATCAGCTAGAAGTTCTAGATGGCGCAACTGATATATTTTCGAGTCCCACTTTCAATATTCTTCCCGAAAAAGTTCAAAAGTATTTGATCGTTGCGGCCCTTTATTTGGATTACTTCTTAAACAAGAAGGAACAAGAAGTAATTGACACACAGGGAGAATAGATTGGTTAAAAATCTGTGGGAGCAACAAATATTTAATTATATATTCCAGTGTTCCATATTTGTTATCAATTATTAATCAAATGTACGATTGTTTTTGTATTTATTTTTCATATTTGCAAAAAACCATAATTACAATACAAATAGAATTTTTACAATATTATTATTAGTATTAACAATTGATTCCGTTCATTTCTAATAACTATTTTAGAGTATTGCTAGACACAACTGAATTAAATTCAAGTTAGAAAGTAACATAACTGAATATTGGCTTTTGAAATTTAAAAAAAAACTATTCTTGTAAACAATATTTAATTTGAATAAATAAATTATTAGAAATTATATTACAATAAACGAAAAGAAAATAAAATACTTTATTGATATTCCTAACCAAGCTGTATCTAACTAGGTGGGAGCCACTGTTGCCAGATAATTTTACCAAAAATCTGCAAAAATTGGTTAAAAATAATTTAAAAAAATCAGCAAAAAAAATCTGCAACAATAAAAACACCGTAATTTTGAATTGTTTTTCATCTTGTTTTCGAATGAAAATAAATTATCTTGCTATACAAAAACATATCTATGCTGATATTACAAATTGTTTAATAGCCCATTCAGGCTGACACGAAATTAAGTAATTTCAAGCTCAAATTACGAACGAAATGAATGGTGTACCGAATGACATTTGAGTTGATTTCGCAAACATCTTATTCACTGCGACAGACATTGAATTACTTTTTTCAGTTGAATAAATTCTTTGTTGCACTTATACAGATTTTTCTTCAAAAAATTTAAAAAAATTAAATAATTTTCTATCTTTTTTTAATTTAATATTGAATGTCAAAGTTTTTATTTCTTTTAATTGTTATTTCTCATATACCTGATTTACATTAAGCATTTTTTCATGAAATTTCATGAATTTTGTCACACGCAACTTTTTCTATTTTCTAATTGCAGCGCTATAAAAGGGAATTTTATATAAAAATGGGAGTATAATGAATCTCTGATGAATTTTTGACAACTTTTTTGATATGAATTGTTCCTCCAGGCCTCCTATTGACAAATAAAAAATTTTCATGCAACTAATTTCATGAAAAAAATGCTTAATGTAAATTAGGTAATAGTTGTAAATTTAGTCATATTTGGAAAAAAAAGCAGTTTTAGTACAAAAACAGAGTTGTATATTGTATTATCTTGTTAATTTCATCGAAATTAAGTTAAATAAATTAATTTGGAAAATATCAAAATATATGGGAAGATACTTAATTTTAACTTGATTTCGACCGAAATCACGAAATTGCTTAATTTGGCGTCAGCCTCAATGGGCTATAATGAAAATAAACATTAACAAAAGGATAGGGCCAAATAATTGCAGAAGTTTTCGACATAAAACTTAAAATAAATTCAGTAAAGTGCGACTCTGACTCGCGCACGAACACTAGATATGTAATTTAATACAAACTTCATCCTATTTTGGCATTTTTTTTTCGTTTTTGGGGTATTTTCGGTTTTTTTTTTGTTTTGGCATTTTTTTGGTTTTGGCGATTTTTTTAAGTTTTGGCTTTTTTTTTATTTTTGACACTTTATTTTCTTGTTTTGGCGATTTTTTCCGGTTTTTTGCGTTTTTTCATTTTGGCGATTTTTTTTTTATTTTTGGCGATTTTTTTCATTTTGGTGATTTTTTTTAATTTTTGGCGATTTTTTCGTTTTGGCGATTTTTTTTAATTTTTGGCGATTTTTTTTTTGGTTTGGCGATTTTATAATTTTCGGTTTTTTTAGTTTTACCGTTTTTGAAAATTTCAAGTGTTTGCCTCTTACGGTTTCCAAGATATAGCAAATTGTCAAAATTGCATTAACTGATGGACCACCCTTTAATTAAATTTTTTTTAAATGTTAGTGTTAATTGTTGTAGTCTGTATGAAAATACACTAATTTTACAAAATTCAAGTTTCAATATACATATGTACATACAATTGTATGTATATTACATGGAATTTTAAAATTTTTCGCTGCTCGTTTTAGAACACCCTTTAATTTTTAATTCTCATGTATTTGTTGTTGTAGCGGCCAAGGTTCTACATACTCTGTCCCAATTTCAGCTCCGTAGCTCTTACAGTTCCTGAGAAAATACCGTGTGACGGACAGACGGACAGCGTAGCGAAAACAATAGGGTTCCTTTTCACCTTTGGTGTACGGAACTCTAAAAATGGTACATATAGGTAAATACAAATTTTTTATTTTTTTTAATAAGAGAAGTAACACTCAAGCAATTAATGCCTACTAATATTACTAGGTGTTACCTTCTTTCGGATAGGGATAGTGATATAAGACAGGTGGTGAAGGAAGAGATAGAAGAAAGCTGCATTTTTTTGCAACTCAGCTTTTTTTTTTTTTTTTTGTAATAATGCAGTGTTGCAGCGCTTTCTGGTGTCAAATGAGGCGTATTAAATTTTGAAGCTGTGTTTAGTAGCCATTTTATTGGTTATTTTACTTCGCCGATGATTCTGCTACACAATACCGACAAAGGAGGGCGCTCTGATGTTATACAAGGTGGCGCAAAAGTAATCCTCCTATCAGAAAATACTATAAATTTTGGGATTGGCGCCTAATGTCAGTTCTGTTTTGACATTTGTGTAGTAAACACATGCGAAATACACGTTAATAAACAATGTTACGCTACACTGCTCCAGAACGCGGAATATTGGTGACTATTTATTTGACCAATAATCGGTCGTGAATTTCGTCGCAGATGTCCTGGCCGTCCAACGCCTACTGGTGAAACACTGCGACGTTTAGCCGCTCGCCTCGAAGAGACTGGCACAATACGAGATGCTGCCAGGCGTGGCAGACCCCGGAGTAGCCGTTCTGCAGAGAATATTGCTGCTGTAGCCAGGGATGTCATGGAAGCGCCGTCGACATCGACCAGACGACGTGCCACGCAAATGGGTATCAGTCGACGGTCTTTACAGCGAATTTTGGTACAAGATTTGAAGATGTTTCCGTACTTTCTGTTAGCTGCTGACCGCCAATCGCGTGTAACATACGCTCAAGCCATCCTTGATCACCACCAAGAGGTTATTTTTACGCCACCCTGTATTAGGATTAGCATCTGCTCTGAAATCGGTATAGTTCAGTGACCATATATATATATATATATATATATATATGTAATAACCTATTTTTCAACCCACCAAAAAACATGAAAATTATGTAATACATATACTTTTTCGTGAGCGTGCGTGATCGTGATAAGTTGTAAACCACTCGTGCGTGATTAAAAATATTTTATTCGTGAGCGTGCTCGATCGTGATAAGTTGTAAACCACTCGTGCGTGATTAAAAATATTTTATTCGTGAGCGTGCGTGATCGTGAAAATTTTCAAAATCATTCGTGCGTGAAAGTGCGTGAGTAAAATATTTTTCTGCGCGAGCGTGCATGTCGTGAGTCAGAAAACACTCACGTGCATATCTCTAGTATTTCCTCGAGAACCGTAAGAGCTACGGACCTGAAATTCGGCCACAGTATGTAGATATTTGGCCGCTACAACAGCAAATATATGAGAGCAAGGAAAATGTTAAAATCTCATGTAATATACATACACTTGAATTTTGTAAAGTTAGTGTATTTTTATACAGACTACAACAATTAACAGTAAATTTAAAAAATTTAAATTAAAGGGTGTTCCATCAGTTAATGCAATTTTGACTTTGTAACTTTGACAACTTGCTGTATCTTGGAAACAGTAAGAGCAAAACTCTTAAAATTTTCAAAAACGGTAAAACTAAAAAATCAAAAAATTATAAAATCGCCAAATCTAAAAAAATAGCCAAAAAAATCGCCAAACCCGAAAAAAGCACAAAATTAAAAAAAATCTAGGACTAAAATAAATCACGAAAAACCGGAAAAATCGTCAAAATGAAAAAAATCGCCAAAGTGAAAAAAAATCCAAAAACAGAAAAATAATCGCCAAAATGAAAAAAAATCGCCAAAATGAAAAAATCGCCTAAATAAAAAAACCCCAAAAACAAAAAAACCAAGAAATCGCCGAAATGGGAAAAACTCCAAAAGCCTAAAAAATCGACAAAACAGGGGGGAAAAGCGCCAAAAACCGAAAAAACGCAATAAACGAAAAAAAGCCAAAACTATTTGTTATATAGGCTAAAGTGTCCGCACGGAACCCTTCGTGCGCGGGTCAAAGTCGCACTTTACTGAATTTATTACTAATTGTCGTACATTAAGTTATCATAGGCAAATAAAAACAAATAAATAAAATGAATACAAAAACATTTAATTTTAATAACTTTTAAAAAGATTTTTTGCACTTTTAATAAGAAATTTACTAAAACAAAGCAAAATAAGGAAAACAAAAACCTAAACTTGTCAAACTAAAAGTCTTCATCTTCTTTGAGATTGTCATTCATACGGACAACAAGAAGTACAGAGAAACTTAACAGCTTCATATAAACACCATCTTGTGAGCAATAGTAGCTACTAATTTTCTCTAACATATAATTGTGCTAGCGCTGTATAGTTCGAAAACCATTGCTGTAAAATAACTACATGCATTACATTTCATTAAACAGCAGTGTGCCCATTTACTAACCAAATAAGTTAAATAAAACAAGCAAAAACCAGCAAATTCATATGTATTTACAATATTGAAAGTTTTGATACTTTTAATTGATTAATTAAAAAATATTACTAAAAGCATAGTACTTCCAACTTAAGAACATTTTTCATTACTAGATGTTTACACATCTTCCCTGTGATCGGACTCACATTGCTTTTTTTAATATAAAAGCAAGTTAAAGTTAAATGCTTGTATTAAAAACAAATTTCGGAAGTTTATTGCAGCTTTATTAAACAAATTTATATATAGGACTTCGTTGTATATATATTTATGGCAGGCATAATCAGGCCTAAAAAATTTTGTATTTAAATAAATGCCTTTTATCATGCACTCCATTCCCAGACCAATTACAAGAAAGCCAGCTACGACTTCGTTGGGTTGTTTGTTGCGGTTAGTACTATAAATATGCCAATTTTCAGCTTTCTACACCGACTGATGGTTAGAGAAAGTTCTGGAATGGCAAGCAAATGAGGAATGAGGAAGGTGTAAAAACTGTATAATCTCACAAATGGTTTTTACCACGCCCCGCACCCCCCAGACCGAATATCAAAAATTTGGCTACGTTAGGTTCTTTTTCGCGGTTAGTACTATAAGTATGCCAATTTTCAGCTTTCTAGCCCGACTGGTGGCTTAAGAAAGTTCTGGAAACCTAAAATAAAATACTGTAAAAAATAGAAAAATGTCAAAAATGGTTTTTGTCACGTGCTCCAGCCCTCAGACCGAGTATCGAAAACCCAACTACGCTACGTTCTTTCTTCTAGTTAGTTCTATAAATACGCAAATTTTTACCTTTCTACGGTAACTGGTGGCCTTAAAAAGTTATGGAAAGACAAACACATTAGGCAGGTGAAAAAATTGGCAAATCTTAAACATGGTTTTTTCACGCACCGCAACTCCCAGACCGAAAATCAAAAATCCGACTTCGTTAGGTTCTTTGTCGCGGTAAGTACTATAAGTATGCTAATTTTCAGCTTTCTAGGCCAACTGGTGGCTTCAGAAAGTTCTGGAAAGCCAAAAAAAAAAAATTACGGAAATTATATATGTAGATTCGACGTGTTACTTTTATTGTAAAGTAAATTATTTGTGGAAATAATTTGTAGTTTCTCGATAGGAAAAAGTCGCTGTGCAATAAAGCCGAATACTGAAAACACAAAAAAAGTAATATAAAGACTTTGTAATATCAATTAAAATATTTGTAATATCAATTGAAAAATTACTTAAATTTTTAGCTATAAACAATTTGATAATATCAATTAAGTTTTTCCACTCAAATTAATTAATACAATTAAAAATTTAATTGTATCAATTAAATTCTTTATTGAAAACATTAATTGGTGAATACTTTTTTCTGGATAAAAATTTGCACGTTTCACTTCAGAATATAACAAATTTAAAATAATTTGCGATAAATATAATAATGCACTTACATTTTTAGGATTCTGTACACCAAAGGTGAAAAGGACCCCTATTGTTTTCGCTACTCTGTCCGTCTGTCCGTCACAGGTTATTTTCTCAGGAACCGTAAGAGCTACGGACCTGAAATTTGAACAGGGTATGTAGAACCTTGGCCGCTACAAACAACAAATACATGAGAGTTAAAAACTAAAGGGTGTTCCAAAACGAGCAATGAAAAATGTTAAAATCCCATGTTATATGCATACAATTAATTTTATGTATTTATCGATGGCTTAATATAAAAACAACAAATACATGAGAGTTAAAAACTAAAGGGTGTTCCAAAACGAGCAATGAAAAATGTTAAAATCCCATGTTATATGCATACAATTAATTTTATGTATTTATCGATGGCTTAATATAAAAAAGGCCTAACTCGAATTTACGATACTTTACAGGAGAAGCAAAAAACTGAAGAAAAAATAAAGCATTTACATGCAGAAATAGTTTTTTAAGTTGCCATAAGTCCTTGATTTTTAACTGTAACGTACTAAGATCTTCAAGGAGGATGCAAATATACGTTGTCGCCCAGAAAACATTAAAAACATGATTTCGAAAAAAATTGAGTTAGGCCCTTTTTATATTAAGTCATCGATATGTATTATATTGACACTTGAAATTTGTAAAATTAGTGTGTTTTTATATAAACTACAACAATTAACACTAAAATTTTAAAAAATTTTAATTAAAGGGTGGTCCATCAGTTAATGCAATTTTGACTATGTAATTTTGACAACTTGCTATATCTTGGAAAAAGTAAGAGGCAAACTCTTGAAATTTTCAAAAACGGTAAAACTAAAAAAAACCAAAAATTATAAAATCGCAAAACCAAAAAAAAAATCGCCAAAGTGAAAAAGCACCAAATAAAAAAAATTCTAACACTAAAATAAATCGGAAAACCCGAACAAATCGACAAACTGAAAAATCGCCATAATGAAGAAAAACGCCCAAAGCCGAAAAAAATTGCCAAAATGCGAGAGATGCCAAAACTAAAAAAAATATCGCCTAAATGAAAAAAATCGCCAAAATGAAAAAACGCCAAAAACCGAAAAAATCGCCAAAACGCGAAAAAGGCGCCAAAACTAAAAAATCGCGAAATATTGCCGAAATGAAAAAAATCGCAAAAATGAAAAAAAACGCCAAAAACCGAAAAAATCGACAAAACGAGAAAAAAAGTGCAAAACTAAGAAACGCCAAAACTAAAAAAAAAAACTCTCAAACCGAAAGAAGCCAAAAATTACAAAAAAAAAGCCAAAACTATTTATTATATAGGCTAAAAAGTTCGTATTAAATTACATGTCTAGTGTCCGTACGGAACCCTTCGTGCGCGGGTCAAAGTCGCACTTCACTGAATTTATTTATTCTGTACAAGTTGGTTTTATGTACGTATGTATATGAGCCATGTCTACCAATGATTCCTTTAGAAATATCAATTAATTATTTCTATAGTCTCAATTAAAATTTTCTGTTGGAATAACCATTTCATTCTATAAATTCACACATCGTTAATGAAAAATTGGTGCTTACAAAAGCTACATTCATTAATTACAACAGAATTGTGTGTTAGTTGTTGGAAGCGATAAAATTCGATTGGCTACAAATTCGGATATCACCAGTGATGGCCATTAGGATAAAAAAGATACATTTTTCGTATCTTTTGATAACTTGATGTACCAATTATAATTCTGACATTTTTCGTATCTTTTGAATCTGTAAGCAAAATTTACAGAAATAAAATATTAAACTTCCCGTCTCTGACAAAGTTTGTTAAAGTTATCATTTTATAACATTTATTTATAACACTTATTTTTGTTCATATCAAAAACTCAGAAATTGCACAATACGCTTTAAAATATACGGCCAGGTTCTACATTCCACTACAATATGAAAATGAAAACGTTTTTAATTCCGAAAAGTCGATATCACGGTGTTCTAGAAAAGTAATGAAACTTTTTTTCCACGACGATTTCATTTCCAGTTTATTTCAAATAAATATTTCAATCAACATAGAAAAAACACATCTTATGCTATAAACACAATTGGAACTAACGGCGAACTTCGCATAGTTCGACGAACTTGCCTTAAGGAATTCGTTGCGAAAATTCGTCTTTTAAAGCACAATTAAATTTGACGACCCAATATTTGCATATATATTCACACCAAAAAAAATTATTATGAACTTGCAATAAAAATAAATGAAAAATCTATATCAAGCCTTGAACTTGATTAAGAGTCGAATAAATACCACATTGCGAAAATGTTGAAAATTCGCAATATTGAAAACAAACAATAAACTTAAATTGATTAAACTCGCTAAAACTGGAAGGTTAACTCGGGAGAAAGCGCAAAACATTATGATAATTCGCCAAAGCTTGCAAATATTTCAATTTTAAGTTCCTAAATATAAATAAGTAAAGAAAGCCAAAAACGTTGCAAAAATTAAAAATAGATAAAGACAGCCAAAGACGTTGCAAAACTTACATCTTTCGCAAAAATAACAGAAATTTGCGAAAAAATTCAAAATTTTAAACAAGCCATAATTTTTATTAAATATCGCTAAAAATTTAAGGAATGTTAAAAATTCGGTAAAAAAAATCGCGAAAATTCGCAAAAAATTAATAACAGTGGCATAATAGCAAAGTCTAATATTGTTTAAAATTCGCGAAAACTCATAGGAAGCAGAACACTTGCAAAAACTCGCTTTCATTGCAAAATCGGAAACAAGCCTTAAAATTTATTATAAGTCGCCAAAGCTGTTAAAAAGAAAATAAACTCGGAAAAAACGGGAAAAATCGCAAGTTCGCGAAAAAATTGCAAGTTCGCTAAAAATTTCTAAACGCATTGAAGAAGTTTAGAAATTTTTAGCGAACTTGCAATTTTTCGCGAACTTACAGAACCCTTTAGCTTATCGCGGATTTTTTTCCACATCTTTTAACAATGCCACTTCTTACTCCGGATTTTTGTTCTTACTCCTTTAAAACACAAATAAAATAAACCCTACAAAATAATTTATATAAAAATGTTATTTATTTGCTTACATTTTCGTATTTTTGCAATAAATTGTAACAAATATTTAATTTTTACTAAAAAGTATTTTCATTCACAATGTTGTTTGCTGCCGAATTCAAATTACTTTTTTTGTAGTGAAATTGGATTACAGAACACTTCTATTTCAGTTGAAACAAACTGAAAATGAAATTTTACTTTTTGAATCACTTTTACGAAACTGAGAACACAAACCAAGAGAAAATTTCAATTTCATTTCATTTTACGAATGTAGAACCTAGGCGTATATTGTTATTTACATCATATTATTTTTAAATAATAATAAAAATTATGTAGTAGTCATAAATTTTTAATAAAACTATATTGTTAAACTCAAACCATATCCCACTTTTTTATGGATGTGATAATGTAATTATTAAATTCAAACATTACTCTGTTTATCGTAACGAAATAAATGTTTAAAATAACAACAGTTAGTTTTCAGCGACCACACATTTGTTTCAGAGAACATAATATTGTTTTCTCAACCATTCTACAACCATATCTTTTCTTTCGTGTAGTAAAGCATTTGAAAAGTCCCTCATGTCTTAAAAGTTCATGTAAGTAGTCTTGTGCAGGACTTTATTGTACATTTGCAAGAAAAATAATTTTTTTCACATATGTAGTTCACACGTTGCTTTTTTCAATGTTTTTGAAACACGATTTTTGGGTGTTCGTACGAAGGTAAAAAGTTTTTGGAAGCAAGCTTTAAAGAGAGTTGAAAATAGAACAAGATTTTTAAATCCTCGTAGAGGACATAATATTAATTAACTGAAATTATGCAATAGACAAAAGAATTATTTTTCAAAATTAAAGATATTGGCGCATAGTCATAGTCATAAACAAAGTACACTTTAAGAGTTTAAAACCAGTATTGCCATACAAAATACTGGTTTTAAACTCATAAAGTATACTTTGTTTTGACTATGACTATGCGCCATTAATTTTTACTTAATAAGTAAAATATTAATTTGGGATTATTAGTGCGTTTAAAAAATTTTAAACTTAAATTTTAACAATTCCCATAAAAAACACTTATTATTAAATTGACTGCACCTGGTCAAAAAAAAAATACTTGTGTGGCAGCACTCTATACTTAAATATGTAGCTGTTGTTGTTATTTACATTTATTTTCTTTTTACATACTCTTACAAATACAATTTGAAGCTGAAAAAAAGTAAGCCAATTAAGTTCTTATTTCAACTTTGTTATTTGTTGTTGAGCTTCTCATTTGTTTAAATAAAAATATATAACATAATAACTTTAGTTGTTCTAAGAAACTTTGGGTAAAGGTTCCGTGATGATCTGCATTAGCAACAGTGAAATGCGCGTAGGAGCCAGCTAAACCACTCAATAATCAATTTCAATGTATTTTAATAAAAAAAAAAATTTTATTCTTAATAAGTAAAATATTAATTTGGGATTATTAGTGCGTTTAAAAAATTTTAAACTTAAATTTTAATTTAAGTGGTAACTGGATAAGGCTCCAAAAAACTGGAAAATCCAGGCCATTCCAGGCCGTCTGGCAACCCTACATACAGACCACTTTTTACCTAATTTTTTTTTAGTTTTTCACAATTTTTCGAAGCTAAACAATTCTCTTTTTTTGAAAATATAATTAATATAAACTTCGTTGTTGAGTTTAGACCAGTGGTGTCAAAAATAAAACTATGGTTGTATGTGTGAGAAAAATTGTCTTATTCGTCTCTGAAGTACATCGAAAAAAAATAAATATTTGCAACAAATGCAGTTTAGTGAAGCAGGTCATAACATATAAAAAGGAGTCTATATGATAGAAAACTAAAAAATAAAGAATAAAAATTAAATAAAAAATTTTGGGGCGGCCCATATTTTCTGAGTTACGGGGCTGTGAACTTTTCATATGAAACTATGAAGAATTTTTAAAAATAAATTTTTAAATATCTTATCTGATAGAAACGTGAAAAATAAGAAGAAAAAATTTAACAAAAAAACTGACTGCGACCAATATTTCCCGAGTTAATGGTCCTTTAAGTTTTGATTTAAAATGCAGTTTAGTGAATCTGCTACAAAAAAACCAAAACGTCTTTTTAATATATATTCATTTATTTCCTTAAAAGTTTTTTAACATAAAATACATTGAATGTCGCAAAAAGCATTACTGATCATAAAATATTTTTCGCATACCACTTTTTTTCTTTCATTGTATCTATATAGAATTTAATACACCCACTGCGCATGTGTTTTCGTCGCTGTTTCATTGACGACTAAATGGAAGAGAATAAGAATGTGTGTGATTTTAGTTTGCACAATTGTGCCATGAAACTGACATCATTGGTTTAGACTAACACTTTGTGAAAAAAAAAATTTTTCCTGCACTTAAAAAAAAAACTGAATCCATATAATTAAAAGGCAAACACATTTTTTGCAATCCCTTTTAATCAGTTACTACTGCAACGATTTTGTAAAGATTTATGTAGTTTTAAAGGTTTTTCTGAACAGATGTGCACAATCTATATTTTATGGAAATCGGTTTAGTATTTTGGGAGCTATAATCGTTTAAAGTTGCTACAACGCCATATACACATAGTGTACACGCATTTACTCACCCAGCTAGCCAAGAGCTATTTAATAGGCGATGGTGTTTAATATACAACTCCTAAACGAATCTTCTGCTGATTATTTGGAGAGTGATATTGTAGCATGTCTGTTTAACTCTTTCTTTATAAATCTGGCAATGTTTAATCGACGATACATTTATCTAAAATATGTTTGTTCTTTTTACCCGACTGCGCAACGCAAAGAAGGGTATTGTGTTTATCAGCCTATGTATGTATTTATGTATGTGTGTTGCTTTCCGGCACTATTTAAACCGAACGCGTGGAGCGACTTTGATGATTCTTATGTCCATCGATTTGGCTTAATCCCAGGAGCGTCACTAAATTCAATATGGCGGCTAACAGACGCCATTTTGTAAATATAAAATAAATAAAAAGTCGGCGAACTATATCAATATGGGTGTCATTCGACAGGTATTTTCAAATCATCTTTAGGTTTCTCTTATAATTTTTCATTTTGAGTAATCATTTAGGATATTTAATGGTTCAAAGTTGGTCGCAGTTGGGTTTTTTGATTTTTTTTTGTATAAATACTTGCTTATTTTCATATTTGCTGTTATAAATTATTATTTTTTTTTGTTCATTTCTTTGCTGATGCTTTTTCATTTGAGTTTTGAATAAGAATTTCGTCGGTGGCTTATAATGTGTTTTTATTTTTTGTAATAATTAAAGATATATTAAAGTGAAGTGTACATATTAATTTAATGTGTTTGGTATTTGACATCAAATATTTATTAAATATTTTGGAGGTACGTAATAGTGTTTTCACACTGAGATGGTTTTAATAAAAGTTGGTTTTAACGTTAAAAACCTGGGTTTACCTTATAAATTGTTTTTGTTAAAACCAACTTAAAACCATGTTTGAATTGGTTTTAAGTTGGTTTTATGAAATGCAACCTTGTTTTCGCAGTTCTAAATTTAGTGCTGCCAAGTTAAAATGCCCAGAAGCAGCTGATAATATTTATGCCAGTGAATAACAATAGATGTCGCTTGCAAGATTTTCAACTTAAAAATGTATGCATGAACAAAAATAATCAAAAAATTATGGAAAAAAAGAGTTTTTTGGAAGGAAAACAACGAAAATATTTTCATTGACTTCTGGGAAGTGAAAACAGACGATATGACTGGCATCGATCAGCCGATAAAAAGTTCTATTTTGTGATGTATTTGTGCATTTTTAATATACAATCATTTTATTTCCAAGCACTTCTTCATTTTGTATGAGAAGTTCCATAATTTTAAAATATTTATTTATAAATTATAAAATAATTTATCGCCTAGGTTCTACATTCGTAAAATGAAATGAAAGTGAAATTTTCTCTTGGTTTGTGTTCTCAGTTTCGTAAAAGTGATTTAAAAAGTAAAATTTCATTTTCAGTTTGTTTCAACTGAATTAGAAGTGTTCTGTAATCCAATTTCACTACAAAAAAAAAGTAATTTGAATTCGGCAGCAATAAATATTTGTTACAATTTATTGCAAAAATACGAAAATGTAAGCAAATAAATAAAATTTTTATATAAATTCTTTTTTATGGTTTATTTTATTTGTGTTTTAAAGGAGTAAAAACAAAAATCCGGAGTAAGAGGTGGCGTTGTTAAAATATGTGGAAAAAATCCGCGATTAGCTAAAGGGTTCTGTAAGTGATTTCTTCAATGCGTTTAGAAATTTTTAGCGAACTTGCAATTTTTTCACGAACTTGCGATTTTTCGCGTTTTTGGCGAGTTTATTTTATTTTTAACAGCTTTGGCGACTTCTAATGAATTTCATGGCTTGTTTTCGATTTTGCAACTTTTCGCGAATTTTTGCATTGTTCGCAATGAAAGCGAGTTTTTCAAGTGTTCTGCTTCCTATGAGTTTTCGCCAATTTTAAACAATATTAGACTTTGCTATTATGCCACTGTTGTTAAATTAAATTTGCGAATTTTCGCGATTTTGTTTACCGAATTTTTAGCGTTCCTTAAAGTTTTAGCGATTTTTAATAAAAATTATGGCTTGGTTTAAATTTTGATATTTTTCGCAAATTTCTGTTATTTTTGCGAAAGATGTAAGTTTTGCAACGTTTTTGGCTTTCTTTATCTATTTTAATTTTCTTTACTTATTTATATTTAGGAACTTAAAATTGAAATTTTTGCAAGCTTTGGCGAATTATCATAATGTTTTGCGCTTTCTCCCGAGTTAACCTTCCAGTTTTAGCGAGTTTAATCAATTTAAGTTTATTGTTTGTTTTCAATATTGCGAATTTTCAACATTTTCGCAATGTGGTATTTATTCGACTTTTAATCAAGTTCAAGGCTTGATATAGATTTTTGCATTTATTTTTATTGCAAGTTCATAATCATTTTTTTGGTGTGAATATATATGCAAATATTGGGTCGTCAAATTTAATAGTGCTTTAAAAGACGAATTTTCGCAACGAATTCTTTAAGGCAAGTTCGTCGAACTATGCGAAGTTCGCCGTTAGTTCCAATTGTGTTTATAGCATAAGATGTGTTTTTTCTATGTTGCTTGAAATATTTATTTGAAATAAACTGGGAATGAAATCGTCGTGGAAAAAAGTTTCATTACTTTTCTAGAACACCGTGATATCGACTTTTCGGAATTAAAAACGTTTTCATTTTCATATTTTAGTGGAATGTAGAACCTGGCCGATAATGTTATCCAAAACCATACTATGTTGAGTTTTTAAAAAAATCTTTTTCAGAAACATCTGTCAGTTCAGTATTTCGTTTCTAAGCTGCTATCGGTAGTGCACGGGTGGTGTTAAATAAATGAATAAATATTTAAAGAATAAACAAAAGGGTAGAACAATAAAAATTTATAAAAATTTGTCTATCTCTTTATACAGACATGTCTGTATGTTGTGTAAATATACTTTTCTATAAATACATTTTATTTCAACAATGTTAATTTATTTTTATTTCGAATTTAACGCACAGCTGTTTCTACAATAAATATATGATTAAAAAACAAAATAGTATTATTATATTAAATAATACTGTGGTCATATTTAACAATATTAATATAATATTAGATCATGGTATGGTGAGTCTCAATTATATTTTAGTCACATCTAACAATAGTGTTGTCATATTTACAATACCAAGATTAGGTGTAACAAAGTTTATTATTTTTTTTTTGTAGATAATATTATTATTAACTAAGATAATAATATTATTTAAAGTTTGCTTTTCTATTAACAATAATATGATTTGACTGCAACCATATAATTCAATCATAGTATGTTGCTGTTTGATTATGGTTACCTCAACCATATTTTTTCTTTGCGTGTACTGCGAAATCTTCTAAAAGAAAAGCTAAAGAACACTGTTGGCAAGACATTTGTTTCAGTTATTGCAGTTATAGGAGTAAAGAAGAAAATACTTCATGACGGAAGAATTTGTGATGCTTCCTTCTTCATACGCATGGGCGCGTATACATACGTCATGCATGTACATTAGAGTGGCCGTTAATTGTATGGAGACTTTTTTATTTGTGATTCTTCTTTTCTCACCCCCCAAATCGGTACAGTTTTATGTAAAAAAAAAATACAAAAAAAATTTCATAGCGATAAGTTGCATTTTAGGGGATGCGTCCGGCCCTCAAAGTTGGCCTTCAAGCCCATTTTTCAATGTAATTTTTTGCATATGACTATCTTTTTAAAAAATCATTTTACAAGAATATAACATATTGGCAATATTTTACCTCTTAAAGTCAACAACATTAGTCTCAAAGAAAGTTTTTTGCTAAAATTAATATTTTAGAAAATAATGAGGAAAATAACCAACAAAATACCAACAATTTTATGTAACAAAATTATATTTATATGGAAATTTTTTATTTTAAGCATGTACAATAAGAGCTTATCGATGACTTAATATAAAAAAGGTCTAACTCGAATTTTCGATATTTTACAAGAGAAGCAAAAAACTGAAGAAAGAATAAAGCATTTACATGCAGAAATAGTTTTTAAAGTTGCCATAAGTCCCTGATTTTGAACTGTAACGTACTAAGATCTTCAAGGAGGATGCAATTATACGTTGTCGCCCAGAAAACATTAAAAACACGATTTCGAAAAAATTGAGTTAGGCCCTTTTTATATTAAGCCATCGTTATATATATTAAATTATTTCAAACATATATTAAGTATACTCATAAGAAAAATAAAAAAAATAAATAAAAAAATAAAAAAATTACATTGAATATATGGGTTTGAGGGCCAACTTTGAGGGCCGGACGCACCCCCTAAAATGCAACTTATCAGCATGCAATTTTTTTGTATTTTTTTACATAAAACTGAACCGATTTGGAGGGTGAGAGTAGAAGAAATCAAAATAAATAAAAATAACGGCCACCCTAATGTGCATACATACATACATACTAGTGATGTAATGAATGTCAATTTTTGATATTCGCGAATACGAATACGAAAATTTAAAACGATATTCGCGAATACGAATACGAATATTATATGCAATATGAAATATTAAAAAATTGTTACGGAAAAAGTACCCAAAATTTTAATGATCATCATTATATAATATTTGGAAATGATACAAAGTACAAATTTCTATAAAAAAATTAATGTATTTGTACAAACTAAAATTTTTAGTCATTTATTTAAATTTCGTTTAGGATTTATGCATTTATTTATTTAATTTCTTTGGAAAAATATTCGTATTCGCCTGAAAATGGCCGAATATTCGACAATTCTAATACGAATACGAATATTCGTATTAGTGAATACACATATAAGTTGTGTTTATGCTCTATGTTTATTTTTCTGAGCAAATACAAACGCACACATGAATTGACATTAGTTGTGTGCGCTTGCACACATCACATTTTAACATTGCAATGTTAAAATAGTCAGTTGAATGCATTGAAAACTAATAAAAGTGTCAGTCAGTACTAGTTGCGAAATAGTTAGCTTAAAATTAGTTTAAAGCAGCGATGGCAAAGTTGGTACAATTGTACCTTTTTTGGTACTATTCAAACTCGGAAAGTACAATAGTACACCAATGACTAATTAAGTACATTTAAGGAATCTCCCCAGTTTCACTTTTAAACCATGTGAAGCCTGGTATTCTATTCAAAGTTGTGAAAAATTTTCAGCACCATTGATTATTTCGCGTGAAAAATTTGACATGTAGTAAATGTAGCCCAACTTGCGGTTTTTTTATAACTTTTTAGCTTTTATTGCTTGAAAGTATGCAACATTGTTAAAATTCTGTGCGAAAAAAGCACTGCTCATGTTGTTTCGCAGCTAAACTAAAATGATGTCAGAATAATTTTGCATGGAAAGACATGATTTTACATGTTTTTCACAACAAGAACAGAGTACTACTTTTGCGAATTTATTTCGCAAATATTTCATGCGAAATACTTTTATATGTAGTTTGACAGCATTTCGCACGAAATTGTGAACAGAGTACCAGGCTTAACTCATTATATTTTCACTTGAAAACAGTACTGTGAAAGCAAAACGCAGCGAGAAAATCAAAAAATGTGAACTGGTCCTTTTCCAAATCATTTTTTTTTCTAAATTCTAGACAAATGCTATGAACTTGTACATTTTAAATTTCAACTTAAACAGGTGTAACCAATATGCTTTAACATCCCAACTTAGGCCGTGTTTCCATTTGTGTGCCAAATGCCACACAAGCGTAAAAAAAGTGTAACCACTAATTACTAATGAAAAACAGTTTGATTTAGACACGTATTTATTAAGCTAAATAGTTTCATACATAACATATAGACCATTTTATAGAATCCAACATGATTGGAAACTGTTTAAATCAATAAATATATGTCTGAATCAAACAGTTTTTCATTAGTAATTAGTTGGTTACGCTTTTTTGTGCAAATGACACACAAGAAATGCCAGATGTAAACCCAGCCTTACAAGCGAATTTGTGAAAACAATTCAGTAGTCAGAACAAAGTTGATTATTTAAATAAAAACAAATAAAAACATGTAATTTGAAATAAAAAAATCGTTTAGCACAATTAAGGGCAAAAAAGTACAATTTTTGAAAGTTGTTGGTACAATTTAAAAATTCTCAATGCCTTCTCTGGTTTAAAGTTAACGTAATGTAAGATCTTACACACACACTCAAACATACAATATGCAAAACAACATGCATGCAAGCATCAACACTACTTCTTTTGATTGTTTGTTATGAACATGAAGTCTTCGCGACGTCGCTTAAAAACATTTATATACACGTACATCAATACATCCATCGTAATTCGCTTATTAAATGGCCCCTGTTGGATTTTTATTAGTTAGTTCAAAATATAGGTGACTTTTTGCTAACTCATAAATAATACAGATGCGAGTCAGTTGCTTTTTGTACAAGTGTCTTCTTACCGATAAGTATTGAACTAACTTTTAAATAACTCAAAGCTGATTCAGAGATGAGTCAAAGTTTATCGAGAAGATGTCAGCATAAAATTCATGTTTATGTTAATTCTGTGCCGTTTATATTTTATATGGCGCAATAGCAAGCAAAGTCTTAAGTGTGATGGCTGACAAACACAGTGATCACGGTTCGATACACATTTCCTTAATTAATAAAAAAAAAAAAATAATGCAACAAAATATCAATTGTCCTCTTATAGTTTTATCTGTTATTCTTTAATTATTCAATGCCAGTACCACCACCACATTATTTTATTTTTATCTTAAAAAAAATTTATAGCAACAAAATGAAAAAAAAAACTTATTTTTACAGCAATTATTTATTGCACACCCATCAAACACCTCATTAAAAGTAAGAATGAAATTGAAACTAAAACTAAAAAAAAAGCCAATCTAAATCTTGATGTGATGATGAGCTTTATGCAAAATTAAACCGACTAATTATGACAAACAACGCACATGAACAAAAGATTGTTTCGTCTACTGGCAGTTTATGCACGAACGTTACAAAAATAGAAAGTCAAGAATGTAGATTTATTTGTGCTTGACTTTCTTTAGTGCGATATTGAGTTCGTTTTTTATTTGGTGATGAATTCAAGGAAGATGTTGGAAAATAATTGCCATTTCAGATAATTTGTAAACATTTCAAATTATATACTTGCTACCTTACTTATAAAAAAAAATATTACAGCTCTATAAAAAGATAAGCTTTCCTAACTCTGTTTTCTTTTTTTATTATTATTAAGATCTGATCCTCTTTTTAAGATACTCGTATAACACTTTTCCGAAATCAAACTATGTAATAGGTCGATTACACACACTGTACAATAAAATGAAAATAAAGCTGTATTTGTGTTTTGAAAGTTTACATCTGGGTCTTATTAATTTGAAGAGCGGTTGAAGTTACTCTTGGCAAATCATGTAATTCTTGAGTTTTAGTTAAAAAAGGTTTTTCGCACTTTTAACTAAAATCCTGCAAGAAAAAGTTTTGTTAAAAAAACCTCTCCTACTTTATTGGATATGTATCGTTTTATGCCTTATCCAAAAACAGGATAAAAGACACTCTCAAGCGCAGGTTTTACGGGTTAAAATATTCTACAAAATAATTTAACGTTTAATTCTACTACAAACTTCTGGTTATATCAAAGCTTAAAATTAAGTTTAATCAACAGAAATAAGTCAAAGCTTGGCATAAGTTTAAGGGTCAATTTCGTGATTATTTATGCTTTATATTTTTTTAACCGACTTCAAAAATAGAGTAGGTTGTTAGCAATTCGTCTCTATTTGTATATAACTTGGTACCTTTTAGACCGTTTGTAAATATATATTTTTTTTTTGTTTGACAGCGTATAGCTTCCCATTGGTCCCCTTGTAAAAAAAAGTGGGCGGGGACACGACCACACATTTTTTTTTAAATTTAATTTTATGATTTTATTTTATTTTATTTGATTGCTGCGAAACCTAGCAAACACCTTTGGTGCTTGTAATTACGCAATTTGAAAGTTGAAAAAAATGGGCGGGGTTATGCCCATTAAAATTTATTATATTTCACACGGTTCTACCTAACCGATTTTTACGAAACTAACAACAAACCTTGAACTCTAAAATAGACACAGTCCTCCATTTAAAAATATGGGCGAAGTCACGCCCATTAATTAAAATTCAACATATTATTTTAAGTGGTTTTACTTTACCGATTTTTAAAAGACTCAACACGCACCCGTATCTCTGAAAAACACATAATTTTGTATTTAAATGTAAATGGGCGGAGGCACGCCCATTAAAATTTAATTTTACGTACTATCAGAATTTTGCATTTAAGTCGGATTTTTTGGGCAGAAACAATTATTTATTTGTAATATGGCAGGAAGCACATTTTTTTGGAACATTTTAAGCTTCTAAATTAATTTGTTTGGAGCCTCTGAAGACATCCTTGAGGGCGAAATCGGTGTTACCAACTAAATTTTCGTCGTCAACCGCAATCAACCTAACATTTTAATCCCAAGACGTATGTATGTATATCGGGTGGCAGCACTACCCACAAGCACTGTTACCATATGTGAAGATTTATCTTAATTTTGAAATTTTAGACATGTCAAAAAAAAAACTAAATGATTTCTTAGCTAAAAATAAGATTTTTAAAAATGTGTTATATTTGATATTTTTAACATATTGTTGAGTTTTATTTTCAATAAACTATTTTACATGTCTTCTTAGTAGTTTCGCAAATATCTTACACATATTATGTGCAGTAAATATTTTGTGTTATTTACCTTTATTTTAGTTAGTTAACTGGAAACGTTCGATAACGTTAAGAAATATTAATATACTTTGAGTAAAATCACATCAAAAAAAAAAAGATTTTTAACAAAAACAAATTTTTTTTTGTCAAATTGAACGTTTTTGAAACATAAATATGGTAACACTGACTGCTCACAGGTGGGGTAAATTCAACGTTTTTTTAGAAATAACATTATGAGTCACATACTCCGTCAATACCACCCACCCATAGTTCCATAGTCTTTATAAAAAGGTCTGATGAAACCAGTGACGTTGCTGCTATAGCAATTACATTCTCTTTTGGAATCCCTTTTTAATTAAATCCACGGGAGTATACATAAAGACTTTTTTGTCGCAACAGCCAGGGCACTTTTTAATATTTATTTGATCGATGCTTTGTATTTATTGAGTCGTAGCAGTGTTTGCCATAAAGTAGCAACTAATTTTTAGTTTGTACCGGTCCAGACTTGCAATTTTTGTAGCAGCAACTTTTTTTTTTTTTGTTTTTTTTTTTTTGGGAAAAAGAGCGAGAGCGGATTACAAAATGTATATATTTTTAATTCAACACTCCAACACATATTCCAGAATTGCTGCAACAAAAATTACAAGTCTGGACCGGTACTTTAAGAAAGAACTTTTGAATTAATCAAGGCATTAATTAGAATTTTTTGTTTTCTCTATTATTTGCCAATAAAGCTCGGTACTCTGTTCACAATTTCGTGCGAAATGCTGTCAAATTACATATAAAAGTATTTGGTATGAAATATTTGCGAAATAAATTCGCAAAAGTAGTACTCTGTTCTTGTTGTAAAAAACACGTAAAATCATGTCTTTCCATGCAGAAATAGTCTGGCATCATTTTACTTTAGCTGCGAAACAATATGAGCAGTGCTTTTTCGCACGGAATTTTAACAATGTTGCATACTTTCAAGCAATAAAAGCGAGAAATTTATAAAAAAAGACAGCGAGTTGGGCTACATTTAGTACATGTCAAATTTTTCACGCGAAATAATCAATGGTGCTGAAATTTTTTCACAATTTTGAACAGAGTACCAGGCTTTAGTTGGAATTGGGAAAAATTTCTCGCGGAATTTCATTCATAATTGCCCTCAATATGTCCATATGTTTTTACTTTTTTCAATTTACCACCAAAATACAATAATTCCTTTTCTCTCCTTTCTATATTTGTTTTTAATTTTTATACTAAGGCTTAAATTAGACGTGCCATAGCCATAATGCCATATCCATAACCAAACCAAAATTCAATTTGTTTCTATGGTAATGGCTATGAATTTATGGCGAGTCATCTACAATCAAATATAGTGTTGGTCCTAAGTTTGGTTCGAACAGCTGTTTTGTATGGTTATGTTTTTGTCACGTCTAATTTAAGCTTAACTGGCAACACTGCTTGTAAATATCATAGTAAAAACACGAGAAAAAATATGTAAAAAACAAGAGATAAAATTGTCGCTTCAATTCTCATTACGTGCGACTTTTGCTACCTCATCACTTCCAGCCGACAAACACGAGTCGCAGGCGACGTGTCGCAGCTATATCATCTAAACCCTCTTAAATTTCTTAGAAAACATTAACCTATACTTCCTATATTCCTTTTTTTCCTGTTTTGTTTTTAATTATTTCTATGCACTTTTTCGACCCTATTTTTAGATAACTTTTTGACACGCCAAGTTACTTTGTAAAGTCTTAATTCAACTGGAAAGAAAGACTTTGGGAAATAAAGACGAAGGAAGGGGTGTCAATATATTGTTGTTACATTCAATATTCAGGCCTAAAAGTATGCAATAACTTTTTGGAAACATTTTATGACAGCTTTTGCGGCTTTTATCAGAAATTTATAGTTTTTTTCATGCCCCGGAAACTCCCGATAATTTTTTTTTTTCATATTTCATTGTTAATTCCCATATTTCTATTTTACATTGGTATCAATAAAACTGAATTTAAAAAAGTGTGTTTTTAAACCAATTTGCTTCTTAACCTTAAATTTATATTTATATCATTGGTGGGCGCTGTCAATGTTTTGGTAAATTGTATATGTGTTAGTCTCCTGCATAAGACTTCTTATAAGAACTTTCAAGACATGAGGGATTTTTCAAATGCTTTACTACAGCGAAATCTTATAAAACAAACGTTAACAACACTGTTTGCAAGAAATTTATTTGAGTATTGTAGGTATAAAAGTAAAGAAGAAAACACTTCGTGACGGAAGAATTTGTAATACTAGCTTCTTTCTACGCATAAGAGCGTGTACGAACGTCATGCATGTATAGGGTTGCCAGATAACAAAAGTCAAATACCTGGACAATGGAAAAAATTCAACTGGATTTTGAAAAAATAACTGGACAATTTAAAAATAAGCATAAAAAGCAAAGTGTTGATGGTTTTTGAAAATATTGTTTTGGTTGTAAATTGCCAGTGATGTACAAAATAGAGGAACTAATCAGTGTTAGGGAAAATTACAACTTGTTGTACATTTGCAAGCACTATTGTTTCTTTTTATTTAGTATTAAACATTTTTCCTTAGAAGGTATAAAAACACAACCAGAAAACAGAAATTTTTGCCTTGTTTTAATAAGAAAAGCTGATCCTTATGTATTTTTATCTCCTGATTACGATTCCGTCATTAGTTTTAATCTGTAAAACAATTTCCTTTATTTCGATAGCTTTACATTGAGGAGCATAGTTTAGTCCATAAAACTTTTTTATTATAGTTTTTACTGAAATAACTAGTCGTTATGAATTTTTGTCCGCTAATTACGAAAAAAGATTTCTTATATTCTGTTTTTTTAAGAGGTATAGAACTTCAAATTGAAATAAAACACAAGAAAATCGTTTTAATGTTCATCAATTTGGCTTTATTGGAAGGATAATTTTATGCCATTAATGTTTAAATATGATTTCGGGCATGTGGCCGCCGCGGCTGGCTCGAATAAAGCCAATTCTACAGGTCCAATTTTCAACCACTTTTTCGAGCATATGGGGCCGTATGTTGGTTTGTTGGCGTAGACGAGCGACTTCACATATCCCCAAAGAAAATAATCCAATGGTGTCAAATTACACGATCTTGGTGGCCAATTGACAGGTCCATTCCGCGAAATTATGCGCTCATCGAATGTTTCCTTCAATAAATCGATTGTGACGTGCGCTGTGTGGCATGTAGCGCCGTCTTGTTGGAACCACAACTCATCCACATTCATGCCATCCAATTCGGGAACAAAATAGTCGGTTAGTCGGCTCCAATTGCTGTGCACGGTGGCGAATCGATTCATTCGGGTCCTCTTCAACACTTTGCTCTACAGCGGCAATTGTTTCTTCGGTGCGCACTGTTCGACGTCTCTGCGGATGCGTATTATCACATAGAGTAAACGTAGTGCGAAAACGATCCATGGTTAACCGAATTAATTGCTCTGATGGACATTTATGTCGACCATAAAATGGACGGAGCTTGCGGTAAACTTCGCGAACTGAACCATTATTTTCGAAATAAATTTGCACGATTTGCAAGCGTTGTTCTTTTGTCAACCTGTTCATGATGAAATGGCAAACCAAACTAAATATTAATCACTTGACAGCTGACAAAATGGCCGCCAGTTAAAAAAGTGATGCCAACTTAAAGTTCTATACCTCGATAAAAAACACCCTTTACCATCTAGTTTCAGAGATTTGTGCATTTTATTTAAAAAATAATATCTCGAAATTTTCTTTTCTTACGCCATCAAAAAATATTATTTCTAATAATATTACGTCGCTGATTTTGAATGTAGCCTCTATTTTTTGATAAGTTCTGATTATTTTAGTGAGCCTAATTACGAGTGTCGTATTTCGAATACAAAGAGTTTGTAAAGCAATATTCTTTAGTCTTGTACAAAATAGTCGTAGTAGAAGTCGAAATACCACACTCGTGATTAGGCCCAATAATTTTGCATTAAAAATTAAAATTTTTCCTTAAAATTTTTTTTTTCTGGTAAAAGCTGCAAATTTCGATATAATAACTACAAATAAAACAAAAATTTTCTGGACTGGTCAATACAACATTTATTATACGTAATAATTGCATTGATCAGATATGTGATACAAAAAACAAATTTTTTTGGAAGGCATGAGAGAGCAAAAATTTTAGTCTTTTTTTTGTGAGACTAGAGGTGATAGATAAATAATAAAACTATATTCGTAATCAGCGGACAAAAATACATAAGAACCAGTTAATTTAATTTCAAAAATTTAAATAAAAAAATTTAAGAACTAAACCAAAAAGACACGATTTTTAACATCCATGTAATAAGAGTACGATATCATGATATACTCAATGTTCATCTACTCAAATTGAATTTAATGAAATTTAATAATCCAGAAAGTATTTTTAAGTTTGGGGGACCATTCGTGATATACTAATTGAATTATAAAAAAGTGGCATAAATTAAGCATATGCTAATTGTCACTATATCTTTAAAACTAGAGCTGCTGGGGAAAAACTAATGATGCCATCGTAATCAGCAGATAAAAATGCATAATGATCGGCTATTTTAAATGAAGCAATAAAACCACTGTTCCGCTGTGTAATTAATTAAAATATATAATTGATAAAGAAATTATTTTTCAAAATTTAAGAAATAATTTTTAACTGGATAAATTCTATGTTAGCTGGTAACTGGATGAGGCTCTAAAAACTGGAAAGTCCAGGCGATTCCAGGCCGTCTGGCAACACTATGCATGTATTTGTGTATGATCTTTTATTTTTCTGCGCACATGCAAAGGCACACACATGCATTAACATTAGTTGTATGCGGTTAACCACATAATAGCTTACCAGCTACATATTACACACACACTCAAACGTACAATATGAAAAATAACAAGCATACACTAATCAACAGTACTTCTTTTGAGTGTTTGTTACAAACCAGCTGTCTTGCGACATCGCTTGTTACAACTGCTATACACATACACCAATACATCCATCGTGCTTCGCTTATAGTACGACAGCATTTATTATTGGTTTAGTATAATACATGCGACGTGCATACATTTAAAAATCATGACGTATTTACATTTCAAGACTGTTTACGCAGCTCTCTAATATGTGTTGAGGTTGCAAGCTACCCACCAAACACAAAGCCAAGCGTTTGAAAGATAATGATGCATTATATATTTATACATAAGTCGACATATTTGCTAACTTGAAAAAAACGTTGATTAAGTAAAATTATTATAAAAAATAAAACTTTTTCCAAGTAAATAGTCAAATGGAAAAAAAAATTAAAAAAGATATGGCAATAGTTTTATATGTTTTCGATTGAAGAAAAAAAAGACGAATGGTTGCTTGGTGGAGCATAACAGTGACAATTTTTATTTTTATTTAAAAGACTTTTTTCCTTTCTTTACCATTAAACTTATTCACATCACTATGAAAAGTATTATGCCTTTTAATTACATATTCATTTTCATTTTAATTCATTTTTTTTAAAGCTTTGATAACATAAAAGGCATTGTATATTACCAAATACATTATTCATAACAAAATATTTTTCGCATATCATCAGTTTGAAATGAAACACGTATGTTTGCTGGACAAATATTCTTGAAAAAAATATAAAAAAAAAAATATGTAAGCATTCGCCTGATGTTCATTCGTCGCTGTCTCATCGACGACTAAATTAAAGAAGGTAAGAATACGTGTGAATGCTATTAACAAAATTGTACAAAGAAACGCCCGAAAATGGTTAATATGGACCGCTTAATAGCGTGAAAATATTAAGAAATTTCTTGCCTTGCACCCTTGTTGTATGGACTTTACTTTAGTTTTTCAAAATAAAATAAAAAAAAATTTTCTAAAAAAACCAATAACGCACATTTCATATGTGCAACAAAACTGCACCATTCGATTTTTAAAATTGAGTGATCGAAAAAAAAAGGTTTTTGATAAGAAAATCCCAGTGTGCGTTGTACTGCCGTTAGTCTGCAAGGGGCAGTTTTCATATAAAATTCTTGGTTCCCCACCATCTTGCTTTCAGTATACAATACTCTGTAAAAATATCTTCTCCTTCTGCTTCAGGCACTTGCTTCTCTTCTATGTCTTTTTCTTCTTCTTCATTATACTGAGGTTTTACCAAAGAATTAGTAATTTTCTGCAGCTAAGCAACCGAACCTAGACGACTACTTTCAATATTGGAATTACATTTAACTGCAAAGCCAGAATAATTAATTGTGTGTTAAACTATAATAATGACATCATGTTGTGAAAGTCGACAGTTGTGTTTTGTGTCAAGAACAAATTAAGTACATATTTAAGGACATAGTGAAAGTAAGAGTTGTGCTAAAAATACACACGCACACATGTTGAAGAAAATTTGAAATTAAATACAATTATTTCATATTAATTAATTAAGTGCTATTAATATAGGGTCTTATGCAAAAAAACCTAATAAAGCGTTGCCAAGCAATGTTAAGTAAAGTTGTATTCTAAAAAAATTATTGTATAAAAATTCTAAAGTAGGCACCCACGTTTGTGAAGACTACTTTAAGTTGATATTTCCAAAATGTGTGTTTTGTACCTCAAATATTTTTATTAATATAGCAGATACTGATTCATGTTACATCTGAAAATGAAGCTAGAAGTGCCTGCTCTTATATTAAATTTATTATTTCTGTCATGTAATGGGAAACATCACCAAATTATCCAACTGATTCGAAATACATAGCAAAATTCATAAAAAAATATTAAAATAAATACAATTATACAAAAATGTTTTAGTGATGTACATACAATCAAAACAAATCGAAAAAAGCTGGATATTCAAATACTCGTTTCATTCGAATAAAACAAATTGTGATAATTTTTCACATTTTTTTTAGTTTTACTTCATGGTTGTGTTTATATGTTTTCCTATTAAGTCAGAAGCTCATATTTTTTAAATTAGGTTGCTTTACTTCAAGATAATAAAAATTTATTTAATAAAATAAAAAAAAATATTTGAATACCCGGATGAAATTGTATTCAATTTTGTACATCATAAGCTGTGAAGTGGTTGTTGAACACGGTGGTGTTACCAGTATTTATTATTAAATCACAAAATATTTAAAGTTGTCTTTTGCATATGATTTTTTAATAAAGCTATGTTAGCCTTAAAGTGCTTATCAACTACTATGAACTTTAAAGCTAAAGTAAAATATTTTTTTGCATAAGGGGGATAGTATTTAGAAAAACTTACCATAGTGAAGTTTGCAAATTAGTTTTCAAATACCACAAATGCAGTAAAATATTCATGCTGGTAACACTTGTAAGTTTTCAAATGCTTTTTATGCACGCAAACACTAGTTCATTTGTGTGGTCTTGCACACACACACACGCACACACACACACGCTTACACACTTACACACGCGCTCACACAAGAAGAACAAGAACATAAACTATTGACTAAAGTAGAGGTTGTACTTTTAGATTTACTTTCTATGTAGATGTTTCTGTCAATTTCAGTTTTCGTGGCATTACTTTTAATGAGCTACAAAGTCGTTAAGCGAAATGTTAGATAAAAATAGATAAATTTGCTGTAGAATGTCATTCTGTAATCCTAATACGGACACACACACACACACACACACACACACACACAGACACACACTCCAACACACATTAATTTCCACCTTGACAAAATAAATAATCAGTGTGTTTGAAAAATACACTCTTCCTCTTACACACCTACACACACACACCAGAATTAACTTCACTTTGGTCTTTCTTGCAGTTTTCTTTCTTTTTCAATTTTCTTTTCCTCCCAAATTCCAACTACTGCAAGATCCTCTTCAAATAAATACACAAACAAAAACTAACAAACAATTCGATTAGAAAAACGTCTAACCACAAATCGAACTAAAACGAATTGAAGATTTAGATTCTTGATTGCCGCAAGGAATTACTTTAGAACAGCGCGTTCGTTGATGTAGTCGCCGGCGACAACAGCACAAAGAACACAACCAACCGACCGTTCAACAAGAGTTTCATATTTTAACTTTATATATACATATATATATATATTTTTTTTTATTTAAACAAATTCGTTGAAATCATAAAAAAATGGTGCCACAAAAGCAATTCATTCGTGTGGAAACCAAAAATAAAAAATAAGTCAAGAGAATTTTCCTTCATTATTTCATTTCGTTATTAGGTCGTCTACGCAAATATATTTAAAACACGAATGCACAGTGGGGAAAAACAGCCCAGGGAAATTATTTTATTCATAAACAAAAAATGGTTCAAAGGAAAGTGGATCTGACCTGAATATTTTTGCATTGTTTATAATTCAATATGATTTTCGCCATATGACCACATCTTTGGGATCGGAGAAAACTTAAGCGGGAAGTTAACTTTTTGGTACGCAGTACACAGAAAAAAATACTTCTGCAATAAACAATTTTAATTGAAAATAAAACCAAAAATCAATTAAAAACGTATTTAATGCAATTAAACTTTTGCTTGAAAATAAACTATTTTTGCAATAAACACCTTCAATTGAAATTTAGCAAAAAAAAACTTTAGACACCAAAAAGCGATTTCTAAAATGCATTTAATATTTTTTGTTTATATCTTTAATTTTTTTTTATATGGTAAAAATATGTATGTATGTATGTAGTACATATGTATGTATATACATATATAACTACAAATTATGTGCGAAAATGACGAAAAAGAGTAAAAATGTATTTGGATCTAAATATTATATAATTTCAGCAAAAAACACTATTTTTATTAAAAACTTCATCGCGTTTGGTGCGCAAGCTTTTTTAACTAAAAATGCTGTCCTTAATATTTGTCTATGACCATCGTGTAGATTTTAGCTTGAAGGTATGATATTTGCAAAAAAAAAAAAAAAAAAATGGAAAAAGTTAAACCCTAATGTACATGCATACATATGTAAATACAAATTATATGAAAAAACTTTCAAAAAAAGTAATTTTTTCAGTTTTACGGAATACATGCTCTAAGCAATTGATTATATTGACTACACAGAAAATCATTATATTATTGTGGTTTGCTTATTAAGCAACATACACAAAAAGTTAAAATATACATGGCTTGGTAAAATAACTACATTTTCCTTAAATTTTACTTCACGGAAAACTTCTGAAATAACCTACATTCAGTTAATGTAAAACTTTTTTGAGTGTAGTTTTATGCTGGGTGTATCAAAAAACAATCAATATGAGGGCAATTATGAATAAAATTCCGCGGAAAATTTTTCCCTGGGAACAATTCCAATTAATAGCAAGTAATAGGGAAAACAAAAAATTCTAATTGGAAAAGGGAGAAATTTCACTCGCGATTTTATTCATGATAGCCCTGAGTAACTAACAATAAAAACGAGTGACGAATACAATCTATCAATTTAAATCACAAATTCATAGCGATATATATGTTGGATCGATGTCATTAAGAGATTTACAAACGAAATGGAATTTTTGAGTTAATGCTGCAGAATTTCTTGCAAAATCCACTCTTGAAAGTGTAGTAAAGGGCACGTTCGCAAATTCAGCAAATTTGTGCATCTATGCAGCAATTCTGCAAAGACTACTAAGATTACGAGCTTTAAAGTAATTTTCGAATGTATTAATATTCTTTTCTGGTAAGATTCTTTAAATGTCATATTCCCTTTTTTCATTAAATCTTTGATAACATAAAATGCATTGTATGTTACCAAATGCGTTATAATAAAATATTTTTCGCATATCATAAATTTGAAAAGCAATACCTGTGTTTTATGGATGAATATTCTTGAAAAAACTAAGTAAGCATCCGCCTCATGCGCATTCCTCGCTGTCTCATCACAAAACATACAGAAGTGTCACGAGATGGAAGATAAGGGCATTTTTCTGTTTGTCTCCTTTTCCCTCAAATTTTGTCGGCGTTTTTATTTTGATTCTTCTTTCGAGTAGAATAAAATTACAAAGCTTTTTATTAGGTGTGTTAATTGGCAAGTAGTAATACATTACAGTATCAAATACACTATACTTTTCTCTTTTTTACACGAATTTAAAAAGACCTGATTGGACCTCTTTTACCTGTCACTTTCTTCAATTCTATGTATTCTGTGGTCTCATCGATTAATAAATCGATTTTTAATAATCTCATCTACCACTCATTTCTCGCGGAATTTTTTTCATAATTGCCCTGTATTTGATTTATATTTTCATTCTCAGCTTTACTGTCAAACGTTGCAAGTTTTCCTTTCCAATAAGAAAACTAAATACCGAAAACGATACTAATCACGATTTTAGTTTGCATGCCATTATAATGCCACACATGCACACACACACACACACACACGCACCCATGCATACACATTAATTATTACTGTTACAACAACCCAGCAAAAATTTACACATTACCTTTAGAACTACTTGCCATATAATGACTTACTTTTCTGATTGCCAATTTTCATTACTCGCTTACAAATCACATTACCAAATATTAAAAAAAATGATGTGCATGTTGCTAAATGAAGATAATGATTTTTTTAGATGAAATAGATTACGTAAAATGTTGACAAATAAAAAAAAGTAAGTACTTCTCAAGAATCGATTATTTTAGTCTCACGCCTTGTTAAAATCATTAAGTTGGTAATCCAGTAAGGAATAGCTTCCACCAAAAATGCTTAATTCCAAATTCGATTACCTTTTTTGAAATTTTTTGCTGGGAATATACACATTATAAACAAACGACCTTCTCAATGATTTGTTGTCAACATTGTTGGTGCTTTTGCTTTATAGATTTTAAATGAGCGTAAATTTAACAAGTGTGTGTGTGTGTGTGGGTGTATGTGTGTGTATGTGTGTGTTTGTGTGTTTTTGTGTGTGTGTGTGTTTCCTTTGTTAATTCACGAAATGTTAAAAATTATTGTGTGAAGAAACATGCAACCACAGGAAGGCGCGCCAAAAACTTTGAAACTGTATATACATACATACATACATATGTATGAGTTAAGGCGCTACATATTGGGGTTTGTTTAAGTATGTATTTACATATAGCCTGCGCTGTAGCCGTATTCACAAAAAAAACACTCGCAAAAGGTTTACATACAAAGCATATCGTATAAGTAAAATTTATTAATTAATAAACCTTTGTATTCCATATTTCTTCTAAATAAAAGTCATTTAACAAAATCTTTTTTTTCAATGCTTCCATTTCTAAACGTCATCAGAAAAATTTTTAAAAGTTATTTCTTAAGTGGCCTATCTTTTATAAGCATTAGATTAGATTAGGGATGGCAACTTCAGTCAGCCGAATACGAAAGAAGTTTTAAGACCGACTCTTGTATGGTGGTGTTATTCATATTTTATTAATGATACGCTGCTCAGTACTGACTTAAAAAAAATCAATTAATCAATATGAAAATGTAAAGAATTTATTTATTATTGGTTGGTAGTTATGGCAACTAAAGCAATATTAATACATACGAGTATTGTAATTGTGTGTTTACTATTTTAATTTTTTAGTTTTTTTAGTACTTTCACCTTGGTATAAAATAAAGATAACGAAAAGCAAATATTTTTTTTAGGAAAAGTTCTTTTAATAGCTATTTAATTTTTTATCTTACCATTAAAAACTTAATTATACCGGAGGAAATTTTTATTAATGCAACACAGGAAATAATAACAACGTTCTAATGTCTGATTTTGGTAGAGCTGGCCAAAATGTACTCGCATATTATACGAATTTGGGAATTTTTAAAAGTTACAAGAGGGTCTTATTTAAGGCACAATCAGACGTGTCATACAATAACGTCAGAGCCATAAACATAAACTTATTTCGTATGAAAACTTAAAATGTTGAAGACACATTTCAAATGTTTTTCCCAAGATAAACAGAGTACTATTTCTGTAACATTTTTTTATGAACAATTCGTTCAATTATTTTTATATGTACCTTGGCAACATTTCGCGTGAAATGTTGAACAGAGTACCTACCAGGCTTTATGAGCAAAAACTTCCTGCTGCTGATTTAAAATTACCACTAATCCATATTAATTTTAAACGAAAAACTTAAAATCTAACCTTAATAAATATCATTGATTTAATATTTATCACTGTTAAAACAGCATGGTTATGGCTACATTAAATTAAACTCAGGTTGCTTCAAATAAAATGCTTTTAAATAAATTTTATTTAACATGATTTTTCATGTTATTTAAGTGTCAAATGCATGTCGTTTCAACTTGAAATAAGTTTGATTCAACACGATTCTTTACTTTGATTTAACTACAATGGAATATAAAATAAAGTTATTTTAAAAGGAAATATTTTCTTTGAAAGTCATTTTAAATCATGTTATTTTCACATGAAACACACATGAGGTCAAACAATTACCGAAAAATGGTAAATTAACATTATTTTCATAGATTTAAATATTAAATTTTTCTTTGTGTAGTAATAAGGGCGCTTTCCACTGTCAAAGTTGTCAAAAGTCCTTATTGAAAGACGCTTTATATAAATACATACATATATGATGTATGTAAGATGCAGTTCGAAAAGAAACTCAATTTAAATCAAAACATTGATACATTAAAAGAGAAAATCTTTTGTGCCTGGAAATTCATTAAATTTTTGTATCTGCGATTGACAGAATATAAAAATCATTGAGGCTTGCTCTTCTGCACACAACACAGACATACAACTTTATTCACAAAGAATTCCTTTTCTCCTACCATTTTAATTTTTTTTTAGAGGCAAGACAACAAAACATACATAACAATTAACAAGTTTTAAAATAGTCTAACACAAGGTAAAAATGATTAAAATGATATACATACAAACAATATATGCAAAATTAATTAAATATTTACAGTGCGGATAACCAAAGTAACATACATAAATATTTCTCGTAATTTTCTTTTAATTTGTGGTTCTAATATGAAGTTTTTTATTTGACAAATAACAAAGCTGGCTTTAGTAGAAAAGTTATTTTGTTTGAATGTGAATTTGGAAATGTGTGAGCAACGAGAGACTGGTTTAAATAAAGCAGATTCTGGCAGTTTAATTTTTAAAAATTTGTTTCGAGACGTATCTTGGCAAGAGTCCGCACGATACTGTTCCTCGACACTTGTAGCAATGAATCTCAGGCGAAGTCAAATAACTAATGACATGATTACAAAACTTAAAAAATAATGCGCCTACTTAACACCAGAGGCTCTGCATTTATGTCAAACAAATTTAAAAAAAACTACAGTGGCGGATTTGTATAAAAAGAAAACAAAAATTTCTCTATTGGATCAGTTCTTTGCTAACCAGGATGATAAGTAGTTAATTCATTTTATAGAGCCTTGATTGTGAATCCGCAGTAATTGAACAAAAAGCATGCATATCCTGAGAATTTTTATCGACCCTCATTGTTCCAAAAATAATTAATCATTATTAGACGAAAATAAGTCAACACAACTGTAATAATATATAGATATAGATACGAGTACATATAAACATCTGTTACATACGTAACTACATATGTATGTAAGTATGTCTGCTATGCACATGCATATACTCCTACCTCTCATAAGTTGTTAATAATCTATTATCTAGCAAAAAAAAAAAAAACATCTTAAAGGATTTTTTTCTAGCACAAAAGACAATAAATGTTGTGCACAAGTATCAACAAGCAATAATAGTTTTCGTTCTATGAATGTTTTTTTTTTGTGTAGCTCTCTAGTATAAACGAGTACGTTTATTATGGATTGCAACAGAACAATATTTAGAATATATGTATGTATGTACTACATACATTTTTTATAACAAGAAAAGCAATAAAAATAAAAACATTCACACAAAAAATGAGCAACAATAGTAACACAACAAAGTTACCAAAACAAAAAGGCAAAACAAAACAAAAAATACTCAAGAGTGATGGTATTTTGGTGCGTTTCGGGTATTTTTTGGTGCTTTTTGCCTCCTCATAAACGCGAAATTTTGCTAATACCCTTTTTTAAAAAGCGGGTATTTTACAGTGCTTTTAACAATTTCTTACAGTGCTTTTGGTGCTTTTTTGTTAAATAAAAATATTTTTAATTTAAAAAACTAAAATATTTTTGAGCGCTAATAGATAGCAGCATCTTTTAACTGAGGCTTCTTATTTTTTTTTTCAATGACAATAACGAAACTATGTTAAAAACAATGTAGAAAACTTTTCATAATTGGGATTAAAAAATTTAATTTTTTTTTGCAAAATAAAAAACGGAAGTAACTGGAAAGTACCACAATTCTCTGCATAATAATTGATTGGAAGTAGTATGCAATAAGCATTTGTTAAAGCTTATACAAATGTTTAATCATACTATAGGGTGGTTAAATTTTAAGGGCCGATTTCGGAATTTTCATAAGGCTGTTAATTTGTAAGTGCAAAGTAAATCAAAATGTTCACGTTTACAACAAAATGTAGGTAAATTTGTATTCAACGCACAAGAGTGGTTAAATTTTAAGGGCCGATTTCGATTGAAAGAATGAGGTCATCAATATTAGTCAGTTGTTTTAGACAACGAGTAGCCAACCTCCAATTTTATCATATCGTATTGACGTGCTGTCAATGTTGACAACTGGAATAAAGGTGAATATCGCAAAAACAAAAACTTTTAAGTTAAGAGTACTTAAGAAAAGAGTGACGCTTTTAATGTATTCTTTATGTGTAAATGATTTTTCAGTAACATACATACATACATATCTTAATCTAACCCAGTTGGCCACGTCTTTAAGACATCTTTGACGACGGGTACAAGACAATGGTAAGTCGTAGAAGACATACATAATCGTTGACGAAATTTTCATACAAATGGTGGCGAGGTCACACAAGACCAGATGAGCGACATTGTCGCTCAGATTGTCCTCAACAAGGCTTTATTGAAGACAAAACATGTGACACTGTCGCTCAGATTGTCATCAACAAGGCTTTATTGAAGACATAACGAGGGACATTGTCGCTCATATTGTCGTCAACAATGCTTTATTGAAGACACAACGAGGGACATTGTCGCTCAGATTGTCCTCGACAAGGCTTTATTGAAGACAAAACGTATGACACTGTCGCTCAGATGGTCCCCAACAAAGTTTTATTGAAGAGAAAACGTGTGACATTGTCGTTCAGTAGTCATGAACGCCGATTTCTTTTAAATTGTCCATTAGAAAACTTAATCTACAGACGACATGTCGTACATGAATCGTCGAAGACAATGTCGTCTAGGACGATTTGGACAAGTGGGAAGCCTAAGCTTCACCTACTATTGAATGTATGTACATATGTATGTGTGTATATGTTACTATATTATTTGACTCCTGGTTTTTTAGGGTTCCGTACACCAAAGGTGAAAAGGAACCCTATTGTTTTCGCTACGCTGTCCGTCTGTCCGTCACACGGTATTTCCTCAGGAACCGTAACAGCTACGGACCTGAAATTTGGACACAGTATGCAGAACCTTGGCCGCTACAACAACAAATACATGAGAATTAAAAATTAAAGAGTATTCCAAAACGAGCAATGAAATATGTTAAAATCCCATGTAATATACATACAATTGTATGAACATATGTATATTGAAACTTGAAATTTGTAAAATTAGTGTATTTTTATACAGACTACAACAATTAACACTAAAATTTAAAAAATTTAAATTAAAGGGTGGTCCATCAGTTAATGCAATTTTGACTATGTAATTTTGACAATTTGCTATATCTTGGAAACCGTAAGAGGCAAACACTTGAAATTTTCAAAAACGGTAAAACTAAAAAAACCGAAAATTATAAAATCGCCAAACCAAAAAAAAAACGCCAAAAATTAAAAAAAATCGCCAAAACGAAAAAAATCGCCAAAATTAAAAAAAATTCTAACACTAAAATAAATCGCCAAATTCGAAAAAATCGCCAAAATGAAAAAAACGCCAAAATTAAAAAAAATTTAAAAAAATCGCCAAAACGCGAAAATGTCGCCAAAACTAAAAAAAAATTTAAATAAACCAAAAAATCGCAAAAATTAAAAAAAATCGCCAAAAATAAAAAACGCGAAAATGAAAAAACGCCAAAAAACCGAAAAAATCGCCAAAACAAGAAAATAAAGTGTCTAAACTAAAAAAGAGCCAAAACTTAAAAAAAATCGCCAAAACCGAAAAAAACGCAAAAAACGACAAAACAAAAAAACCGAAAAGACCCCAAAAACGAAAAAAATGCCAAAACTATATATTATATAGGAATTTTATATTATATAGAATTTATTAAAACAAAATCTTGATTAATTTAATAAAAATAAGTATGTATTTTACATACTTATTTTATTTTATTATTATTTATTTATTATTTATTATTTATTATTTGTTTTACATACTTATTTTTATTAAATTAATCAAGATTTTGTTTTAATTAATTTGTTAATAAATTCTGTTATTACATCTCAAATACTTTGTTTATTTTGAAGCAAAAATTTTAAATTATATTTTGAGCCTTTACACTCTAAACTCTCCTTTTTGAATGACTTAATGTATTAAAATTAAAAAAAATATGTTCGTGCTTTTTACCCTCTTTTTCGTATTTTATTGCACTTTTTACCCTTTTTGCAGCAGTTAATGTGCTTTTGCTCTTCGTAGAGATACCAACACTGATACTAAAAGGTCCTTGTACGAAACACTAACACGCATTCAAGTTATCACACATACATACATACACACACGCTCGTGTCAAATGCATGTACACAATGAACTAAAGGCCGGTGCACATAGAATCCGTCATACATTAAACTTCGCCTTCTTCAACTGACAGACATGTTCTGATTTAGATTTTCGTGTTTTGTGGCAGGAAAATTAAAATAAAACAAAATAAATAAACGAAATAAATAAAAAAAAAATTCGAATTTAATAAATAAAAAGGAGAACCAACCTATTGAAGCTGTTTAAATGCTTCCATAAATAAAGTACTCATAGCGCGAAGCTTCTCCGTCAGTGCATTAATGTCAGTTAAAAAAGGTCATTGCTATATTTTGTGGGTACTTTTTTTTGGAACGAAAAGTACTCGTACCGTTTTGGAAATGTCTATTTAGAATTTAGTACAACTAAGGAGTAAGATTATCGAATCTTGTGATCACTTTACTAGTACTCGTATATACAAAACACCCATGAAGTATTAAATGAAAGCTTTTAATACCAATATGTTTGAAATTTTTCTTTGCCGCACATCTTTGTCATTTATTGCCAGTAACAGCTTTTACATTTTTGATAAACACAACCACGACAACTAAAAGGTAAAATTAACAACTTATAGATCACATACACAGCAACAAGCATGACATATGGGCTATTCCACGATCTAAAGGCCGTGATACTCTATCATATATATACAACCCTGGTGTGATGAATTGTTATTGTCTTTTGAAAATGTTCATAAACTCTATTATACCAGAGTTGTATTTTTTCGTAGATCGCACGACTTTTAGTCGTGCTGATAGTGTATCACAGCCAGCGTTGCTGTTGTGATACTAAAGTACCACTTTTGACCCTTTTTCGTGCCAATGACACTTGTTATGACCCTTTTTAAATTTATCCCTTTGTATAATTTTAACAAAATGTATGTCTTAGAGCAATCATAGGCTCAAAAATTGGACAGAGCATAGTCTAGCACATCAGGTATTGGAAAAAGTGCTGATCGTCCAGTTGGCGATATTCGGTTCGATTGTATCGATCATTTTATTGAGAAAATATTGCAAAAAATCTGACACCCAAATTCCTGATTCCAAATGCAAATTATTTCTAGGAGCATCACAATTAAATAATATGTATGTAGTTATTTTAACTTCTCAAATAAAACTTTTTCTAAATAAAATTTTTGAAACCCGAGAATCTAAGACAGTCTTCCCTATTCTTTACCTGGCGTTCGTTCCTGTTTTTTCACCTGTAAGTCAAAACTTACGGTTCTTTTGACTATATTATTATTAGCTTCATCCGATAATTTTTACGATGTGGCCAGTTAGAGGGTTAACACTGACCTAAAATTAAAGTATGTATGTTGATTAATTTCATTTTGGTCTAATGTAGTTATTTTATTAATTGTTAAAATTAGTGTTTCTTTTTTTTCTATTGAAATAAATGTTATTTTTCACAAAAAACTTGATCCTATTTTACTATAAAATATACTTTTTTGACCCTTTTTTTCTCTTCAATACCCTTTTTATGACACTTTTTCAAAATTTTCATAATTAATTTTTGTTTTTAGAAAGTGTAACTTTTTTTTAAGACTAAAAATTACACAAAGTATTTATTTAAATTATTATTATTATTATTTTACACATACATATGCATGTATTCAATAAAATACCCTATACCGCATAGTGCATAGATTCCTAGGAATACCTTTTTCACTAGTACATTGCTATAAAATTAAAAGAGACACAAAGTGCATTTTTTTCTTTTTTCAGGCATGTTTTATATATGATTATTTATTATTTTTTATTTCAAATCTAAATTATATCAAGACCAGGCGTACATCATTTGCAGCACCCTTTTGAAAATTATTTACAAGAATTATTTACGAAAAACAAAGAATATAATACAGCAAAATACATTTGAGAAAAAAACACTGCAGTTGATACTACAACACCAACAGGAAATCTTTTTGTTAAAGGTTGTATAGCAGCAGAACTGTTGGTAACAGTTGAACAGTGGAACAAAAAATGCTTTTAGAAATTTGATGAATTTTGAACTAAATAAACTTAAATGAAGGCAAGAGCAAATATGTTTCTTTTAAGGTAAACAAAAAGGAGGCTTAAAGGCTCAATCAGACGTGACATAACCATAGCCATACACGCAAAGAAAAGATATGGTTGTAGAATGGTTGAGAAAACAATATTATGTTCTCTGAAACAAATGTGTGGTCGTTGAAAACTAGTTATTGTTATTTTAAACATTTATTTCGTTACGATAAACAGAGTAATATTTGAATTTAATAATTACATTATAACATCCATAAAAAAGTGTTATATAGTTAGAGTTTAACAATATAGTTTTGTTAAAAATGTATGACTACAACATAATTTGTATTATTATTTAAAAATAATGTAATGTAAATAACAATATAATGTTATCCAAAACCATACTATGCTAAGTTTTAAAAAAATCTTTTTCAGAAACATCTGTCAGTTCAGTATTTCGTTTCTAAGCTGCTATCGGTAGTGCACGGGTGGTGTTAAATAAATGAATAAATAATTAAAGAATAAACAAAAGGGTAGAACAATAAAAATTTATAAAAATTTATCTATCTCTTTATACAGACATGTCTGTATGTTGTGTAAATATACTTTTCTATATATACATTTTATTTCAACAATGTTAATTTATTTTTATTTCGAATTTAACGCACAGCTGTTTCTACAATAAATATGTGATTAAAAAACAAAATAGTATTATTATATTAAATAATACTGTGGTCGTATTTAACCATATTAATATAATATTAGATTATGGCATGGTGAGTCTCAATTATATTTTAGTCACATCTAACAATAGTGTTGTCATATTTACAATACTAACAAAGTTCTTCATCGTTTTTGTAGATAATGTTATTATCAACTCAGATAATAATATTATTAAAGTTTGCTTTTCTATTAACAATAATATGATATGACTGCAACCATATAATTCAATCATAGTATGTTGCTTTTTGATTATGATTACCTCAACCATATTTTTTCTTTGCGTGTAGAAAACAGCCGTTCAAACCAAACTAATGGGCAACACTGTATTTGATGGTAAATAGGTGACTCGCCATAACGCCATAACTCTCACCATAGAAACCAATTGAATTTTGGTTTGGTTATGGTTATGGTTATGGCATTATGGCTATGTCACGTCTAATTTAAGCTTAAGTCCTAATATGGTAAAATGGATATACGAGTACATACAAAGCAGTTATACGTCCAAATCTGACATATGGATCGCTGGTATGATGGACCGCTACAAGTAAAAAATAGATGGTGGTCCAACTATATAGAGTTCAAAGAAGTCTACTGACGGTTTTTACAGCGAAAATGAAATGCATATAGACAACGCTGAACCACCAGCAAGTAAATTTTAAATTAAAATGGACTTATGACAATATGTCGAATAATAAATTTCTTAAATGAAATTTATTGTTTTTAAACTAGCAACTGTTGATGGCTTCAACATCAGATCTATAACAAAAAGTTTATTTTAAAAAAATATTTTTCATATACCCAATTAAACATTTACAAGAGCGATTTTTTTCAGTGGAACAGCACTAAACATGTAATAGTTCTGTTCTGCTTTTAAGAATTTTCTCTTCTTGGTGACCATTGCTTTAGAGATTCAAAATTAGGAAAGAGAGACGAAATTTTACTGGCAACCAGTGTTGCCAGAAAATTATGATGAGAAAATGCTAAATCGGTCAAAAAATTCTGCTAAAATGTTCTACAGAAAAAAAGTATAATGCCAGATTTAAATGAAGAAAATTATTGAAATAGCTTTGAATTTCATGTTTACACAATATTATTATTAATATTTACAGGTATTTTTAACACATACAAACATAAGATAGTGAATATTTGGTAATTTTTGGAAATGTTACAATTACGTTTAAATTTTTTTAACGCACTAACTCAAAATATTATTTTATTTATTCAATAAAATATTTTTTTTATTAAAAATATATTGAAATTGATTATTGATTATTGAAGGGCTCTCTGGATCCCATGCGCATTTAACTGTTGCTAGTGCAGATCATCAGGGAACCTTTATCCTGCAATGCATATATATTTATGAGAAAAATCCTATATACAGAAGAATAATTTTAACAAATTTAAATTTTTTTTTGTCAACAAATTCTGCCAGAAAGCATTTAGCAGAATTTTTTGAAAGTTGAATGCTTTTTAACTAATGAAAATTACAGATCTGGCAGTGAAAATGCTAAAATGGCAACAATGGTGGCAACATGCGTTCGTGGTGGCTCATACAAACGTAAAATGTAAATAGTATAGGTTGCCGATCGCTGATCTAGTAAGACTTCTCTTAAGGGATTTAGTTTGATCTAGACTCGGACGAGTAGTGTGGTATACATCAAAAAGGAATCTCTATTATATTTGATTACCTGTAGGTACCAGGCAGCCATTTAAACCAACAACCCAACCAAACATTCTCAATGGATGGTTGCATTTAACCAAGTTTCCCTTTATCATTATTATATTTGCTTTCTCTGCTAAAGTATTGTACTCTTGGGGACTTCCAATAAGAATTGTATCGAACTCATTCAGTAGCTCGTTTTTTGACATAAACCAACCAATGATCAATAAATTCAGTGAAGTGTGACTTTGACCCGCACACGAAAGGTTCCGTACGGACACTAAATATGTAATTCAATACAAACTTTAGCCTATATAATACATAGTTTTGGAATTTTTTTTGTTTTTTTTGTTTTTGGGTTTTTTCCGGTTTGGAATGTTTTTTTAGTTTTGGGTTTTTTCGGTTTTTGGCGATTTTTTTTAAGTTTTGGCGCTTTTTTTAGTTTTTGCATTTTTTCTCGTTTTAGCGATTTTTTTTTCGATTTTTGGCGTTTTTATAGTTTGGCGATTTTATTTTTCATTTCGGCGATTTTTTTTTCATTTTGGCTATTTTTTTATTTGGACGATTTTTTAGTTTTGACACCTTTTTCGCGGTTTGGCGAAATCAATGCACATTAGGACTTCCCTCGGTATCGTTTTACCTTCTGACACTTTGCTACTTTTCTAAGCTAATAATATGGTATGTTCGTTCTTCAAATTACTTAAATATTCCGTTTATGCGAGAGACCTCACATACCAATTTGGTAGTTCCACTTTTAGATGCTTGTCCCACCGTTCAAATAGTTATATTTTTCTATACGAGTTGAATTCACTTTGGCTGGTTAGTTCGTGTTGCAAGTTTGTTCGACTGGATAAGTGAGTGTTTGTGTTCGTGTATATAATTGTATGGCTGGTTGGTTGTTTGGGAAATATTAAAAAAAATTAAATACAACGTAAAACTTTGGCGCACGTGTGTACAACCAATTTCTATACATTTCACATTGTTTTCACACAATTCGAACGGCAAACAGACGAAGAGAGAAGAGATGATGTGCTCAGTGTTGCCATATTTATTTTTCAAAAATCTTCAAGTCGAGCAAAAAAAATTTTTTTTGTTACCAAAAATCTTTTTTGTTATTTTATTGAATGAAAATGAGTTAAAATTTATTTTGTTTCTTGTAAACTATTAAAAGTAAAGCCAAATAACACAAAATATTTACTGTATAGAATATGTGTAAGATTATAATGAATAATAACAATCAGAAAATTTGTAAGTAGTTTAGTGAAAAAATCCCTCAATAATATATAAAAAGTACCAAAAGTAAAATTTTTAAAAATGTTATTTTTTGATAAGAAATTTTTTTTGTCGTTTTAACATGTTATGCATGTCTAAAAACTTCACATATGGTAGCACTGGATGTGGTCTTTATTGTATTAGTGTGTGCATGTGTCATGTGATTGTGTTTACCTGTGTGTGTGTGTGCCTAAGTTTCTCTCTCTCTCGCTGGCTGTGTGTCAATGTGTGTTTAGTGTATAGTGTGGCAGTAGTCATAGCATATTTTAAGGCATACAAATAATTAAAGAAGAAGAAACAACACCGATAAAAAGTTGGTAGTTAGACTGTTGTTACCAGTAGACAATGATTTCAAAATATTTTTTAACGTTAGCCAGAAAGGATGTGGCCTTTTTGTTGCTCTCTCTTAACAAACGGTAGAAAACGACACAACGTTTCAGTTCAAGCACTTTAGAAGCTTCTTGGCTTTATTTAGTTTGCTTCGTTATTTTTTTTTTTTTTTTTTTGTTAGAAAACTCATTAATTGGAAAATGTAGTTTTAAATAAAATACATGTTTCATCCATCGTTAACAACAATATTATTGTAAAATAATTTTTAATTAATTGTTGTTTTCAAAGGAGCAACACCATAAAAATTGTTGCCTTAAACAAAACTGAGAAAAAATATATAAAAAAAATAACAACATACAGGAAATTTGTAATGAATTCTAGCGCATATAAAAAATAAAAAAATATATATAAGTGCTTTATTTTCACTTTATTTTCATATTGTTATGTAAACGCTAGAGTATTGATCGTAAATAAGTGCAATTACCTGAGGAGTGCCTTTAGTATTTGCTTTTAGGCGCAGGTCTTTAATTCAGCCTTAATATAGGCAAAAAGAAAGAAAACACAGCAATTTATCATTTTATAAATGTTAAACACTTCCACAAATGTTTTAAGGCAACTAATTGTAGAGAAAACCAAAAACGCAACTTACAAACATGAATGTCAGTAACAAAGTGAAGTTAGTCGGTGAATGTTGCTAAAAATTCGATCAAATAATAAATAAAAAAACACAACTGCATGAAGAAAGTCATTACAAATATAAATTAGCACGCAATTATAGTTTCTAGTTTCTAGTACTTTTTTTTTAATTATATAAACAAAAGCCTTGAAATAGGCAGTGATTACATAATACTAAATATACGGGCTTATTTATAAAAAAAAATATTTTTCTTTTATAAAAAGAGGTTTGTGAGAGCATTTTGTTAATGAAAATCGTTTAAAAAATAAGATACATATGTAATCATATAACTAAAGCAAATAAAAACTGCATTTAATAAATAATATTAACAAAAATAGTGTTTTTTATAAAACCAAATTTAGTGAAATTAAAAGTAACGTTTTATTTTAAATTAACTTTAAAAATAACAATAAAACTATTGAATAATCTAGTTAAATGAAATGATCTCCTTAAATCGGAGAACAGATTTTTCTCAGCAAATCAAGAAAAAAATATAAGATATTTCGCGACATAACATCCAAAATAGCTCAAGCGACATAATTTTTGAACTTCAATTTTTGATAAAAATTGATTATTTGCGATCGTAAATAGCCGATTTTCGTCAAAAAAAAAAAAAAAAAAAAAAAAAAAACAAGTCCGAAAAATGTGTCGCTTAAGCTATTTTAGCGGTTATGGCTCGATATGAGCCGTTCGTTTTCAAAAAGAGGCAAATAAATTTTTGCAAATTGCTTTGAAAAAAAAACAAGCATAACAAGTTCAACCTATAAATGCTATAATTTAAATTTTTTTACAAGCTGACGTATCTCACTTTCAAAATCAAGGGTTTATATATATGAAATATTTTTTTTATTGAAAATTTTTTCCAACAAAAATTGCAACGGGTTTGTTCAAACAACCCGTAACAAAAAAGAAAAGAAAAATAACAATAATAATAATGTTGAAGTCTTAAACTAGGCAACAGTTTGAAAGAAGCCTTTAAGTATGCAATGCAATATTAGTAAAATGCGCCAAAAATTAATTACCAGCGGAGAATTATAAAAAAGCATCAACTGCAATCATCATAAGCCACAGCGAAATATCTTGGAATAGTTCTTTTTTAGGACTCCGTACACCAAAGGTGAAAAGGAAGCCTATTGCTTTCGTTACGCTGTATGTCTGTCCGTCACAGGGTGTTTTCTCGAGAACCGTAAGAGCTACGAACCTGAAATTTTAACAGAACATTGGTCGCTACAACAACAAATACATGAAAGTTAATAACTAAAGGGTGTTGCAAAACGAGCAACGAAAACTTTTCAAATCCAATGTAATATAAATACAATTGTCGGGTAAGTTCTGCATTCCAGATGAAATTAAAACGTGTGGAATTGCTGCAGAATTGTTGTTGGAAATATGTATGTATAACAACAATGCTATGGCAATTCCGAACGATTTAATTTCACGTGGAATACAGAACATACCCATATACATATGTATATAGACACTTGAAATTTGCAAAGTTAGTGTATTTTTATACAGACTACAAGAATTAAGACTACAAGTTAAAAAAAAATCAAAATTAATAGTATTTTGACTATGTAACTTTGACAACTTGCTGTAACATGGAAACTGTAAATTTTCAAACAACGCTAAAGCTAAAAAAATCCCAAAATTATAAAATCGCCAAAAACCGAAAAAGTCGCCAAAAGGAAAAAACGCCAACCTAAAAAAATCTCTAAAACTAAAATAAATCGCCAAGAACCGAAAAAGTCGCCAAAACGAAAAAACGCCAACCTAAAAAAATCTCTAAAACTAAAATAAGTCGCCAAGAACCGAAAAAATCGCCAAATTTAAAAAAGCGCCAAAAATCAAATAAATCGCCAATTTGAAAAAACCCCCAAAAAACCGAAAAAAGAGCCAAAACTAAAAAAAATCGCTATATATACAGCCATGTCACAGAGCTCAATTCCATTCGGAAACGGTATTCAATCCGTATTTTGGTGCTTTCGAAAACGAAAAACGAAAAAAAATTCGGAATGAAATCACTTTTAATTTCATGGACGGAATTAACATTTTCTGCATGTTAAAGTAAAAAAAAAACATTTTAAACAATTTTTTTTCAATTAAGAATACTATTTTTCATTTATTTATTCAAAGCTGCATTACAATTATTTAGTTTTTATTTATTTATTATGCAAATTTCTCAAGTCATTACAAAAATAAAATCAACAGAACAATATGTACGGAATTGGTTTCTTTGGTATTGCCATACCATTTTTGTATGTACTTTATCAAAATCTTCATATTGGCAGCACACAAAACAAAAAAATACAAGGCAGAATTAAAATATGCATACAAAAAAAATTAAAACGCCTAAACATAAGCCACATTATCATTTACTACAAAATTATGTTGCCACACTTGTAAGCAGGGTGACCGATGACATTTTTCAAAAAGTGGCACCAAATAGGGGATTTATCAAAAAAAAGGGGCAAAATTAAAAAAAAAACGAGAAAACTGCACTAAACTTTTTATTTTTAATGTATTTTCATATAACTCACCCTAAATAAAGGGAGTCAAAAAGTGGCAAGGCAGTCGAAAAAGGGGAAACGCAGTCGAAAAAGTGGCAAATTGCCACTTTAGTCGGTCAAACGGTCACGCTGCTTGTAAGATTAAGCGTTTTTTTCGGATTGATGAAAAGCATCGGAAAATGAAGCTATAAAATGAAATTTGAACGGAATGGTTGATACGGAATCAAAACCATTCCGAACGGAATCTGTGACACGGCTGATAAAATAAATCGCCAAAAAAAAAAAACGCAGCCTAAAAAATCTCTAAAACTAAAATAAATCGCCGAAACCGAAAAAACTCCCACCAAGACGCAAAAAAAAACGCCAAAACTAAAAAATTTTAAAAATAAAATATAATAAATACATATCGCACTTGATCAACAAGAGGGTATTAACTCAGAATTTTAAAATTTTCAGTAGAGACGAAAAACTGTTTGTGGTTACATTTTAAATATATTTATATTTAAATATATTTACACACAAAAAAATATAAGAGGTAATATTAACTAAGCTTGCATAGGTAACATTTTTTTATATGAAAGTAAATAACTTGGGGTTTATTAACTATGCAGTTAGGTAATTTGTACATTACACTTTACCTAAAATCCAAGTTAATATAACTATTACAATTAGGCATCTTCTTCAAAATTATTTGTATTGAATTGTTTTCTATTTTATTGTCAAAAAAAAATATTTGAAGAAGGTACAGTATGTCAAGTAATTGTTTTGACATAGTTAAAATCGTTGTAAATTTTGACTTTTATCGTCAATATTTTTTTAATTTTTTGGATTATGAATTTTTTTGTAGTAGATTTCATTTTACTTACATTTAAGTTATAAGCAAAATTAAAAATGAGAGCATAAAAATTACATGAAAACCAAAAAAAACTCAAAAATCTCTTTGTCAAGAAAATGTTTTTACATCCTTGTATTATATAGTAAAATATATAAAAAAATCTTAAGGTGTACAAAAAATAAATATTTTTTGTGGCCGACATTGGCATCAAACCGGCTTGTAAAACAACTTCTCATGGAAAAAAAATTTCTTTCCCAAATATTCCGCTGAAATTTCTCATTTTCCCCTCGTATTACTGTTCTGTTGGTTGACAGCGCGAGTAAGGTTGGCTTTATGGCTACTAAATATGCAAATTTTCAATTTTTATTAAGGTATTGACCTCAAACATGAGGCACTTTGGGTATGAACATTGGGTCTATTCAATTGCGGTAAAGTTGTGGATACTCCATCTCAAGATCCAGATCTATCCCTATTCAAAATTCAAAATTTATGGGTTTAATTTAAAAAATAGTGTTTCGAAATGATATTTCGAGAACTAAATGGAGTTAAGAACAGTAATACGAGGGGAAAGTGAGAAATTTCAGCGGAATATTTGGGAAAGAAATTTTTTTCCATGAGAAGTTGTTTTACAAGCCGGTTTGATGCCAATGTTATTAAAAAATGTAAAAAGTCTTTGATTATTATTTTATATCGCGAAGATGGCTAAAATTCATGACCATTATCCAATTATAAATAGTTAATTTAACCAAAATCCATGATAATTTGCCGCATTATATATGTATAAATTTACTTTGCTATTTAGATAATTCACAAAAAGTAAAAATATGAATTTACCTAGTCGTTAAGGAGTTTTAACTAAAATTTTAGTTGATTTTTCGAACATAGAAATCAACTAAAATTTTTGTTGAATTATCTAAAAATCTTTGTAATACCCTTTCACTTAGTTAAAATTATACCATAATTTTAGGAAATATAGCCTATGAATTTTTTTGTGTGTACATTGGCGCATAGTCATAGTCAAAACAAAGTATACTTTATGAGTTTATGAAAACCAGTATTTTGTATGGCAATACCGGTTTTAAACTCCTTAAAGTGTACTTTATTTATGACTATGACTATGCGCCATTGTTTTTGTTTTAAAAGCTTGCAATTATTTCTATGTTTCGAAAAGAGTTACACATCAGAAAAAAAATTTAGCAATTTTATCATAAAAACAGTCACATCTCGAACTAAAACTATAAAGTAAAACAAATTTTATCAAAAAAAAGTGGTCAAAATACGTGGAAATTTTTACAGTAGATAGATATTGATGTTGTTAGTTTATTTCTTGCAAAAAGTGAGAATTAAAAAATTTTGACTTAATTAATACCCTCTTGTTGATTGAGTGCGCTATATGTATGTATGGCATATATCGTTACCTTAATAAAGAAAGAGCCTAACTCATTATTTTTTTGAAATTGAGTTTTTTTATTTATAATGTTTTAAATAAATGCAAAAAATCTCTGTTTAAAAAAAAATAATGAGTTAGGGTGTTTCTATATTAAGGTAACGATGTATATACATATATGGCATTATTCCTGAAGCTTTTAACCCAAAAAACAAGCAAAAAAATTTGTAGCTTTATTTATCACGGTTTCGCATTTCGCAAAATCTCAGCACTCAAAAATAGCTGCTCTAGATTTTTTTTAAAAATCTTACAGCTTTATTTATAAAACTTAACAAGTCTTTATAAAGGTTTTTTAAAACAAATTTTCATGCAAAATTGTGCTTAAAAAGTCTTTATAAAGACTTTTTAAGTTTTATAAATAAACAAAATTGTTCTTAAAAAGCCTTTATAAAGCCTTTTTAAGTTTTATAAAGAAGGCTGTTAGTCTTTTATGTAAATTTTAAGAGTAAAATTTGTATCTTCACACGCCGGGTTCTAAATATGACCACAGGCTCATTTTTAAATTAATTATTTTTTACTAAAATTATCTGAAGTTCTAGTGAGAAATATACATTTAATATCACCTCATAGCCTTGTACTTTAAGGTAAAATAATGTTAAAAAAAATTATTTTCCTGCTATAAGAGGCTTGCCGCCATGTTATAGGAGTGTTACCCGTATTATGATACCTTGATAAATGTAACAGCATCATGAAATATTATTTGTTTATTTTAATTTGTAGGCCGACTAACGATATGTAAGAAGTATTTTAATGCCATAAAAGCTTTACTTTTCACACAAAAGTTTACATTAAATGAAAAGAAAAGAAATTTTAATTATCTAAAGCTACATAATAGAAAATAGTGTTATCATTAAAAAGTAAATGTATGTAATATAAAAAAAATAAAAAAAAATATAAAAAATATAAAAATGTGACAATAAACAACCAGCAGATGCGACAAAATGCAATAAATTAAAAAAAAAACAGGAAATTAGTGGCTACTATTAACTTAAGTAGTTAGTGCATTGACTACAAAGCAAATGACGATATTCGAAAGACCGAATTCGATTCCTGCCCAGACTCAGTCGTAGCAACATATGCCTTAGTATCTAGTTTAATGTATAATGCAGCGTCCTGAGTCGATATTTAAACTAGATAATAAATAGCTTAAAATAATGAGCCTACTTAACACTAGAGGCGCTGCAAAGATACTATAAAAATTAGCAAAACGTGAAACACAGAAGAAGTCAGAAAAAAAACTTAATGCATCTCGATGATGCTTCATGTAACGTTATTTCAGTTTTTATATGAATCAGCCTGTTTAGAACAGGACAACCAATATAATTGCTGGATTTTTCTATAATTTATGAATGTTTCCAAAAGACAATAACAACTCAAAAGTCGATCGATTGTGCAAGATAGTGAGTAGCTTCCTTTACAGATTACAGTTACAGTATTATAATATTCTAAAGAATTATGATATAGTTCACAAAATTTTTTCGAAGAAATACAATTTAAAAAAATATATTAAAATTTTTCGAAAGCAAAATTCCAGAGAAAAATTTCTTGTTCTACGGGGTTTTGTTTTGTTTTGATAAGTACTTCGGGCAATTCCACACGAGAAGGAGTTTGCACTCGGTGACAAAAAAAAAATGTTAAGCAACATGTCGACTTGAAACTTATCACAATTTTTTTAAAAGGAGTAGCACTCAGGCAATGAATGTTTTCTACTTTTACTAGGAGAAGACATGTGGTGTAGGAAGAGCTAAGCGGAAAGCTTCATTCTCTAACTATGCTTTTTGCACTTTTTTAATAATGCAGTGTTGTAGCGCCTCTGGTGTCAATCAGGTGTATTAAATTTTCGAACCTGTGTTTAGAGCCATTTTATTGGTTATTTTACTTCGCCGATGATTCTGCTACACAATACCGACGAAGGAGGGCGCTCTGATGTTGCATTAGGATTAGTATCCCAAATAAGATTACAAAGCGATACGAACTTTAGCCTGTTCAAATCATAAAATATAGAAACAAATGAAGTTCGAACAATAATCATTAAATTAACTAAAATTAACAGTCATGGGACTGTGTCGAAAATTAAAAATAAAATAACTTAATAGTAACAAACCAAAAAAGTTTGTCTTAAGTGGAACAAAAAATAAGCAAATTAACTAATATGTGCATAATTAGTAAAGAACAAACGACAATGGTAAGACTGTTGTAAATTTAGAGATGGTAAAATTGGGCTTTCATTACAATAAATCTTTCAGCAAATTGAAATACGATGAATCAAAACAATTCACATATTCCATTTGCAAAAAAGTATCGTATATAAAGCAGAAATCTACATCAACTGACACCACACACAGTGGACCAAACACAGAAGAACGCTGTTGATGAAGGTTTAGTGGCCTTCGAAAAGGGCTAGCTGTTCCGTTCGACTATGTGTTGTCAGAATATTTACAATTAATTTTGCTGTTATTTGTTCATTAATAATTATCACATGTAATTTGGCTTACAAAGCGATGCGAACTTTAGCCTGTTCAAATCATAAAATATAGGTTACAAACTGTTTTTAGAACACAATTTAAAGATTTTAATCGCCGAAATGTCAACGCTTTTTTTCTAATTTTCTAAGGAGCGACTTTAAGTTACTTTAGTAAAAAAAATTTTAAAAGTTACAGTTATTGTATGTTTCTGTAAAGAGATTTATATATCTTTTCATTATCATAAGAGCTTTTATGCAGATCATTATTAATCGTTTGTAGTGAAGACAGCTATTTATTTATATTTTCCTGTATTGACGTATGAAGAAAGTAATTGAAACAAAAGTTATGTTAGCCTGGCAATACTGTAATTTAACAGTAGACGCAGTAAATAACATAAGTTAAACAAATAAAACGGGATGCGTGATATCAACCAAAGTCATTATGTGATCGTCCATAAATGGCTTGTACTTGCAATAAGATATTTGATATTTTCTTGTCACAATAAAAAAAATTTCTAATCAAATAAATTTCCATTTCAGTTATAGCCTTAACGTATGCAGTACTTTTTTAACAATCCTTACAAGACATGCACATTAAAATTTAAAAAAAAAAAAACAAATAATAATTTTGTGAAAACATAAATTAAACCAACCAAGTTAACAAAATGCAACAATAAAGCGTTATAAAGAGATATTTAAAAAAAAAATTAAGTGACCGTCAAACATATCAAAACTATAAAAATTAAAAACAAATGCACATACGTGCATATATGTATGAATATATAAAAACATTGATTTTTCGAATAATGAAAACATTAAAAGAATAAGTAAGTAACACGCCGGGCAGTAAAATGTCACTCAAACATTTTGCAATGCTAGCAGCAATATCTTATAATAATCAACAAAGCTACAGTTACAACAACAACAAAAACAACAACAAAACTAATAACAACAACAGCAACAATAAAACAACAATTACAACCACTCTAACACCCGAATCAGCTACAAAAACACAGCAGCAGCAACACCAACAACAACAGCAAACACAACAAATAACTTCGCCAATATTTTCAAGCAACACTGACATAACAACAACAACAACAACAACAACTACAGCTGCATCAACATTAATATCATCGTCATCACCCTTCCTAACATATCCGCTATATTTAGATAAAGTCACCACTTTCATCTTTGACCATAAAAATTATGTCAAGAATGGAGTTTCTAGTGATGAAGATTCTATGAGTGGCATTATCAGCGGCGATTCCTACAATTACAGCAGCGAAAGTAGCGAACATTTAGATGTGAATCAGCAAGCAACGCCTCCAGAACGCCAGCCTTCACATACTTATACCAGCACCACTTACTATGGCAGTGGATTTGGAGTGTTTCATCAACAAAATACACGTTCCAACAATGCTGGCGGCATAGCTTTAATATCCGGCAGCAGTGCTGGCAATGGCCTGGGTGGTGGTGGTGGTTCCTATTCGAATGGCATCAATAATAATGTCAACTTATTGTTGGGAGGGTAAGTTAGCTCCAAAACTATATTATAATACCATATCGGTTTGATATGGTATTCCGTTAAAGCCTTAAGGTATGCAACGCGTTTTAAGTACAAATGGAAACCCTATTAATTGATATAAATTATTTATTAAATTCCCGCTATAAAATGAAGTATGATTTTTAGCTCAGCGTTGCCATTTTGATTACCCAAATTAGTTATTTTTTCCAATGTGTACTACTTGTGTACTTTTCTTTCATTTTGGTTACTTTTTTCCAACACAAAAATTACATCATTTTATATGATATGCATATTAAATTTGCATATAACTAACTATCATGATAAACTATCACATGGTTGAATGAATTTTGGTGAGTAAAAAACATATATGGATGTGGTTTGCAAATTTAAGAGATAGTAAAGAAAAAGAAATTGTATCCCAATAAAAATTGGTCAGCTTTTCTAAATAGAATATAAAAAGTGTTGATATGTATGTATGTACATAGCTGAATTTTAAATCAAAGTTTCCAAACTTACAAATGATCAATGAAAAATGTTTTGGTGACTTTATTAAATTTGCTTTTGTGGACATTTCCACACAGCTCGGCTGCTTCTGGAACGGTATTTTCGCATCTAAATTTTGTCAAAACTGGGTTTACCTTTCCAGTCATGTGTTTGCATATCGAATATATGAGTACTTAGTTGCAGCGGTTTCAATGCTACATATACAAAGAAAATAACAATAATACATTTCTTTGATTAAGTCGACTTAAGCGAGTATTCCATGTAGCCAACTGAAGTATAAATAAAACAGTATATATATATATTAAAAACATAAACATTTTGGTTACTTTTTGCCGGCTTTGATTACTTTTTTTTCTCATATTTTGGTTAAACATTAAAGTTTTTTTTTAACTGCTAAAAAAAACTATGTACGAGGATGGGTCATTAACTCAGTGACTTTTAAAAGAAACACAGGTTTTTATGTAAAAAGTTATTTTATTTTTAGCATAGTCTCCTTTGAGTTCTTTACACTTAGTATAATGTTTCTGCAATTTTGTTCATTCCTTCCGAAGAATATATGATTTTTCGAAGAATTTGTTTGTGAGATGATTCGTCATTCATGTCTTTCAGCCGAGCCATTTCTTCAAGTTTGGAAATAAGAAATAGTCAGTCGGGGCTAAATTTGGGGAATAGGGCGTATGAGGAAACAATTCGTAGCCCAATTCATGGATTTTTGCCATGGGAACTGCTTTCTCATACTCAAGTATGAACCATGTGAGATGCCTATGCATTTTACAATTTCTCTTACTTTCAATCTCCGATCGGCTAAAACATGAATAGTGAATTTGTTCAATTGTTTCTGATTTAGATACCTCAACTGGGCGTCCAGAACAGTACTGCCATTTCAGTTAATATGCCAGAAATTCAAGAAGACACTGAGTTAATGATCCACCCTCGTATGTAGCTTTAAAATCTAGCATTTTAACTTTTCTTCAGCATATATTTTTGACCGATTTTTCATTTTCCATTATCATTTTCTGGCAACACTGATTCTGACTATTTTTTCTACTGATTTCACCACGATTGTCGAAAAGATAGTTTTCTTTAAATCTCGTCTTTTTGAGGTCAGGAGAATATAAAATATATATGTATATTGGGCATTCCACACCTAAACGATTAGAATTTTTATCCTTTATGACAAAATAGGCTTTTAAAACCACTTTAGACGCTAGTCATATTGCGCATAAAAAACCAAGTCAGAAAAGACTCCCACATGAGTCGCGGCTACCATTTACTATTTTCTTCCGACAAAACAGTATTTTTTGAATCAAATGCGGGCGCATACACGACTATTTCAATCGCTCCGAAGAGTCGGAAGCTACTATTGAGAATATGTTGAATGTTTTTAGATTTTCTCGGTGTTGCTAAACAATTTTCTGGAAGTTTTATATTGAGTATAAAAAGGGAGATACATTAGCTAAGAAGACAGTCAGTCATATATTAAAAATAGTGAAGTTAACATCGTGGTGTTCCAGCACAGAATAATTTATATTTATTTATAATGTATACGTTAAAATGCTCTTAATATAAGTGTTAAGTAAAGCAAAGTATGCAGATTTGAAAACAATTATACACTTGCGACTTTTTACTTAAATGCAAATACAGTGAAACCTCTTATAGCGGACACCTCCGATACCCGGACCCCTCTAATAACCGGTTTGCAGAACCAAAATTAAAATAAGAGAATATGTAACTCTCTCATAAGCGGACAAAAATACCACAGCGTTGAGTGTCCGGTTATGAGAGGTTTCACTGTATATAAATAAAGTATAAATAAAGAGGTAAAAACGTAACAATATGATGTCTCGCCTTACAAGCAAAGAAAAAAAAGTTCGTGGTACAACACGGAATATAAAGTATTGTTGCAAGGCAGTTTCCAAATATATATTTTTTTTGCCGAACGTGTAAGGGTCGCAGAAATGAATTTTTTTCGTTATATCTTATGAATTTACAGTCGGATCTTAAAGTGTGATATATCGATGTATTTGTCTCGAGACCAATGTTTTGCTTCAATAGTCATGAACCTCAAATATTCTACTATTCTACTACTTACCCACCACATCTTAGGGTGGTACACTAGGGTGGTAGGAACGTACGAAAAAAAATATTTTTTATTCGAAACTGCCTTGCAATAATATTTTATAGTCCTTAGTGTACAGCGAACTTTTTTTGTTGCGATACACCCTAATGTACATACATACATCCTTATGTTCTAGTCAAATAAGTTATTTGGTTTCTTTGTTTGTTCGCTTTAATAAAATTGTCAATTATAAATAATAGTAATAATACAGTTTTCATTGATTTAAGTGTAGCAGCAACAATAATATCATTAATAGGCCTTAATTCATGAAACTTCCAGCGGTTACTGTAACTAGCGATTGCATGTTTAATTTAATTGAAATATATTTAAAAATATAATATATGTATTTAATCATATTTATAAATGTCCTGATTGTCCTTTTGTGTCACTCATAGCAGACCAGCCAACAGTCATTAATTTGATTTTCTTTCATTCCATTTAAATATTTTATTATATTCATTGGTTTTTTTTATTATTTATTTATTACTTCTTTTTTTTTCTATTTTTAGTGCCATGTTAACATTGATTACAACCATATTGTGTGTTGTCTGTTACTGTTGTCATCGCAACATTAAAAAACGTACCGAAGCCGCGTATCGACAACAACGTCAATGGTTGGAAAATGATCCAAATATGGAAATATATAGTGTGGAGCAAGTAAGTAATAAATGAAAATATTAATAGACAAATTGAAAAAAAGAGTGAAGAAAGTTTATTAGAGTTGGCCGCTGCTAAAAAAAATTAGCTTAAGCCTGGTACTCTGTTCAAAGTTGTGAAAAATTTTCAACACCATTGATTATTTCGCGTGATTAATTTGACATGTAGTAAAGACATGATTTTACGTGTTTTTCATAACAAGAACAGAGTACTACTTTCGCGAATTTATTTCGCAAATATTTCACACCAAATACTTTTATATGTAGTTTGACAGCATTTCGCACGAAATTGTGAACAGAGTATCAGGCTTTATAAGCACTACTATCACATGAACACATTGACAAATCAATCACATTGCTGGTCTTTAATTTGATTTGGGTATATGTTGACTTTTGTAATTAAAAACAAAAGCAATGTGAGTCCGATCACAGAGGAGATGTGTAAACATCTAGTAATGAAAAAAAATTTTTTTAAGTTGGAAGTACTTATGCTTTTAGTATCTTTTTTTAAATTAATTAATTAAAAGTATCAAAACTTTCAATATTGTAAATAAATATGAATTTTTTGTTTTTTTTTTTTGTTTTATTAAACTTATTTGGTTAGTAAATGGGCACACTGCAGTATATGCATATACATATATGTATATATGCATTCAAAATTGCAGTAAGCAGTAAATTTACTGATTACTAAAAAAATTCAGTAAATTTTTACTGCTAATGAAATTCAATTTGCATTACCAGTAAAATCGTAGGGCCGTAATCATAATAAAATTGTAGCAAGTGGCAAAGTTTTTTCATTCAAATTTTTAAACTTTTATATGAAAAACATTTAGCCACTTGGTAGAATTTCATTATGAATACGGGCATTACTGATTACTGAAAATTCAATGCACCTCATCATATCACAAATCATTTAGGCAATTTATAAAAATTTTTGAAAAAAATTTTAGTAATCAGTAAAAATTTACTTGTTGCTCATCTATGGTAAATGCCTTTAATTTTACTTTTTAATTTTTAATTCCTGTTGTTCATCGTTTAGTTGTTGCTGTTCTTGTTGTTGTGTACGCATTGCAATTAAAATAAATTCAGTAAAGTGCGAATTTGACTCGCGCACATTCGGTTTTGATAATTTTTTTTTTTTTTTTGATTTAGCTTTCTTCCTTTTTCAAGTTTTTTCAGTTTAAACGATTTTTTTTTCAGTTTTGTCGCTTTTTTCTCGTTTTGGCGTTTTTTTCACTTTTTGCGTTTTTTTAGTTTTCGCAATTTTTTTTCATTTTCGCGATTTTTTCATTTTGGCTATTTTTTCATTTTGGCGATTTTTTCTGTTTTTTGGGGTTTTTTTCATTTTGGCGATTTTTTCTGTTTTTGGGGTTTTTTTTATTTAGGCGATTTTTTTATATTGGCGATTTTTTTGTTGAAGGATTTTTTTCATTTTGGAGATTTTTCCGGTTTTTCGCGATTTATTTTAGTCCTAGAGATTTTTTTTAATTTGGTGCTTTTTTCGATTTGGCGATTTTTTTTTGTTTTTGGCGATTTTTTTATATTTGGCGATTTTATATTTTTTGATTTTTTAGTTTTACCGTTTATGAAAATTTCAAGAGTTTTGCTCTTACGGTCTCCAAGATACAGCAAGTTGTCAAAATTACAAAGTAAAAATTGCATTAACTAATGGAACACCCTTTAATTTAAACTTTTTAAATTTAGTGTTAATTGTTGTAGTCTGTATAAAAATACACTAACTTTACAAATTTCAAGTGTATATATGTACATACAATTGTATGTATATTACATGGGATTTTAACATTTTTCGTTGCTCGTTTTGGAACACCCTTTAGTTTTTAACTGTCATGTATTTGTTGTTGTAGTGGCCAAATGTCTACATATTGTGTCCAAATTTCAAGTCCGTAGCTCTTACGGTTCATTTTCACCTTTGGTGTACGGAAATATACAGAAAAATAACCGGCGGCGGCGCACCGTCGGCTTCGAGCCGGTCGACTTGTTTCTCTGCTTGGTATTGCTTCTTTCAAACACTAATACACTCATACATAGCTCACACCGATTTGACAATGCAAAGCAAAAGCAAAAAGCAAAGAAATCTCAGCAAAGAATCAAAGCCAAAAAATGTTTACCCCCTAGCGTATAGATGTTTACACATCAAAAATCTGGCAACATGTATAAAAACAGCTGTTCACTCTTAAATCTACTTTAATTAAAATATAAAAATTTTCAACAACAAAAATATTTAAACAACTTCAAGAATAAAAAAAGCTATTTTCAAATAAATAAATCTCATACAGTGATGGTGCAAAGTGAAACACCAGAGATACAAGTCAAAAGTGAAAGCGATAGTAAAAAGTTAGAGATATTCAGATTTTTATCGGTTTAAGTTCAATTTCAAGCTTAGCTGAATTCTGAGACTTATGACAGAATTTCGTGGAAAATATTTTTGTAGGCCCACAAAAAAAGTTCCTCGTAACAGCTTACAGAAAGTTGGCGAGAGGACATCCTATTTCTAAAAAGACTCCCCTGGCAGAAAAACCTTGCAATTTACGGTAAAGTTTAATTTCCTGGTGCAGTATAACATTTATAAGATCGGGTGCCAACGTTCCTTTATTAATAATCACCATTATTCCAGTTTTCGACATCGACGTCACCTTACCACAATACCAAAAAATTGGGATTTGTGTACCCGTTGTCGAAAAGAACTGACTCCTGTTGGCAGGTTTATGGTATTTTCTAGATCTTAGGGAACAGAAATATATAGTCAGTAGCACAAAATTGTTCGCGAGAGCGAATAAACAAGCCCCAATTTTTTGGTATTGTGTTAAAGTGACGCCGATGTCGACAACTGGAATAAGGGTGAATGTATTCAAAAATATAACAAGAAATTATTGCCCCAATGTGCGGTTAACATTTCTTCGCCTTTCAAATGCGAGATTTAGCACTTTTGTTTTATTTATTATTGCTGCTGTTATTGTCTGCACATTTAACCCCAATTTAACGCTTCGCTCGTCTAATTGCATGCGAGTCAAAGTTGGCAGATGCGAATGAACAGTAACAACAATGGGGAATGTCAACAACAATTACATATTTATTTTACACTTGATTTTCCTGATGCAGGAAGTTTTGGAAGTGTCTTTTCAATTCCTACCTTTTATATTTCAAACATTTTGAAGACAAACAAACAAAGCATACAAATAAAAACAAATAAACCTTTAAAAACTCCTCCACTTCACTCACTTCACTTGTTTGTCTATTGTTTGTTGACTTGATGTGCGAGTAAATTGTGTGAGGGAACAATTTTTGCCAACGTCTGTCTTAATGTCACATTTATAATGATTATGCCCAGAAACAAAGTAACAGCAAATAAAATATTATTTTTGCTGTTAAACTGTTAAGACGTTTTTATACATTTTCCTGCTTTGGTCACTTAAGGTAGTTTGTCTTTTTTTTTTTTTTTTTTTTTTCTTTAATAAAAAATTCTCACAATTTCTTGTTTAGCACTTGTTGACACTTGCAAGAGTTAATAAAACTTTATTAAAGTTGTCAGATTGCAGAGGCTTAAGAACAACTTAAGACAATTGAAAGAGGTTAGTTATAATAAATTAATTAATCATATGTATTTAATGGTAAAGTATGAAATACACGTTTAAAGGGAAATTAAAAAAAAAAAGTGTAGAGTAGGGTGATCGATTATTCGAAATTATCAAAACCACGGTTTCGTTTTTTGCAATTCAGCAAAAACCGGTCAACCGGTTTTTTTAAGTAAGAATATTGTTATACAAAAGTTTTGATTTTAAATTGCTTTGTTAAAAAAAGGGTTAACAGTTCATGTAAATATTATAAAACAATACAAAAATTAAAGGTAAAACATAAAAATTAACTTCATATACTTATGTATAGTACATATACATATATCGAGCCATAACCGCTAAAATAGCTTAAGCGACACATTTTTGGACTAGCATGATGCAAGAAATGCTGCGAATGCAGAATACTCTGCTTCAAGCATTAATTAATAAGCCATGAACACCTTAACAATATGTTTCTGGAACGCAAACGGCATTCGCCTTCATAAAAATGAACTTGAGCACTTCCTCACGGAAAAAAATATTGATGTAATGTTAGTATCTGAGACTCATTTGACTTCGAGAAGTCTTTTTAAAATTTATGGCTACACTATATATGATACAAAGGACCCTAGAGGAAGGGCTTGCGGTGTATCAGCAATTCTAATAAAGTCAAGACTCAAGCACTATGTTCTTGATAACATTTGTGAAGAACACCTACAAGCAACAAATATTGGCATTGAAAGTTTTTGTACAAATTTTGTTATATCATCAATTTACTCCCCTCCCAGATTTTCAATCACTGAGAATCAATATGAGGATTTCTACAAATCTCTTGGACCTTGTTTTGTAGCAGCTGGCGACTACAATGCTAAGCATACGTTCTGGGGTTCGCGTCTTATTACCCCCAGAGGTCGAGCATTGTTCAACACTATTTCAAAAATGGGCTTGGATGTCATTTCGAATGGGGAGCCCACTTATTGGCCTACTGACATACAAAAAATTCCGGATGTTATAGATTTTGGCGTCATAAAAAATATCTCTAGGGATTTAATTCAAGTTCAAGCTTCTCTTGGTCTTTCGTCCGATCACTCTCCGACGATCATTACAATTTGTAGCCCATTAAGAAGTAACTTACCTGACCCATATGTGAAGATGATCAATCGTGTTAATTGGCTGGGGTTCAAAAAATATCTCAGTAGTCATTGTACGGAAAACATTACGCTTAGAACATCCGATGATATTGAATCTAACATTGCCAATCTCAGCGAGAATATTAAACAGGCTGCTGAACATGCCACTATCTCCCATCCGCAGACTGGGTTTAATAAAATTTATTCTACAGACATTGAACGTCTCGTACGTGAAAAAAGAAGAGCTAGAAGGGAATGGCAACAGCACAGATCACCACAAAATAAAATCAGATTTAAAGAGTGCACTAAACGACTCCAAGAGTTGCTTGCATCTGAAAAAACTGCATCTCTTAAAAATTATCTGGAAGGTCTTGATGTCACACCAGCGTCTAATTACTCTTTGTGGCGCGCTGCTAGAAAGCTTAAAACACCCATTGAGTATAAGCCACCTCTACGCACATCTACCGGAAGTTGGGCAAGAAGCGATACTGAAAAAGGTAAAATATTTGCTGAGCACTTAAAATCCGTTTTTACGCCAAACATATGTACTGGTGTTGCTGATTTGCCGAATGTAGTCGCTCTACCCCCTCAACACATAAAGTTTAAGACGCGTGATTTACAAAAATTAATTGCCGAACTCAACCCGAAGAAAGCTCCGGGTATTGATGGAATTAGTAACCAGATGCTTATGAACTTGCCTCGTATTGCAATGAGAATCCTATTATTCATATTTAATGCCATTTTACGACTGGAGTATTATCCACACAGCTGGAAGCTTGCCAAGGTTAAAATGATTCCAAAGCCGGGCAAAGATCTAACCAAGGCTGAGTCATATAGGCCAATAAGTCTACTATCAACTATGTCAAAGCTTTTCGAAAAACTGCTCAAAACAAAATTGTCCCAAATTCTAATTAGTAGTGGGTGCATACCAGACCATCAATTTGGTTTTAGAAGTCAGCATAGCACCATTGAACAAACTCACAGACTGGTTCAATTTATAAGAAGAACTTTTGAGGAAAAAAAGTATTGCTCTGCGCTCTTTATTGTCGTTTCCCAGGCATTTGATAAAGTGTGGCATGAAGGCCTAATTTTAAAATTGAAGACTTACTTACCAATAAACATTTTAAATCTTTTGGGAAGTTACATTATTTCCCGTAAGTTCACTGTTGTGGAAGGAGACTTTACGAGTAGGCCTGAAACTATTTCATCCGGTGTGCCACAGGGGAGCATACTAGGACCAGTTTTATATTTGATTTATACTTGTGATATGCCTGTGAGCAGTAGTATCCATACTTCCACATTTGCCGACGATACAGCCTGCCTTAGTATGCACGAAAACCCTGATGAGGCATCCCGAAAACTCCAGGAACACATTAGCCAGATGGAGCTTTGGTTAAACTTATGGAGAATTAAAGTCAATGAACAAAAGTGTGTCCATATAACGTTCACCCTAAGAAGAGATACTTGCTCCCCCATTCGGATTAACAATCAAGTTGTTCCTCAACATTCACATGTGAAATATCTTGGTATACACCTTGATCGACGACTTACATGGAAACATCACATTGACTCTAAGTTAACTCAAATGAAACTTAAATTAACTCAGGTACATTGGCTGATTGGTAGAAATTCAACACTTAGCCTAGACTGCAAACTTTTAATATACAAGTCGCTTTTAAAGCCAATATGGTGTTACGGAATTCAACTATGGGGCACTGCTTCAGCTTCAAATGTAGAGAAAATTCAACGAAGGCAAAATAAAATTTTACGCATGATAACATCGGCTCCATGGTACATCAAAAATTCAAATATACATCGTGATTTGAATATGCCACTAGTGACTGAAGAAATTGCAAAATACGCAGGCAAATACCTAACAAAACTCGAGTCACATCCTAATCCGCTTGCTCGTAATATTTTGAACTTTACTGGACACATCCGCTTAAAAAAGAGAGATACACGGGCTCTACTCTTCAACACTCCAGATGATGAAGCTGCTTGAAAACACTTTTTTTCTTTTTGTTGCTTATCACTACTTATGTATTATTAATAACTATCACTTAATTTATGTCCAATATTGGTTGGGCCTAATAATTATATTTTAGATTTTTAAGGTTTGAATACTTATTGTTAGTTCATATTTGAAGATACAATAAATAATAAACATGCATTTAAAAAAAAAAAAAAATTTTTTTTGGACCTAATTTTTTTTTACGAAAATCGACTATTTACGATCGGAAATCATCGATTTTGGTCAAAAATTGAGGTTCGAAAATTATATCGCTTAAACTATTTTGGCGGTTATGGCACGATATAATAGCCCGATTCACAATATTGTGCAAATGGTCTTGCATCGTTGCATGTGCAAAATGGTATAGTATATTAATACTCAACACTTAAAAATTCAAAGTGGTGAGTTTAAATATACTATCGGGCTAATATATCGTGCCATAACCGCCGAAATAGCTTAAGCGACATAATTTTCGACCCACAATTTTTGACCGAAATCGGTTATTTGCGATCGCAAATAGTCGATTTTCGTCAAAAAAAAAAACAAAGTCCAAAAAATGTATCTCTTAAGCTATTTTAGCGGTTATGGCTCGATATATGCATATGAATCAGCGATGCCAACTATTTATAACCCAAACGCGCTACTACCCTTCTCAAAACAGCATTGTCAAAGATTTATAGCAAAAACGCGCTATTTTTTACGCGCTAAATTAAATTTCAATAAAAGTCGATGTATGTATGTATTAGTACTCGTATATACAATTAATTTTTCAGATTTTGCAATATTGGTTCCTCGACATTATGTTTTAATTAACTAAAATCATTTAATACAGAATCAGAATCGCCTTCACAATAATCGAAGTGCTTAGTTTTTACTTTTAATTTATTTGCAAAACTTTTTAACAGCATATAAATTGTAGAATAGTTTTGCGATTCAAATGCTTTTTGTACTTCAGCTATAATAGATGCTTTGTAAGTAATGACATTTTTTTGGGTCACTGTATGTAGTATTTACATATTTTTATTTGTGAAATTTCAAAATATTTGTCATTACAGTATAAAAACGCGTTTTTTATTCTAACCACAGTCAAGCGAATTTTGTTTGCGACAGCTGAAACATTAACTAATTTAAAAATTTTTTTCGGAGTTTGGGATATTAGAAAATTGTTAAATTTATATAAAAAAAGTTAAAATAATATTGAACTAAAATGATATTATTGACTTTATTCAAAACGCGCCAATTTAGCGCTTTTTTTAACAAACGCGCTAAGACGGAAAAAAGCGCGTTTGGCATAGTTAAAACGCGCTAAATCTAGCACGAATCGCGTTAAATTGGCATCGCTGATATGAATGTATGTACAAGGTTGATTGATATCCACCTCTATATATAAAATATGAAGCAAAATGTCAACAAAACTAAAAAACACTTTATACAAATGTATTTTGACATCCATTGCACACCATGAGGCCAATTTAATTCGCCTCTGCTACCACCTCTTAAAATAATTTCGCTTTAATTTCATGTTTCAGTAAGTATTGCCATGCTCAAAAAATGCCTAGAACTTTTACACTGAAAAAAAATGCTTAGGAAAATCAACAGAACACGTCGATCTAAGTTTTGACCTAGTAAAAACTAATTTTATTGCAAAATATACAAATCGGAAAGTATTCGAAATTTTATAACAAAATTTATTTATTAAATAACAAAAATTAAAAATTTTAAAAACCCCCGACTTTTTTCAGAAAAGATGTTATATCTTCTAAACGGCTGGACCGATTTTTTTCAAACATAGTAAGAACCCTCTCGATCAAGTCATCTTTCAAACAGAAAAAACTAAATGAAAATCGTTCCAGCCGTTTGGCCTGTACGTGGACACAGACAGACACACAGATACACAGATACACAGACACACAGACACACACTACAAACTTATAACACCCCTTTTTTTAGTCGGGGATTAAAAAAAGACAAAAATATTTTTTTTTATCAAAAAAACCAGGCTTTACGTCTTCATTCATATAAAATTATTGCCCCTATTGCCGTTCTACACTCAACTCAGTTTGGTCGTCTCTGAAAGTCAACTTAACTTACACATTGATATTGCCGTTCACAATTTAAATAAGGGTTGAGTTTGTAGCTGTCTTGTGTTTTAACAATTTCAAGTAAATAAAACACTTATTATCAAGTAAAAATTGTTTGTGATTCACAATACTTAAAAATAATTTAGTTGTGTGAGTAGTGTTAACTATCAGACGAACGAACTGAGTTGAGTTGAGAACTAACGATACGTCCAACGATTGCTGAGGACTACTTCGGAAGAACGTGTAATGGTGTGTAATCTCGGAGGACCAATTGAAGTGGCTGTGGTTGGTAGTAAAATTGTTGGAAAAAGGATTTTGGATGTCTAGTGTATGACCAAAGCTAGTGGTTGATCAGACGCCATTAACCAGACACTTTTTGTTTACTATAGCCACTTAACAGATGCTGCTTTTGATGGTGGTGGATGGTCACGGAAGTGAAGGTTACCTTGCACTGTTTTCTACCGAATGATAGAACTCATCTTGTTTGGCAGGTTCCCCGTACTAAGGCAGTCTCCCGTAAGCCTCTTAAGAAATGCGGTATTAGATGGCTCACCTCAGAAAGATGCTTGCTCTTAAGTCATGTATAGGTTAGGTTATATTAAGACATAAGTTTGGAAATTTTTGTGTTGGCAATTGTCAAAATCTGTACCCCCAGGGGAGTGTATGGATTAATTCTGTAGACTACGGGTGTGGCAATCCCGGGGCCCCAGCTAGGGTAATGTAGCTTTTTCCGCTGGCGGACCTTTGGCTCATTACCCGTAAAACTTATGTGTTACTACCCAATCTCTGAATATAAACAGAGTAACGGATGTGCACATATTTATAAAAGGAAAACAAATATTGTACGCCCGTTGTTGCCAGCTAGGTGCAGCGTCACCTAGAATTGCCCCTGAGTTCAAAAGACGATAGAGGTGAAGCCCTTGTGGTGGAACTTCGAGGTCTAACCAGAGGCTACTTCTGGTACCACGGGTGCCGGTTGCCCGACAGCTGGGCTGCTTAGAGATAAATGCATTGCGGTTGTCAAGATTCTGTGCTAAAATAGTTGTGCGTCACACCCTCTGGGTTAAGGGGCGTTTATCAAGCATGATCGATTGTAGTAGGCACAGGATCTTGGTGGCGAGCTTGCATTCTTCTCGCGTAAGTGGTCCTCGCTGCTCTGAAGTTTTGAGTGCATGTAGCGGTCGTCAGTTTCCTTTGCTAAAATGCCGAGTTCGTCCTACCCCAAAGGGGTAGACCCCTAAGGGGTTAAAGGGATGATTTTGGTAAGTGGGGAGTAGGCACTGGTTATTTGGCGACCCAGGCATGCGTTCTTTATGGATGAGTGGTTAGCTGTGCCGGCAATGGTTGAGGAATTTTCTTGGGGACCTCGCTTAGGTGTATACACACCACCTAAGCGTGGAAGCCGGAGAATTATCGTGGTGGTTGTGGTTTGCTACCAAACATCGCTGGGAGAATGGTCTTGGCTTCCCAGTGTTAAATCAATGCTAGTGGTTGGTGTGACGCGGTCAGCCAGACACTGTTCTAGGTGCTGTTGCCATTCAACAGAAGCTGCTATGGGCACGGACATAGCAGCAGAGTTTAGATAGCTCAAATTACCTCAGCAAGGTAATTGAATATAATACAGGGATAACTATATTCAAGAATTGCAACCTATGTGCCCTATGGAATGGGCCATAGGTTCATTCTAAAAAGGTGCATGGGGGCGTTGGTCTGGCGTCTAACCCACACCCGGTGCTTTGGCACACGTGAGATTAGGCCGTAATGGCAGGTACTCACGTAAAGCGATTGCACATCTGTCAAAATCTGTACCCCCAGGGGAGTGTATGGATTAATTCTGTAGACTACGGGTGTGGCAATCCCGGGGCCCCAGCTAGGGTAATGTAGCTTTTTCCGCTGGCGGACCTTTGGCTCATTACCCGTAAAACTTATGTGTTACTACCCAATCTCTGAATATAAACAGAGTAACGGATGTGCACATATTTATAAAAGGAAAACAAATATTGTACGCCCGTTGTTGTCAGCTAGGTGCAGCGTCACCTAGAATTGCCCCTGAGTTCAAAAGACGATAGAGGTGAAGCCCTTGTGGTGGAACTTCGAGGTCTAACCAGAGGCTACTTCTGGTACCACGGGTGCCGGTTGCCCGACAGCTGGGCTGCTTAGAGATAAATGCATTGCGGTTGTCAAAAATTCTGTGCTAAAATGGCTTTTCGTCCTGGATATGACCCCAGGACACTCTCACTTTTTAGTGTCGGGTCTTAGTAGGCGCAGAAGTTTTGGTGGCGAGCTTGCGTTCTTCTCGCGTGAGTGGTCCTCGCTGCTCTGAAGTTTTGAGTGCATGTAGCGGTCGTCAGTTTCCTTTGCTAAAATGCCGAGTTCGTCCTACCCCAAAGGGGTAGACCCCTAAGGGGTTAAAGGGATGATTTTGGTAAGTGTGGAGTAGGCACTGGTTATTTGGCGACACAGGCATGCGTTCTTTATGGATGAGTGGTTAGCTGTGCCGGCAATGGTTGAGGAATTTTCTTGGGGACCTCGCTTAGGTGTATACACAGCACCTAAGCGTGGAAGCCGGAGAATTATCGTGGTGGCTGTGGTTTGCTACCAAACATCGCTGGGAGAATAGTCTTGGCTTCCCAGTGTTAAATCAATGCCAGTGGTTGGTGTGACGCGGTCAGCCAGACACTGTTCTAGGTGCTGTTGCCATTCAACAGAAGCTGCTATGGGCACGGACATAGCAGCAGAGTTTAGATAGCTCAAATTACCTCAGCAAGGTAATTGAATATAGTACAGGGCTAACTATATTCAAAGATTGCAACCTATGTGCCTTATGGAATGGGCCATAGGTTCATTCTAAAAGGGTGCATGGGGGCGTTGGTCTGGCGTCTAACCCACACCCGGTGCTTTGGCACACGTGAGATTAGGCCGTAATGGCAGGTACTCACGTAAAGCGATTGCACATCTGTCAAAATCTGTTGCTAACACAAAAAATTACTGTGTAAACCGTATATGTTAGTGTTCGAACACATGTTTGGAAATAATTGCTTAAACACAAGTCTGAGCAATTATGTTAGGACACAAGCTGTCAAATTTACCTTTTTCGTAGAAAATAATGGCGGGAAACAAGAAATAATAAGTTTATTACAAAAAAAATCAAGCAGAAGCACAAAATATATGCCCTGTGGCTGTAGTATTGAAAAATCATACAACCTAATTTTTGATTTTTAACATTATACGTCTAGCCAACCCCTAAAATAAGTTTGAACACAAACTTTTTTGTGACGTCATTCCGTCGACGTTATTGCTTATGTTCAGAAATAAAAATTGCTCGTCTATTCGTACTGTTAGGTTAAGTTGACACGTTACTGAAAAGAGAGCGTAAGTTTTCAACTCACTTGGATCCAAATAACGAGGTCCTTTTGTGATACCTGAGAGTAGGAAAATGACAGATAGAAAGAGAGAAGCTTAAGGTGGGGTGCATCATTACTGCATAACATCATACTAGAAAACGCCAAACCTTTTCAAGAATGTATAAATGAATGTAAACAATGGGATATAGAACAACACACCAGAGATTGGCAGAACTCTACTATTGCAAGAGTGACCGAAATTCTCCGGGGAAACCCAAATATTGAAAAGAGAATAGATATTGTTTAAAAACGATACAACATGTAGAGCTTGCCAGGAGAGCGATGAAATTCTCAAACACAATTTGTGTCACTGTCCAGCATTCAGTCAAATTAGAAGACAAATCTTCCATCTGTAAAATATACCAGATATCGAATATTTTAGGGATTCAGATTGGGAAAACCTAAGCAAGTACATTGAGGAGACTAGGTTTCTAACCTGAACAAGTTCTTGATAGGTTTTTATTAGGTATATCCCCAATATCTCTTATTAACAGTCTACAACATGCTATAAAAGCGTAAGTGCAATCCGAAACGAATTGGATCAATATTTATTGCAACTTTTTTCAAACCAAACTAACCTAATCTTGTGGGTTTTTATTAATTTTTAGAGTATCATTGCAGTGCCTCTGGTGTTCAGAAGGCAAATTACTTTAAGCTATACATTAGCATAGACACTAAAGCATATCAGAAAAATAAGTGATGGGTCTGGCCAATTATTTATTTATTTATTTATTTATTGAATCCCTTACATAAAAAGACATAGTCTTATAATTATAATGCAGGTTGTATTGTGTACAATAAATTCGCCAATGTATGTATAACATTGTTTAAAGATTACAACTTATGTGTACCACATAGGGTTTTCTTAGTGCACAATGGGGCTGTGCTGAACGTTTAAGTCCACAATGTGTTAATAATGCAGATGTGTTAAGTCACATGATATTGGATTCCAATATAACATTAAATCAACTGACATGCATTTGTCGTTCGCCTTCAATTCATGCGCGAGTTGAGGGTTTTAAGCCCCCCAAACTCAAGCTGAAAATCCATAAAGTGGAGGTACGTAGCTTCTATTGTAGAGCTTTTTTTTTTTTTTTTTTAAGAGAAGTAACACTCAGGCAATTAATGCCTACTACTATTACTAGGTGTTACCTTCTTTTAGGAAAGGGATAGTGATAGAAGACAGGTGGTGAAGGAAGAGATAGAAGAAAGCTTCATTCTTTTTACAACTGCTTTTTGCACGCTTTTTAATAATGCAGTGTTACAGCGCCTTCTGATGTTAAATGAGGCGTATTAAATGTTGAAGCTGTGTTTTTAATAGCCATTTTATTGGTTATTTTACTTCGCCGATGATTTTGCTACACAATACCGACGAAGGAGGGCACTCTGATATAACATTAGGATTAGCATATGCTGAAGTCGGTATAGTTCAGTGACCAGTGACTATGCCTTCATCACTTGAACTTTCCAACAACAGCTGATGCAAAGGGACTCTAATGCACATCAGAAAAATGCGTGGTGTTGTTATTTGAATGACTGTCGGATACAGGGATTGAACCTAGGATCTTCAGTTTTGTAGTCGACGTGCTAACTACTTCAGCCAACGCCACCCTCAGCTTCAGCAGCAACAGCTTCTTTGGTATGCACTGTACGACGTCTGTGAGGATGCTTGTTGTATTGTAGTATTAAAGTGGTAAAAAAAAACGACTGTTAGAGGGAATGTACGAGTAAGTTCTACCAATGAATTTGCACAATTTGAGAGTGTTAATCAGATGTTAATTATTCATGAAGAAATTGGAAGCCAAACTAAACACAAAACAAACAACAGCTGTAAAAGGTGTCAGCCATTTTGACAGCTGCTCTCAAGTAGTATTGCCAACTCAAAGTTCTATAACTATAAAGGAAGAAACACGATATGGAAATTACATAATTTCTTTTTCATTGAAATCAAATTTTAAAAGTAAAAAGTCAAAGATGTGTTTAATGTAGAGAATAAAAATCAAATAATCCTGCAGCAAGTCTAGGATCTTATTTCTTCAGCGAAATATGTACACATACATAAATACAGTTGCGAATAAGACAGTCGCAATTTCGATAATGTACTAAGAAACACCAATATTGTGGACTAGTGGCTGAATATCGATGCTAATCGAACTTTCTTTTCGCTGCCAATTGCCAAAATATTGTTAGGTGTGGCAACTGGCAACTAACAGCTGTTGACTTAAGTTTCCAAGTTAGAATAACATTTTCAAACACAAATTTTGAATTGCTACTCCTTCTTTGGGAAGGTAAAATTGTGCTCTAAAGCTAAAAAAAAAAAGAAATTGTTAGTTAAAAATTACTAGGATCTTCCGGTGGTCTGTAGTGTGCCACGATTTAACTCATTTACAAACTGACATACAACAACATGAATTAAATAATTTGAAGGCCTGCATGTAATAAAGGATATCATGTGTCACCCAAAAACTCACACAAGCGGCGGGTGTCTTCATCGAAAAATAGTTCCATTGCACTCATCATCTTTATGATAAGTAATTTTTAAAGCACTTTATAATTCAAAAAAAAAATAAATAAAAAAAATATTTATGCATATACTAATTTCTTTTTATTTCATTTTATTTACAGTGTTATGAAACATCAGGTATTTTTGTGGGGGAATCGATGGATGGTTTGACTACTATACCGACTTTGCATCATGAGCCGCCTCCCTCTTACGATGCCGTGGTAGCGATGCAAGAACAACAACAATTGATCATGCAGCAACACCAACACCAAATACTAATGCAGCAACAACTGCTGCAGCAACAATTATCAATAAATAATTCGCCGCCACCAGGCTATCGATCATCATCGGACGTCAGTTCCGCATTGCAACAAGGTCAAGTGCTAACTGTGGGTGGCTCCATTACTAGTGGCATGGAAATAAATTCGTTAAATTCTTCTAGCGCTAATTTAAGAACAGTCACCAGTATATCACCCATAGATCCCTTACTCAACCATAATGATATTAATGGAAATGTGGCAGCGGAATTGCCTGCCTCAAATGCCACGCATCCTAATAATCGTACAGCTGCATGTTGTCTACGCAATAAACAACAGCAGCAACAACAACGAAACTCAGCCATGGCAAATCAAATGAGTCAGTTAAGTATGAAAAAGGTTTTGCAAGCTCAATCCTGTTGTTCTCTACAGCGAGCCGAAGTGGAGAATATGTGGAATGCTGCAGCAGCTGCTCTCGCAGCCAGATCCTCACATTTAGCCAGCGATTCAAGGGCTTCAACTACGACATCTGCAAGTTCGCCTACATTGGTCATTAACACTCGCAAGCCAGCCCAAGGTTGCAAGACCACACCCGAGACCTTTGGTACACGTTATTTAAAGCAGAACTACTATAGACGCGGTTGCCCCCTCTGTGGTAAATTTCGTTATGATAATGATGATTCTGCTCTTTCGATATCAATGGAAAGCAATTTAAATACATTAGCTGGAAACTTAACAGAGCAAGTGATGGCAAGTGGCGAGGACAATAACATGGAAACAACACTAAATATTGTCAATAATAATGAAAGTCCAACAAATAGTGTGAACACACGCTTGGAAGAAGCTGATGTTTCGGGTAATGAAGTAGACAACAATGACAATGAAATCGAGCAACAATGTTCTTGTTTGAGTTCAAAATTAACACACGACTTAGATTCAACCAAAATTGAGGAGGATTTACAGAAGATAGAAGAACTGCAAGTTATACCAGCTAACGAACCTGAAGTAATAGTTAGAACAGCTGAATCCGCAGCCCCGCATGATAATGCCAACAGTGCATTAGCAATTGACAGACAATCAACAAATCAAGCAGCTTCGAATAATAACAATGATATTACAAATACAGAAGTCGCCGTGAATTCGCCTTTAACACTGGTCGCTGCCGAAACGGGCGCAACAATACCTCGCTCCGCTGACACTGCTGCCTCAGCTTCCTCCGAGACTTCTACTACAAATTCAGTAGCTATTAACTTGGATTGTATCAATGAGAATGGCATCATAAGTTTGGATATGAGTAGAATTATTGATAAAACTGGCCTACCCACCTACGATGCAGCCTTAAAATTAGAATCAAGTGGTTACGTTTGATCCATGACGAACAAAAGTTTTTCATTTTAATTTAAGATTTATTTGGTTTTTTTTCTATTAAACACAAAAGTGCTTTATAGTGTAAATGGAGGGCAATTTGAAAGAAATATGTAATAAAAATTTAAGAGCGTGAATAAAATTTACTAAATAAAATATGTTTTACGCTGCAGCCACACGTTCAATAAATGACTTTCAATTTCATTACACATATTGTCTGTCGAAATTCCTTGAAATTGATAGCTGTGACTCAAATTGATAATCAATTTTATTTTTTAAATGCCACCGACGAAGAAACAACTCAAATTTGTAGCTTCAATCAATGTGTGCTGTGACCAGCCGTTCAAATTGAAAACTAAATTGCCATTTAAATGGATAGGTGAATTTGAAATCAATCTAGTTTTCAATTTAAAAAGTTTGATTGTGTTTGTGAAAAAAGTGTGAGTGTATTGAAAATTGAATGGAATTGAAAGTCAAAAATTGAACGTGTGGCCCCCAAGTTAATAATATATATAAGAACGCAGCACTGCACTCACTACACTGAAGGAAAAATACGCCTGTTGTCAATATAACACCATACGTTGTCACTTTTTTTTATACAACGCTAGTTTTCAACTAGCACACGGATGTGTACGAAGTAACAACGCGGTAAGTTGTCAACTTTTTGCTTTCAACGGTGGTTGCCAACTTGTACACATTAGCCCAATTCACAGTTTTATGCAAATGGTCTTGCATCGTAGCATGTGCAAAACGGTGTAGTATATTGATACTCACCACTAAGAACACAGAAAAAAATATCATCGAAATGCAACCAACATAACAAATTGTTAACATTTAATAATAAAAATTAACAATCATAATTGTTGATATAACAAATTTAAATTATTGTAGTCAATTAAATTACCCAACAAACTTATTTGTTAAATTACATCATAACGGAATGCGCACATGTAGAGGAAACAAGAAAAAATATTTTGTGTGTATTCGTCATTTGCGTATTTAATAAAGTGTTGCTCTTTAGCTGAGAGGTAAGTGAGTCAGTTTATTAGTCCTGATGTTGCGGGTTCAACACCGCCTAAGACATTTAGTGTTTTTCGCAGACAAGCAATAAATCGTTTCGAGGATTGGGATTGTGTATAAAAAAGCATTGTTAATATAACAATTATGATACGGAAATTCAACAATTTACATTGTTAATATAACAATAACTTTAATTGAAATAACTTTGAAGTATAACAAAAATAAATGTTGAAAAAATAAATAAATTTCAACAATCTATTTGTTGATATATTTAATTGAAAATATTTTTCAGATTTTCCTTTAACTTACAATTTCGTTAATTGTATTTACAAAAACCATTGTAGGTTCAAAATCAATTAACTATTTAATTGATATAACAAAAAAATTAATTGCATTTACAAATAATTTTTTTCTGTGAATTGTTAAGTGGTTGGTTGGTTCTTTAAAATCTATTATTATATTTCACGTGGTTCTACTTGACCGATATTTGCGAAAATTGCCACACACCTTGAGCTCATAAATAGACACAATCTTCCATTCGATAAAATAGGGGGAGTCACACCCATTAAAATTTAATATTTTATTTTGAGTGGTTCTAATGTACTGACTTTTACAAAGCTCAACACACACCCTGAGCTCTGAAAAACACAAAATCTTGCATTTAAAAAAATGGGCTTAGGCACGCCCATTAAAATTTAATTTTATATCCTATAAATTTTTTTGAAAATGTTCTATCATATCTTTGCATTAAAGTCGGTTTTTTTTTGGAAGAATTATTGGGCCATAACCATAGTTAACAAAAAGTCTACTTTTTTAGTTTTAGAATGCACTTTTTTAAAACATGCACTTTTGACCTACCATAGAAGAGAAAAAATGCACTTTAAAGGAAAAAGTCGGTTCTAAAGTTAAAACATGCTGAAGTTGTTTTTAACTACATTAGCATCGACTCTGGCTCTTCAGTTCAACACAAAACCAGCGTGACCGTTTGTGCTACTAAAGTATCAATTTGCTACTTTATTACATTTTTGATACTTTTAGTGACACTTTTTTAAAATCAGCTAAATCTGCTACTTTTTTTTACGGTTTGACCCTTTTTGCCCCTTTTTAGAAATACCATTACTTGATTTAGTTTTTTCGCATCAATATGCTTGTGTATTATTTAGTATTATTTCTTATGACAGACAGCGTTGTCAACTCGGTGCTTTTCGAACCGTTTTTAGTGCTTTTTGAAATTTTCGACGCGAAAAATTTTGAAGTTAAGCCTGCAGTACACGGCATGTAAAAAGCCACATGCGTATGTGGCGATGACGTCACGTGAATTTTCAGCATGTTCGTTGTATTTTTTAAAATTACTAGTAGTGGCTACATGCTGTAAAATTTGCATAGTATTTTTGTTCCAAAATACTTATGTGGCACATGTACCCGAATCGAAGACATTTTCTTGGGCAGCTCATCTGTAAGCACGTTAATATTTACATGCACATATTTTGCTAGTACACGGCATGTAGCATATGTAGCATCGTGATGACGCCAAAATTACGTCAGAACCACATGCGCGTGTGGTTTTTTACATGCTGTGTACTGTAGGCTTTAGTGCTCGGTGCTTTTTTACACAAATTTTTGGTGCTTTTTATTTCTTGGCTGTGGAACTAAGCCCAAAACTCAAAATGAATTTTCCTTATATAATATAGGTATATATGAACATTTTTTTTGAAGGAGTCTAACATTTAAAAAACATAAGCACTGAAGTTAAGTTAGTTATAACCTACTTCGTTCCTTTTTTCTAAAATAATAGTACATATAATTTAAGTTTATATAACTTGGTTAACTTGCAAATTACTTTTTTTTTTAAGTTTGTAACTTTGTTATTAATATTGCGTTTGCTGTGAAAGAAGGTTTTTAATAAAAATCAAATTTTTAGTCTTGATTTTAAAAATATTAACTACTTCTCCCATCGAGTTCAAAATCTAATCAGCTGCTAATTTGACTAATTTCAGGTGATTTGTTTCTTCGTTGACGAAAAAAATTAATTTTTTTTATAATAACTTAAAAAGATTTCGTCAAATTGATTTTAGAATTCACTGATTCTCATAGAATCAAAATATGTATCGGATGCTTCAAATTTGAAGTTTTAGGGATAAAATGTAAGGTCAACCGATTTCTATATTTTTATATACAAAAATTTTTTTTTAACAAAATATTTTAATTTAGTGCTTTTTTACTTATATTACGCGTTTTTGTCTGTTTCAGTGCTTTCTAAAATTTAAAAGTTGTCAACGCTGATGACATACTATTTTTTTATACTATCAACCTATAAGAAAGCTGACATTTTTGTAAAAAAGTTTGAGTTGATTAGAAGAAATAAAAAACTGTCCTTGATTAAATTTGTTGGAAGTTGATTTGGAAGATTGGAGTTCAACAGAAGATCTTGTCAAGAAATATATAGCCACATTTCCAAAAAATTGAAACCTTAGAAAATTTTTCATATATTATTTATTTAAAGTACAACAATTTCTGATTATATTATACATACATATCGTTACCTTTATATAGAAAGTGATGCTTTTTCTTCCGACGGAGTTTTCTTTAATTTGGAAAGTTTTTCGTCATCCTACGTCAAATCAATATACTTCGGTATTTCTTATACATGTAAGATATTCACGAATTGTTAACTATTTTTTTTTTATCTATAAATTGTTAATGTTTTTGTTATGTTTTTCAATTATTACTTGCAAATAAAATATAATATATGAAAAAATTAACAAAACTAACTCAAAATCGAGTTTTTACTTTGAATTTTTGTTTCTAAAATAGTTGCCCCTTTTTTTAAAAAAAAATCCCCTTTTTTGTGCCACTTTTATTTCTTAAATCCCCTTTTTGTGCTACTTTTCGAAATTTCTCAACGGTCACACTGCACAAAACACATTAAAATAAAAGAGAATACATATGTATGTATGTATGTATGTATGTATGTATGAATTTCTATCTCTTGGCTTCTTTTGTTAATATAAACAATTTATAATCCAATCATTGAACAGTTAATTGTATTAAAATAATACAAAATACAAACACCTTTTTAATTTTCTCTATATTAATTATTTGTTAACTTATTTTTATGTTCGGTTGTTTTATTTTATCTTGTTCTTAAACTCAACCCTTTTTCATAACCAGGGTGACCGATGACATTTTTCAAAAAGTGGCACCAAATGGGGGATTTATCGAAAAAAAGGGGCAAAATTAAAAAAAAACCAGAAAACTGCACTAAACTTTTTATTTTTAATGTATTTTCATATAACTCACCCTAAATAAAGGGGGTCAAAAAGTGGCAAGCCAGTCAAAAAAGGGGAAACGCAGTCGAAAAAGTGGCAAATTGCCACTTTAGTCGGTCAAACGGTCACGCTGTTCATAACACAATGTCCGATGAGATAGAGATGAGAGAGTTGAGAGACAGAGATGCCACTTCCTTATATTTTGTTTTCTATCATATAAAAAATTTCCAATATTTACTGTGGCACCCAGTTAAAGTCGGTTCAACTTAACACACACTTTGTTTTTGACTATAGTAGAAAAATATTTAAGAACAGGTTTTTAATTTTAAGTTGTTTCTAAAACGAACCGACTTTATTCTATGACTATGGTTATGGCCCATTGTTTTGTATTTTTACCAAAGCGAAAAGCAAAATCCACTAATTTGAAGGTCTTTCAGAACCGCTGCACAGTGGGGTGAAGGGTAGAGAAAGTAGCGATTAATTCATAGAAGTCGTAATTTTAAAGTGTTGTTATTTTTTATTGATGAATATTAATAAATACATAAAACACCATCATTTAAAAAAAATGTTTGAAAAAAAAAATTTTAGCCTTTTATGGGCTTTTTTGTATTTAGGAGAAAATTGTCTTATTTGAATATTTTTTTTACTGTAATTTTGGAATGAAAAAAGATAAATTAGTAAATTAAATTGTAAATTAGAGCATACATTATGTGCCTTTAAAAAAATATTTTTTTTGTTTAAATAAAATAAATAAATATTTAATATGCATTTTTCAAATTGATTTTTAGCAACTGGAATTCTCTCACAAAAACCTTCATTACTCAAAAATCGCGCAAATGCGCAAATAGGTATTCTCGGATTTGTTAGCTAAAATCTTATATTTTAAGAGCATAAAAGCATTATTCCCTGCACTCATCCGCAATGTTGTTGAATCTCAATGTATATATATATCAAAAATACCACATTTTTAGAGCAATTTAATTTTTTTTTAATATTTCTAAAACATTTACCTAAACAAAGAATAATTTTTTAAATGCTCATATACATGAAATTGACGGTTCCATTATAAAACTTTTACTTATAGAAAGAAGTCTTAACAAAAACTATATAACTATATATAACTATATATCACTTGAAATAACAATATTTTCTCTTTTAATCAATGCGCGCAAAAATAACTAAGATTATTGAATTTTGAAAACATACTGCAAATAAAGTAAACTACCAAAAACTTTAATTTTTGCAGTTAGTGATGTAGAATTTTATCTACTTTCATATGTGATTGTGAAAGTTAAAGTTCATCTTTTGAATTAATCGCCACAGTGCGCTGGCGAAAGAAGCGCGAGCAATGACAAAGCGTATAAGAAAAATATGATTATGGAATGGAACGAGCAGGTCTTGTGCAAAATAAGGAGTACAGAGGCCTTCTAGAAGGCATCCTTACTGCTTCTTTTTCCCGCTGGGTTGTAATATTTTTGTACATACGTTTTGTTAACACAGTTGCCACACTGAATCAACATTAAACATTAAAAGGCATTGAATTATTTTAATTTAGTCTAAGCTGGGATTATGTTGCGGCACAACAAGCACCCACACACATGATTGAAACACTATTAAGAGTACAATGTGTCCATTGTTGCCTTCAACTCAATTCAATTTCATTGTAAAATTTTGCATTTGTCACATCATGTAATATTGATTTTCTTTTAAATCTTGATGGACTAGAAGTGGAAAAATGCCGCATATGTATGTACGTACATACGTCTCGTGTTGTTATGTCGATAATTTTGAGAGCAAATTAGTTTATGCATAAGGCAAACAAATGTATTACAATGAGGCCAAGTGTTGCATGTGCATATAATAAAGGTGAAATGAAAATGCTTTTTTTTTCTTCTTTTAAAAATATAACATTTTTTGGTACGAAAGAATTTTTTTTGAGGTTTATTTATTTTTAGTATTTTTCTTTAAAGGGGAAAATTCGGTGTGATAAATCTTGAACAGTGTTACCAGAAAATTATGATGGGAAAATGCTAAATCGCTCCAAAGTATCTGCTATAATGTTATACAGAAGTATAAAACAACAACAACAATAATTCTGTATAAAAATATGCTAAGTCTAGCAGTGAAAATGCTAAACTGGCAACAATGGTCTGAAATATAAAAAAACTAATGGTGTTTTAGGGTTCCGTGCACCAAAGGTGAAAAGGAACCCTATTGTTTTCGCTACACTATACGTCTGTTTGTCTGTCTGGCCGCTACAACAACAAATACATGACAGTTAAAAACTAAAGGGTGTTCCAAAACGATCAACGAAAAATTTTAAGATCCCATGTAATATACATAAAATTATATATGTATATATATAGACACTTATATTTGCAAACTTGGTGCATTTTTATAAAGACTACAACAATTAACACTACAATTAAAAAAATAAATCAAAATTAAAGAGTATTCTATCAGTTAATGTAATTTTGACTATGTAATTTTGACAACTTGCTGTATCTTGGAAACCGTAAGAGGCAAACTCTTGAAATTTTCAAAAACGCTCAAACTAAGAAATCCCACAATTATAAAATCGTCAAGCCGAAAAAGTCGCCAAACTCGAAAAAAATCGCCAAATCGCTATAAAAAAAAAGTCGCACAAAACCGATAAAATCACGAAAATGAAAAATAATCGTCAAAATGAAAAAAACGCCAAAACTCGAAAAAATCGCCAAAACCAAAAAAGCGCCAAAGCTAAATAAATCGCTAAAACTAAAATAGGTCGCCAAAACCGAAAAAATCGCAAATAAAAGCAACTCTGCATATTCGCCTTGTATATTTTTTAGTGTAAAATTTCCTGCTGTCAGAATATTTCCTAACGTTTTGCATTGAAGCAGAGAAGTTATGTCAGCTGGTGAATTAAGATCACCTGATGTGAATTCGCCTTGTTCACAACCTTTCTAAAATTAGTTGCCACATTGCGCAACAATAAATAGCGCTGTATGCAACGCATAAAAAATGTTTTATATGTTATGAATCTAAATCATGGGTGAACATCATGTAGCAAATTTTTGCACATCGAATTCACACGTATTCTTATTCTCTTTCATTTAGTCTTATCTGAGATAAATTTTTGGTTATATTTTTACTCATTTTTCTCAAACGCACTGCGAGAAATTTACTGTGTATGCTGTTTATGTTAAAAAATGCTTTTGCTTACGTGAAAATTAAAAATTATTTTCTCTTAAAAATTTGGTTTTTAGTAGTTTTAAACTCAGAATTTAAGTGAATAATAATGTTTATTTATTACTTTTTGTTGAAACGGTTTTCTGGAAAAAAATTCTTTCATAAAAAAAATCATATAAGAATTACTTTTATTAATTTTTCTGCCTATGTGTTTATCTTTTTCGCTCACTTACACAGCCTTAAATTTATCTTGGTCACCCATGATCTAAATTATATTTAATTCAACTCGTTTTAAAATGCCTTTAACCCTTTCGTACCATTGGTATCATGTGTCCCAGGAAAAATTTAACTAATTTATCAAATATACAATACTCAACTTCTATCTATCTATCTATCTATCTATCTATCTATCTATCTATCTATCTATCTATCTACCTATCTATCTATCTATCTATCTATCTATCTATCTATCTATCTATCTATCTATCTATCTATCTATCTATCTATCTATCTATCTATCTATCTATCTATCTATCTATCTATCTATCTATCTATCTATCTATCTATCTATCTATCTATCTATCTATCTATCTATCTATCTATCTATCTATCTATCTATCTATCTATCTATCTATCTATCTATCTATCTATCTATCTATCTATCTATCTATCTATCTATCTATCTATCTATCTATCTATCTATCTATCTATCTATCTATCTATCTATCTATCTATCTATCTATCTATCTATCTATCTATCTATCTATCTATCTATCTATCTATCTATCTATCTATCTATCTATCTATCTATCTATCTATCTATCTATCTATCTATCTATCTATCTATCTATCTATCTATCTATCTATCTATCTATCTATCTATCTATCTATCTATCTATCTATCTATCTATCTATCTATCTATCTATCTATCTATCTATCTATCTATCTATCTATCTATCTATCTATCTATCTATCTATCTATCTATCTATCTATCTATCTATCTATCTATCTATCTATCTATCTATCTATCTATCTATCTATCTATCTATCTATCTATCTATCTATCTATCTATATACACACAAATAATTTTGTAAATTCTGATAAAAATTTTGTAAAAATTTAAATTAATCATAGTTCGGCTGAGAGAAAATGTTATTTCAGTGTGTTAGTGTTTATCTTGCTTGTTGATAGGAACAACGTGCTGTTGTGCGGTTGTTGTTGTTTAGTTGTTGTTTATTTTGTTTGATCGTGTTGTATACATGTAAATGCCGAAATGTAGCCGACAAACGTCGTGGCCTGTTTCTTCTCTATACAGTGTTTTGGTACAAATTAATTTAGTGGAACAGTACAGAATATTTACTGAAACTAAGTTAGATTTCAAACAAATATTTGTTTAAAAAATTTTTGGGAATAATTTTTTCTGTGTAATTAATAGGCAAACATGTTTTTTGTAATCCCTTTTACGCTGGTACCACTGCACCGATTTTAAAAAGATTTATATGGTTTTAAAGGATTTTTTATACAGATGTGCAGAATCTATATTTGATTGAAATCGGTTTAGTATTTTGGGAGCTATAAGCGTTTAAAGTTGCTACTACTACATGCAAACATATTACACACGCATTTATTAGCTTACAAGTAAAAAAAGAAACAAAACATGAGTGTGTGTGTGGGTTTGTAGTATTTCTCTTGATCTAACAATTTTTTTTCTTATTTGTTGTTGTATGAAAGCCATAATACTCAGCGTTGTCAACTTGGTGCGTTTCGCACCATTTTGGGTGCTTTTTGAAACTTTTTGTGCGAAAAAATCCTTAGTTGGTGCGTGATGATGTTTATAAAACATCACAATTTAAAATGAAATCTGTTTTATGGCCCGATGATAACAATAATGATGAAAATATTAGCTTTAATAATTTTGAATAACTAACATTTGGTCTCTTTTTGAAAAGTTTTAAACCGAACTTATAAAATTAATTTGATAAAATGTATCATCTTGCATTAATTGTGAAAGTTGTATAAGTCCCGGTTTATACGGACGAACATTTGGAAGGAAAACGTCTGGAATTCTCTTTTGTTGTTTCCTTCGCGTCCACACAGACGAAAATGTTGCCGGCGACATTCCAATATTACTGCATAAAAGCAAGCATATTTGTACATGTATGCGTGTATATGTAGCAAAGAATATGAAAACAAAGCGTGTCGCCAATTACCGAACACAAAAATGATTCTCTCTTCACCACCCGTAAATTGCTGGCAAACTAAATGTTTCCCTTTCAAATGTTTTCGTGTCTAAATACGGTCTAAGTCACATATTTCTTTGGTCGAGATATTAAGTAGATAACATTTGAACAAATCCAAAAATATTCTTTATTATGCAACAGTTTAATTTAGAATTGTACAGGGTGGGCCAAAAGAAACCAAGGGGTGTAAAAGTTTAATAACTTTTTTGTTTATTAATTTTTTTTTATTTTTTCTTTCAGATTATATAGACAACACTTGGAGAATTTATAATGAATGAAAATAATAAATGAAAATCAGAAAATAAGAAATGAATAAATGAAATCAACTTTATTGAAAATTTGATTATGAGTGATGAAGCTCATTTTCATTTGAATGGCTTTGTTAATAAGCAGAACTGTAGGTTCTGGGGTTCTCAAAATCCAAGAGCCATTCATCAACGCCAATTGCACCCCATCAGGTGTACAGTATGGTGTGGGATCACATCTGAAAATGTCATTGGGCCCTACTTCTTCGAGAATGAAGATGGAAGTGCTGTAACCGTAAATGGAGAGCGGTATCGGTTTATGATAGAAAATTTTTTACGTCCTGCTCTTGAAAACAGACCTGGTATGTGGTTTCAGCAGGACGGAGCCACTGCTCATACTGCCCGAGACACAATGGCACTTTTAAGTCAAATTTTTGGAGAGGGAATAATTTCTGGAAATTCGGATTTGACAGCACCCGACTATTTTCTTTGGGGTTTTTTGAAGGAGCGAGTGTACGTGAACAAGCCAGAGACAATCCTTGAACTCAAGGCAAACATTGTTGCAGAAATTCGAACGCTACAGCCACAAGTTTTGAAAGATGTTATGGAAAATGCTCTAAAAAGAGCCCATCAGTGCGAAGCTGAAAACGGTGGTCATTTAAGAGACATAATTTTTCATACTTATTGTAAAAAAAATTTCCATTTTGTATAGGGTGTGTTTTTTAGAGGTATAGAACTTCGAATTGAAATAAAACACAAGAAAATCGTTTTAATGTCCATCACTTTGGCTTTATTGGAAGGATAATTTTATGCCATTAATGTTTAAATATGACTTCGGGCATGTGGCTGGCGCGGCTGGCTCGAATAAAGCCAATTCTACAGGTCCAATTTTCAACCACTTTTTCGAGCATATGGGGCCGTATGTTGGCAATAACGCCACGAATGTTGGCTTCCAAGTCCCCTAACGTTTCTGGTTTGTTGGCGTAGACGAGCGACTTCACATATCCCCAAAGAAAATAATCCAATGGTGTCAAATCACACGATCTTGGTGGCCAATTGACAGGTCCATTCCGCGAAATTATGCGCTCATCGAATGTTTCCTTCAATAAATCGATTGTGACGTGCGCTGTGTGGCATGTGGCGCCGTCTTGTTGGAACCACAACTCATCCACATTCATGCCATCCAATTCGGGAACAAAATAGTCGGTTAGTCGGCTACAATTGCTGTGCACGGTGGCGAATCGATTCATTCGGGTCCTCTTCAACACTTTGCTCTACAGCGGCAATTGTTTCTTCGGTGCGCACTGTTCGACGTCTCTGCGGATGCGTATTATCACATAGAGTAAACGTAGTGCGAAAACGATCCATGGTTAACCGAATTAATTGCTCTGATGGACGATTATGTCGACCATAAAATGGACGGAGCTTGCGGTAAACTTCGCGAACTGAACCATTATTTTCGAAATAAATTTGCACGATTTGCAAGCGTTGTTCTTTTGTCAACCTGTTCATAATGAAATGGCAAACCAAACTAAATATTAATCACTTGACAGCTGACAAAATGGCCGCCAGTTAAAAAAGTGATGCCAACTTAAAGTTCTATACCTCAATAAAAAACACCCTTTATATTATATAATCTGAAAGAAAAAATAAAAAAAAGTTAATAAACAAATAAATTATTAAACTTTTACACCCCTTGGTTTCTTTTGGCCCACCCTGTACTAGTCTCGATTAATATAAATTTATTTTACTATATCGAATCAAAAATGTGTATTACTTAGACCACTTTCATAATTAAGGGCACATGTATGTATACTATGTATGTATGTACGAATTTGTTTAGTTTTTTTTTTTTTTGTTAGGTTTTTTTAATTATGTACATACATATGTGTGTTGTAAAAGGCTGTTTGTTTTTATTGTAATATTTTAAATATGGGTAAATGTATTAAACTTCTGTTACATGTTTTTTAAATATTTGAATAAAATAATAACTGTTATTAGTTTTGAATCCTTACTATTAATTGTTGATCTTTCTCGTTGTGAAATTAAAAACAAATATTATCAATTTTTTATTTTTTTAACCCTGAACTGTAAAAGCCGGTTTAAGTGTTAAATTTTTAACACAAAAAATAATATTATACTTTTTATGCAAAATTAATTCAATAAACATTTTCTAAGCTTGGTGCGTTTTTCTGTAAATTGCGCGTTTTTTCTCGATTTTGGTGCGTTTTAAAATTTCAAAGTTGACAACGCTGATAATACTTAAAGGAAGAGAGTTGAATAAATAGAATTAACTTGGTTAAAGGGATTTTGTTTATGTTTTTTTAATTTCATGTATTATTTAATTATGCTTGCATATGTATGTAAGTTTGTGTGTGGCTGTGTTTTAATGAATTTTTTACGAAGTTTAGATACATTTTCTTTGAATCTTAAATTATTTACATTTTGATTCTAGAATACGGACGAGTGTGTCGTCCGTTTGGTATATCTAGTTCTATTTAAATCAGAAAATGTCCCCTTGGTAGTTTCTAGTGTATTCTGCACATAATCAGCTCTTTTAAGTGAGTGTATTTAGTGAGTATAATGTTGTTATTACAATTATTTGGCAACACACTATGTTGCTTGCAAACGTGTTTTAAGTATTTTTTAGTTTATATAAGAGCAAATAATATAAAATGTTTTATATTATGATCAATTAAGTAAGCAACAATATGTTCTAAACATTTTTTATGTGGCTTATTTTCCATTTGGGATAATAGATTCAATTGATTTTATTTGATCCACATAAATGGAATATATGTGTTATCCAATTGGTAAGAATGATTTTTATATTAAATACAAACTTCTCATAATAATGAATCATTGTCATTCCATTTTTTTTTTATTTAATAAATTTTATTTATTATCTTTAGTTAGGCTGTCTGTCATTTTTCTCATACACAGAGAAAAAACTGCCTCATAGAATCAAGAAGATTTTCTCTATGAAACGTTTTTAGGCTAAGGGGCATCCCAGCAGAAAGAAGCGAAGATTTTTTCATAGAGATTCCTTATTGTTTTTATGTGCTAAATCTTATTAATTTTATCAAAAAGAAAGCCACATAAAATCAAGAAGAAATCTTATTATTCACAACTTTTTTTTACTCAATTTCCGTTATTTTTGGCACCAAAAAAAAACAATCCATAGAGAAAAACTTCTTGATTCTATTAGGTTTTCTTATAAATTGTAAACTATATGGATTTCTTATTGATTTTATTAGGTTGCCTTGTTGATTTTTTTAAAAAGGTTTCTTCTTGATTTTATTAGACTATCTTATTGATTTTTTCAATAAGGGTTTCTTCTCGATTTTATTAGGTTCCTATATGATTATGTGTAAAGCATCTTATTGATTTTTTTAATAAGGAAATCTTCTTGATTTTATGAGGTGTCTTGTTATTTCATATCTATAAATAGACACAGAAAATTTTTTTTTCATGATCTTTATCGTTTTTGTATAAGCATGTTTGCAAAATTATTTTAATGGTTATTCAGACCGCTTTGTTAGCATATTGGTTAGAGTGTTTGTCTATCAGTCAGAAGTTTGCTGGTTCAATACTTGTCTCCTTTCAAAGTATATGGTATAGAATTTAAATGAAAATATATAAGTAAAGCACAAAGAATAAATAAATTCAGTAAAGTGCGACTCTGACTCGCGCACGAAGGGTTCCGTACAAACACTAGATATGTAATTTAATACAAACTTCATGCTATATAATATATAGTTTTGGCATTTTTTTTCGTTTTTGGGGTCTTTCCGGTTTTTTTGTTTTGGCGTTTTTTGCGTTTTTTTTCGGTTTTGACGATTTTTTTTTAGTTTTGGCTTTTTTTAGTTTTGACACTTTATTTTCTCGTTGTGGCGATTTTTTCGGTTTTTGGCGTTTTTTTCATTTTGGCGATTTTTTTTATTTTTGGCGATTTTTTTCATTTTTGCGATTTTTTTTTTATATAAATTTTTTTTTTAGTTTGGCGACATTTTCGCGTTTTGGTGATTTTTTTCGATTTTTGGCCTTTTTTTTCATTTTGGCGATTTTTTTCATTTTGGCGATTTTTTCGAATTTGGCGATTTATTTTAGTGTTAGAATTTTTTTTTAATTTCGGCGATTTTTTTCGTTTTGGCGATTTTTTTTAAGTTTTGGCGATTTTTTTTTTGGTTTGACGATTTTATAATTTTCAGTTTTTTTAGTTTTACCGTTTTTGAAAATTTCATGTGTTTGCCTCTTACGGTTTCCAAGATATAGCAAATTGTCAAAATTACATAGTCCAAATTGCATTAACTGATGGACCACCCTTTTATTTAATTTTTTTTTTAAATTTTAGTGTTAATTGTTGTATTGTAGTCTGTATAAAAATACACTAATTTTACAAATTTCAAGTGTCAATATACATATGTACATACAATTGTATGTATATTACATGGGATTTTAAAATTTTTCATTGCTCGTTTTGGAACACCCTTTAATTTTTAATTCTCATGTATTTGTTGTTGTAGCGGCCAAGGTTCTACATACTGTGTCCAAATTTCAGGTCCGTAGCTCTTACGGTTCCTGAGAAAATACCGTGTGACGGACAGACGGACAGCGTAGCGAAAACAATAGGGTTCCTTTTCACCTTTGGTGTACCTAACCCTAAAAAAGACATAATTTTTTTTATTTTATGAGGTCGCCTCATAAAATCAAGAAGACCTTATTAAAAAAAATCAATAAGATAACCTCATAAAAACTACAAGATTTCTTCTTGATTTTTTCAAAAAGGTTTTCTCTATGAAATTAATAAGATTTCCGTATTGAAAAAAAAACCATAGAGATTTCTTATTAATTTTTTTCTATTTTATGAGGTAATTATTAGGCACTGTTTTCTCTGTGTAGAAAAACTACCGACGGAATATTTAGTCTCAATGTAAGCCTCGTACTGTGTTCAAAGTTGCAAAAAAATTTCAGCATTTCGCGTGAAAAATTTGATATGTACTAAATGTGTTCCGACTCGCGGTTTTTTTTTTGGTAAACTGCTCGCTTTTATTGCTTGAAAGTATTCAACATTGTTAAAATTCCGTGCGAATAAAACACCAGTGAGATATGGGCATTTCCACAGAAAGGTCCACATTTTTTCACGTTACGTTTCGCGAAGACGTAGACTATTTTGCAAAGAAAAACTTATATTATTATTATTATTATAAAATCGAACAGTATGACTCTAAAACACGAACTTAATTGTTTGGTGACGTAATGTGACAAAAGGTGCACTTTTCTGTGGAAATGCCCACATATAATTCAGGACATATATCATATTTCTTTTAAGTATCACAATTGTACGAAAAATTACTATGTGTGTGAAGATAAATTCATCGAGTTAAATTCATTTTTCAAAAATGTCGCATGCGATATTTTTTTCTTTTTTTTTGGAACGAGTTTTGTACTGAAATTAAGGGGTTTCTTCATAAAAACGTTCACTATAGCCAAACCCTTCTTTCTCAGCGAATCAAACCTAGTGGAAAATGAAGACAACAAATCATACTAAAAACTGCATTTAAACTGAATATACTTTGAAAATTTCACAAATACAATTCAGATATACTGTAAATGCGGTTTTTTAGTATGATTTGTTGTCTTCATTTTCAATTAGGTTTGATTCGCTGAGGAAGAAGGGTTTGGCCACAGTGGTCATTTCCCTCATAGAACTCGAAAAATAAGAGTGTTTTACTAAGTCATATTTTTAAAAGTTCTCTAAAAAATTTCACAAATACAATTCAGATATACTGTAAATGCAGTTTTTTAGTATGATTTGTTGTCTTCATTTTCCACTCGGTTTGATTCGCTGAGGAAGAAGGGTTTGGCTATAGTGAACGTTTTTATGAAGAAACCCCTTAATTTCAGTACAAAATTCGTACAAAAAAAAATATTGCATGCGATATTTTTGAAAAATGAATTTAACTCGATGAATTTATCTTCACACACATAAAATTACTTAGATTTATTAAAAATCATTCGTTATAGTCCGGTATTTAAGGGGTTAAATTTCGTAATTTGTCTTCTGATTTCTATTTATTTTTATGTATTTAGCCCAAATTTATTTTCTAGAGCAACAGCTTCCATGCTTTAAGAACAAATAATTTGATAAACAAAAACCTGTGTACAGCAAAACTTAACACTCAAGTCATTAGATTAATAAATTTTGTTTGTTTTAATCTGTTTGGTTTTATCTGCACACTTTAAAGCACTTTAATAAAAAAAATATTTTAAATGATTTGAAAAAAAAAATTATACACATACCGTCGAAGTTTCAACATTTCTGTTGATTTTTAGGAACGCCGGCATTCAAACTAAAAATGTTTTTTTTTTAATTTTATTATCACATGTTTTTGTTTTGTTTTTTTTTCGCAATTAACATTTCATAACAATTTGTTACTAAATTATTTTAGTTTTATTCAAAAACATTTGCATTGCACAAAATCAATTATTGAAATGTTTTTATTATTAGAGAGCGCTACTGTTGATCATAAATGTATAATTACAACTAAACTTAGTTTATTTATTTATTAGTATGTAGCAAGAGCAAAAAAAACGTAAAAACACTCACATTATTTAAAAATTATAAGCAAAAAAGACACAAGCCAAAAGCCATAGAAGAAACAAGTCCAAGTATGTCGTCGTTGTCGTAGTCATCGTCTTCTAATAAGATAAAAAAAAACGCCCAATGCCTATGAGGTTACTGTGGCAACATACAGTGTCTCTAATAAATTGTGGGTGAGAGCATCCTACAACAGCAGTTAGAAGCAGAGTTGCCAATTGTTAATCGTTTGTGAAGACTACAAATCGGAATAGGAAAACTCCCAAAATACATGAAAGAAATGACGAAAATTTCCTTGTTTCCAAAATTTCGAAATAATTAAACTGACAAAATTAAATAGTGTACAAATGGTCAACTCTACGATAATTTCACTACCACCACCGCACAGTGGTGAATTTGGAAAATAATTGAAATAATTATGGAGTTTGTAAACGGGCTGTCCGCAGGGTTGTCAGATATGGCAATTTCTCGCCAAACGTGGCGATTTTTCAACATGTTTTCGTCGAAATTTTTGGTTTGGCGACATGGCGATTTTTTTCGATATAAATAAATTTGTTGGCGTTTAGTCCTAATTTTCGTTATTGCTAAGCTGGTTAGTTTGTGAGGAGAGAGAGAGAGACGAGGGGAAAATAAACGTTTCTGTTCCCTTCGTCTCTCTCTCTCTCTCTCTCTCTCTCTCTCTCTCTCTCTCTCTCTCTCTCTATCCTAGCAAACTAATCAGCTTAGCAATAAGACTTGCATAGTCCTAATTTACACTATGCAAGTCTTATTGCTAAGCTAATTAGTTTGTTAGGAGACAGAGACGAGGGGAACATAAGCGTTTCATTTCCCCTCGTCTCTCTCTCTCTCTGTCTCCTAACAAAGTAATCAGCTTAGCAATAAGACTTGCATAGTGTAAATTAGGACATAGTGTACATTAGAATTGAATTGAACATCTAAATGTTTCTAGTTCAGGAAAATTAGTTTGTTGAAGGAGTAGTTTCAAAAATAAATCCCACCAAAACTCTTCTGCAAGAAAGTAAAACAATTTTTCTTATATTAATTATAGTCATTAATGCGTTTTGAATCTGGACGAGAAAAATTTACAAGAAATAATTTTTGGCAACTTTATTTGCGGTTTTGGCGATTTTTAAATAAATTTTGATACGATCATTTTATAAAAATTTATATTAAGAAAAGTGTTTTATAAAAACAAAAATGTATTATCACATATATACTAGGAAAAACTACGAAAACTGATTTTTCGCGACTTTTGACGATTTTTAAAATCAATTTGCCAAAATAAACCGAAAAAAATCTGACAACCCTGGCTGTCCGTCCGACTTTTATAAAATTTTATACAGCATTTGAAGAGGTATTATTAGAGTCAGCCTATATTTTATGTCTTTAAAGCAGCTACGTCCAAGCCATATGCACAATGTGGAAATTTTTACAAAAGAGCTTTTGTGCTTGCACACCGACTAGAGCTCAACAGCCAATTAGATATCGGCGACAACAATGCTTGCTAAGAACTAATTTAAGAGCTTTCAAAGCTATTTACCTCAAAATGCAAATATCAGAGCTGCTTTAAAGAGACCAGAGCCACAAAACATCAAAGTGGAACACATCGGTTTAATGAAAAGTTCAAACCTTTGGCAGGCTGATTGATGTCTTTGATCTGATTAAAATTATTTTTTTCAAGAGCTAAAAAAATCTTCTACATTTATGGGTTTCGACCAGTCTAATGTACATTTTACAATGCACATGCATGTCTCGGATACATGAATTATATACAAATGAATTAATTTGTTTTCTTTTATACTGGATTTAAATTATGAAATTAATCTATTCGCTAATACGGGTAGCAGCACTAAAAAATATATGAGATATAGAAAATGGCGAAAGTGGGTTACACACTATAGAACATGAGTGACAGTCAAAAATTCATCAGTTTTGAATGATAGTGTTTTCTGTTCAGACCATCGATCATGTTCGACACTCAAACCTTCAAGAAAAAAAATTGGACACAGAAACATAGAAAAAACACAAATTGGATGCGCATCATTGCTAAAGTAAAATTTTATAATGAATTATTTTAATGTTTTGTTATCGCTAACAACTCCTCGTTCGATTTTGTCTTCAACAGTTTGTCCTTAGCATCACACATAGCCTTGCATTTCATAAAAACATGTAAATTCCTTAAAAATGATCATTTTCCGCGTCCAACTTGTCTTGTTTATGCCACAAAAATATTTCTTGACTGACGCTTTTTGGTACACACTATCAGTCAGAAACCAATATGGCCGCTGACTGTTAGAGCTGCAAAACTATCGATAGTACTATCGATAGTAGTAGCCGGCAGCTTTGAAGCAAATTATCCGTAGTTGATTTATGCTTTTGTACAGCGATGGAAAAGTTGGTACAATTGTATAATTTTAGCGCTATTTGAATGCCAAAAGTACCGTAGCACCGCAATGACCCATTTAGCACTACTGGAATCTCTTTATATTATATTACATGCCAAAAATAGCGTTAAAATATATTAACCCCCTTATGCAAAAAATAATGCGTGCTTGAAGTGTACATTAAAAAAAATTTCCATAGAAAAACCGGTTTTAACGTTCACTTATTTTTTTATGAAGGGGGTTAATCTTTAGCTCGAAGGTATTCGAAAATTAAGTAAATCAAACGATGTTTTCCGGTACTTAAAGAATTGCTGGAGGAATGTTATTTATTCCAAATTCATCTGCAAATGTGGAAATTTTATTTTCCTACCAAGGAGAGAAGCCGACTATTTGCATCGACTGTCAACAATCGAATAAAAAAAAGGTTATAAACGTAGTATATCGTAAATGTTACTTTTATATTCAGATCCCAGCAACTAATATTCTTTGTGCACCTTCTGGCGTTTTGTTAATTGGTTTTTAGTTAATTAAAAAGTACAAGTATTAAAAAAATATAAATAAAGAATTAGGTACAATCGTACTGAAAAAATTAAAATTTTTTTTGAAAGTTAATACAATTTGTAAATATGACATTGCATCCCTGCTTCTGTATACATAAGTACTTAAATACATACATATGTATGTATATGAATTTATTTATAAATCCAAGTGTTATTCGACAAATAGTAGTCACAAGTATCTTAATAAATTCAACATCGTCGACACAAAGATAAATTTTGGTGGTACTGATATCGCGACGGCCGCCAATCGTCTCTTACGATAAAACTTTACAGTTAGTGTCTTAAAAGTTATCAACAATTTTCGCATTTTGATAATTCTAAACCATGGGTAGGCCCATAAAATTTTAAGTTCAATAAAAAAGTATATTTTCGATAATATGCCGCTTACGATGAAATCGAAAAAAAGGCTTGATATATTTTTATATACTAATGAAAATGTTGAGGACTCTGGATTTTTTTTTTTCGAGTCAAATGTAGGTTATGTGGCAACTTTTATAAAACTATTCGATACTATCGATAGTACCGATAGTTTTACATAAAACTATCGAAACTATCGAGTGGAGCGACTATCGATAGTTTTGCAGCTCTACTGACTGTCACTCAACCACAAAAAATTGTGTGATTGAGTGTTGACTGACGAAATTCGTGTTCACACTATCGATCAATGTGAAATTTGAACAAAACTGTCGTCACTCAAGTTCGATAGTGTGTACCGTATTTTTTTTTTTAATCTTATTTACTATGATAAATTTTATAATGTCTATTCATTCAATCAAAATGTTTTAATTTTCCCTAAAGCCATAACAATTTTATTGACAAATTTCTTCTAATTCAATTTGCGACTTTGAATCTGCGTATGGATAATTATTGCAGCCACTGCAACAATTAACATAAACACACACATACATATACATATATATATATACATATATACACATGCATTAGAGAGGAGACAAAAAGTGTACCCAATTCTGCGGTTCTATTGCAATTAATTGTCTCACCATACACAAAATATAAATTTAAATACATAATACGAGGGCGAATCAATAAATCCGTGACTTTTTGAATGAAACACAGTTTTTTTTGCAAAACAAAGATTTATTTTTCAACATAATCTCCTTTTAACTCAATACACTTAGTCCAACGTTTCTCCAGTTTTTGTATCCCTTCCAAAAAGTAAGTCCTTAAAATAGGCAATAGTTTCATCGTTGGTGCTAAATCTCTTTCCACCGGCCCATTTCTTTAGGTTTGGAAATAGGAAGTAGTCACTAGGGGCTAAATTCGGTTTTTGTATCCCGTAGGATTTTTCGAAGTCCTTAAAATAGGCATTTGTTTCGTCAATAATTTCATCGTTGGATGTGGATTATCCCGCGTGCATCTCAAAAAAAACTGTTGCCATCACCTTATTGGCCGACAAATTCACCTTGGCTTTCTTCGGAGCAGGTTCAGTCGTACAAACCCATTGTTTAGACTGCTGCTTGGTCTCCGGAGTACAGTAATGGATCAATGTTTCATCCACAGTTACAAAACACCACAAAAACTCATTCGGACTGCGGTTAAACAACTCCAAATAATCCTTTGCAGTTATCACGCGTTTACGTTTATGGTCAATTGAGAGCAAACGCGGCACCCATCTTGCAGACAACTTTCTTAAACTTTCGTAATCCACACTGCCATATGAAATGCCTATAGCATCACCAATCTCACGCACTTTTACTCTTCGATCGGCCAACACCATATCACGGATTTCTTCAACATTTTCGGGTGTACTGAGCTCAATTGGCCGTCCAGAACGTTCAGCGTCATTTGAACTTGTGCGTCCACAACGAGTCAGTAAACCACTTTTTTACCATTGAAATCGATGGTGCGGAGTCCCCATAGTATTTATCGAGCGTTTGATTGACTGTTTTTTTTTTTTTTTTTTTTGCAAAAAATAATGTTTCGCGAGCACGCGAAATTCAATTTTTTCCATTTTTAGAAGAAAAAAAAAACACGAGGATGTATGTTGTGAACAGCTGTTAAACGCAAAGTAAATGACGACACTTGCTCAAAATAAGTGTACAGTAGTCTATTCACAGGTGGTACTTGATGGGAACAGTGTTGCATTTCATATAACTACGAGGGAAGTTAGAGAAGTCACGGACTTATTGATCCGCCCTCGTATTTTAATTTCCTTTATAAGTGAGTCAATCAAATTTTGATTAAGAAATCTAGTTCTTATTAGAAACCATTTTAAAGTTTATTTATAAAACAAAATACAAATCACAGAAATAGAAAAGAAAACGAAAAGATAATAATTTTATGTATAATTTAGTTTAGAATAAAGTCACACTAGCGGTAACAAAGCACTACATACATACATATGTATGAAATAATAGTTTCTCTTTTCAAACAAAAGATTTAAAAAACATAAAATAAACTCGAGTCAAATTAAAAAGTATTTATTGATAAACGCATTCAACTGAAAACCCTGTCATTAGAAGGGTAAAGAGTGTATGAGGCAGTGGCGCTATACATATACGTATAGCATAATACTCGTATGATACACTTAAGTATGTGAATTAAAAAAAAAAAAAGATTTGTTGAATATTTTTGCATAAAAATAACGTAATAAAAACAAATGTACAATTAAAGAATCCAACTAAATAGGCCTACTTAAAATATTCATTAAAAAAATCATGAATTTGTCAAAGTGCCCAATTGTAGTTTAGGTAGCAAAATAAAATTATTTAGGACATTTTTGACATTTTTTTTTACATTTGAAAACAATAAATTCTATTGCCATTGCACTTTCACTTGGGCTGAGTTTACATCTGGCATTTCTTGTGTGTCATTTGCCCAAAAGGTGGGGTCAAATCGTTACATCAGTGAACGTACAACTCGTCAGGTAAAAACACAATTTTCGGATTATGACATACGTGAACGTATTGAAATCCCATTCAGTTTATACGATTAACGTATCATTTAATTTGTTTTCGTACGATTGCCGATACGATCACGTATGTAACGATCAGCGTTGCCGTTTTGGTTACTTGTAACCAAAATTGGTTACTTTTTTTTTCCAATGTGTACTTGTGTACTTTTTTTCCATTTTGGTTACTTTTTTTCAACACAAAAATAACCATTTTTATTCATATATGTACATATGTGGTATGTTAAATTTGCACATAACTAATTATCTTGATAAAAGATCAAAATTTATGCGTTTTTACTACGTTGTAAGGACAACACTGGATAATCAACATAGCTTTTAAAAAAATACATGTCTGTCTCTGAACATAACAAGCCTGGTTTCAAAAATCAGATGCATTCATGGTTGCAAAGTCTTTAAACGTCAAACACTATGTAAAAAGTTAAAAGCGATTTTTTTTTATTTGAGAGCGTAACAAGCAGGGAACGAAGCCGACCGATCTGTGAGTCGGCTAACACCCGCCGCTGGCAAAATTTCTAAATTAGAAGTAAGTGATGATATGGACATAGTTGAATTTTGGGACGCGGTTTCAAAACATACAAATGGATTGAACGAAAAATGTTTTTGTGATTTAATTCATTTTATGTAAAATTTAATGTCACTGCCACACAGTTCGGCTGCTGCGTAATACTTTATCTATACAGTCTTGTGTTTTGATAATGAATGTAATTAAATTACATATTCTTTGTTGTTACTAAAAATATTTTGGTTTGGAATTTCTAATATATAAAATAGATGCACAGTTGAATAAAGATGCTTGTTTTGTAAAGGTTTTTGTTTGAGGTTTTTAAACTTATTATGTTTGTATATTGTGATTCTCAATGTAGTATTAAGAGTCTTACTATAAATAAACATACGGAGTTTGTTAACTAAATTCAAAATTTTTTTTTTTGGGTTGAAGTCTACTGACGAGTTTTACAAGCGGGAACAAAATGCATATAGACAATTTCTTAGCCATAAAAACAAGCAAATTTTTGAAATTTCTAATAATTTACCTGAAGTATTTTTTTACAAAATTGATTTTATTGATTGTTAATTATAATAAGGTATACTTTTAAAACTTGTTTTTTTGTTCCACTTTTATTTTACAATCTATTTTACAATATTTAGCAAATGCAATAATTCAAGCAAAAAAATATCACATGTGTTAGTTAATAACATTAAGTTAATAAACTATATATACATACATACATACATACATACGTGAAGTACAAATTTAAATGTAATGGTCCATTTATATTATACCATTTCATATATTAATATATGTATGCATATTTTTCAACTGAAGTACAAATAAAACAGTATTTTAAATACATAAAAATTTTTGTTACTTTTTTCTGCATTTGGTTACTTGTTTTTTGTATTGTGGTTACAAAATATTTTTGGTCGTGGCAACGCTGGTAACGATTTGAAGCCTGGATTCACCCATTGTTTCCGAACAAAATTTTTGTCCCGACAAAATTTTTTTAATATGTAGTTTGACTTCTCTCTTCTTGAGAGAGAGAAAATATTTTTTACGAACAACTCTCAGTTTGAATTGGTTCAATTTTATATTTTGTCCGGACAAAATCGAACTGAGCTGCCAAGCCGAAGTTGAAATGAGCTGCCACATCATCTTATATGAATAATAAATGCATAATATACTTTTATTAATTACAATTAAAATAATCCAAAATTTAAAAATAAAACATATACATATGGAGTTGAACGAAAGAATTGCATTAAACAATTAAAAAGACACAACAAACTGTAAACATTTGCGAATGTGCTGCCACTTATAAAATTAATACGCATCGTTTACACACTTATTTCATATGGTAGCTTTGATTTTCCAGACAAAATGTTCGAAATGAATGAATCGTGCTGCAGAAAACTCTCAGTAAAAAAATTTTTGTCTGGACAAAAATTTTGTTCGGAAACAATGGGTGAGTGAATCCAGCTTAATGAAAAACTGTTGGATTCAGACATATATATATATATATATATTTATTGATTTAAACATTTTCCAATCATGTTGGACTCTATAAAATTGTCTATTAGTTATTTATGGAACTATTTAACTTAATGTATATGTCTGAATCAAACAGTTTTTCATTAGTAATTAGTAGTTACGCTTTTTTACGCTTGTGTGGCACATGGCACACAAATGCAAACCCGGCCTTACATATGTACATTAGAGTGGCCGTTAGTTGTATGGAGAATTTTTTTTTTTTGTTGATTTCTTTTATTCTCACCCCCCAAATCGGTTCAGTTTTATGTAAAACAAAATATACAAAAAAATATCATAGCGATAAGTTGTGTTTTAGGGGATGCGTCCGGCCCTCAAAGATAGCCCTCAAGCCCATATATTCAAGGTAATTTTTTTTTAGTTTTTTATGACTATACTTAATATCTGTATGAAATAATTTAATTTAAACTCTTATTATATAGGCAATTTTGGTATATATAATTTTTGGCCAAAACTTTATTATATTTTATAAGGGATTTAAAATTTATAATGAATTGCTTCAGGACCTTAAAAATGAAACTAGTATTTTATATTTATGATTTGAAGAGGCTAAAGTTCGCATCGCTTTTTAAGCCAAATTACATGTGATAATTATTAATGAACAAATAACATCATAACTAGTATTTTTATATTTAAACGTAATATAATTAACTATGTCAAACAAAGATTTTAATGTGAAACCTATTTATTTGGCACTTAGTTCTTTTTAGGGTTCCGTACACCAAAGGTGAAAAGGAACCCTATTGTTTTCGCTACGCTGTCCGTCTGTCCGTCACACGGTATTTTCTCAGGAACCGTAAGAGCTACGGACCTGAAATTTGGAAAGAGTATGTAGAACCTTGGTCGCTACAACAACAAATACATGAGAATTAAAAATTAAAGGGTGTTCCAAAACGAGCAGCGAAAAATTTTAAAATTCCCTGTAATATACAATTGTATGTACATATGTTATGTATATTGAAACTTGTAATTTTTAAAATTAGTGTATTTTTATACAGACTAAAACAAATAACACTAAAATTTAAAAAAATTGAAATTAAAGGGTGATCCATCAGTTAATGCAACTTTGACTATGTAATTTTGACAACTTGCTATATCTTGGAAACCGTAAGAGGCAAACACTTGAAATTTTCAAAAACGATAATACCAAAAAATCCGAAAATTATAAAATCACCAAACCAAAAATCGCCAAAAATTGAAAAGAAATCGCCAAAACGAAAAAAATCGCCAAAATTAAAAAAAAAATTTCTAACACTAAAATAAATCGCTAAATTCGAAAAAATCGCAAAAATGAAAAAACGCCAAAAATCGAAAAAAAATCGCCAAAAGGCGCCAAAACCAAAATAATTGTTTATATGAAAAAAAAAATCGCCAAAATGAAAAAAATCGCAAAATGAAAAAAAATCTCCAAATTGAAAAAACGCCAAAAACCAAAAGACAAAGTACCAAAACTATATATTATATAGGCTGAAGTTTGTATTAAGTTAAATATCTTGTATTCGTACGGAACCCTTCGTGCGCGAGTCAGAGTCGCACTTTACTGAATTTATTTTTTTTTCTCTGTTTTTAACAATTAATTAAAAATTTGGTTATAATAGCAATAGAAATGCTAAATAAAAAAATAATAATAATAAAAATAATTTTTGGTATTTTGTTGCTTATTTGCTTCATTATTTCCTAAAATATAAATTTTAGCAAAAAACTTTCTTTGAGACTAATGTTGTAGACTAGAAGAGCTAAGATATTGCCATATATCATGTTCTTGTAAAATGTTTTTTTAACAAATTACATTGAAAAATGGGCTTAAGGCCAACTTTGAGGGGCGGACGCACACCCTAAAACACAACTTATTGCTATGAAATTTTTTTGTGTTTTTTTTTCTTACATAAAACTGACCCGAATGGGGGGTGAGAATATAAGAAATCAAAAAAATTATAAATAACGGCCACTCTAATGTACATATGTACATGTATCGCGATATTAGGTAAACATTTTATTCCCAAAGATTTTTTCGATTTTGTTCAGCAGAAATGACTACTTTCAGGGAAATGAAATTAGAACATATCCTTTAATTTATTTTGTATTTATGGCTGTTGTCTTTAGCGATACATATATTTTATGCTATCTCCAAGCTGTCAACGTAGCATGGCCATCGATTTGAAACATAACAAAATGGATACAGCAGCAACAATAATGGAAAAAATTATAAAAAAAAAAGTTTTTTGGAAGAAAAAAAAACGTTTTATTTTGTGATGTATTTGTGCATTTTTAATATACAATAACTTGATTTCCAAGCACTTCTTCAATTTTTATTACTAGTTCCATAATTTTAAAATATTTACTTACAAAATATAAAATGTGTAATTTCCCTTTTACAACGCATTGTAAAATTTCTGCGTTTTTCATACAAACAAAAACAGTCGTTGTACAGTTTGTCAAATAAGTGTTATAAAAAGCTGATTAGTTTGTTAGGAGAGAGAGAGAGACGAGGGGAAAAGAGACGCTTCTATGATTTTCGTCTCTCTCTTCATCAAACTAATCAGCTTAGCAATAAGACTTGCATAGTGTAAACTAGGACTTAAGACGCAACGATTTGCGAAAAATTTAATAATAATTTATTTCAAGAAAAAAGCAAACAAAACGTGCATACATATAAAAAGTCACACACAAAATGCATATTTAGAAATATATATTATTAAAATTGTTAGAAAACAAAAAAAAATGGGAAAACTAAAGAAACTTAACAATAGAAAGAAAGAAAATCGCATCAAACAATTTAAAGTGGATGTAAAAAAAATAAGAAAATGTATATCTATCTAAAAAAAAATTTGTAAATGTAACATCTTATGGGTCAATAGACTAAAGAGAAAATTTTCTAAGATGAAATATGTATAAACATATAAAAAAGCATGCATACCCAGCGGGAAAACTCAGAAGACCTTCTTATTTTAGAGTCCAACCTAAATTAGAGCGTGTAAGGGGCAATTTCTGAGGTAAGTAAAATGCAAGGAACTACATTCCTACTAGGGATGCCAAACGGGAAGTCCCGGGATTTGTAAAATTCAATCCCGGGATTTCATTTTCGGGATTTCTTAGCAATTTTTGTATAAAAACTTTATAAATTCAAATTTTCGTTGATTTTAATGACTATTCGTGACATATTTCGTATAAATTAACAACAAGAGCAAAATAAATAAACTACTTTCTTACGGTTATTTTCATCAAAGGTGCTACAATATATGTACATTTTAGAATTATTTTGAAAACAAAAGAAACATATTACCTTTGGAAGGGAAATAACATTTGACAAATTTATTCCGTCTTATTCTATATTATGAGGGCAATTATAATTTAAATTCCACGAAAAATTTTTCCCGGGGAATAATTTCAAACAGTAGCAAATAATAGGGAAAACTATTTTCATAATTGCAGTGTATAACTATCTGTATGTCGACTCCTCAACGCTAAAAAAAATTAGCACTTATCTACTTGTTGGTAACAATTGAGTACTCTTGACACCTCCTTACAATTGGAGTAGAATACAATACAAGGCAAGTGAAAACTTTTAGTTGTCGGGTTGACGTAAAAGCGAGAAATATTTACAGAATAATGCGGAGTATTTGGTCTAAAAAACTGCTCGAGTGTGTATGTATGTTTTTTACATTGCAGTTCAAAATTATTTTGTTTTTTATTTAGACCGTTTAGGTCTTTTCTGATACAAACCTAATATCAAACCCATTTAAATTATATGGATTTGATAAATAGTTTTAGTCAAAAACGACCGACTGAATGAGTTCGACTCAATTATAGTTGTATTCGAGTTACACAGAAGAAGGCCAGGAAACTAATAAACCATACTTCTCTTAGCGAACGTATGAATACATACATATGTATCTGTTGAACTTGTAGTAAAAAGCTTATGTATGAATTTAAAATTTTTCAGTAGAGCAAAAATACTGTTCAAGTGCACAAAATCGATAGAAAAAAAATTAGATAATGCTTGGTATACATACATATGTATGTAACAACCGTTATACTTGTTGTTGATCAATCGCAATTAAAAAAAAACGTTAGTAGATATATTTTTAACAAAACAATATTGTTTTTGCAACTTATTTGTATGAAAGTGAATCTAAAAATTTTCGTAAGTCAACTTAAGCGGTAGTGCTAAAAGTCCACCGATATGTATATTCGTTTTGGTTTAGATAATAGGAAAACAAGTTTTCATATTTAGTTATTGTTTTCACTATAAATTCTCTAACATCAAATGTGATTAATCAACTTAAAAATAGATGAGAAAAATTCTTTTGATTTTTATTTCATACTCTTATTAGAAAATTGTTCACTTTAAAGACAATTGTGCAATGATAAATTATGAACATAAAACCTTTTAAAATTCATTAAATTGTTATTAAAGTAATATTTATTTAAAAAAATAATTTATTTTACGAAAAATATTTAGATCCCGAAAATCCCGGGATTTTTGGGATCGGGATTACAAAATCCCAAATCCCGGGATTTCCAAAAATCGATCCCGATTGGTATCCCTAATTCCTACCCTTTGTTCCATGATACCGTGGGTTTTTTTTTTGTTCTTTTACCAAGGCAGAAATAAAATCCTTCATTAATTTGAAGGTATGAGTATGGAATCAACAGAAGGACTACAGAACCCTTCTAGAAGGCATCCTTACTTTTTCTTTTTCCCGCTGGGTATGTAAATAAATACATATGTATGTATGTTACGAGTCTCAAAATTTATTCAATATTCCTCTTGATAAGAAATGGGACTAAAACATAATCACCCTTATTCTATTTGGCGTCGGCAACATAACACGACGTCGTTTTTAATGTTTTTTATCAAATCGGTATTCCCGTAGATAGTATTGCCATTTATCGATGACTGTCAGCATATGTTTGGTATTCTGAAAGAAACATTGATGTTGATGTTGCCGTTCATTTTGTCGTCAGTGTTTTTGATGTCGTGTTCTGTTGTGTACATGCCTCAACGAATTTGAAAAATAATTTAAATGGTAAAAAAGTGAAATATAAGTAGATATAAAAATGTACATATTTATTTGAAAAAAGTTCTTAAAAAAAGTGAAAAATATAATATGGACAAAATTAAAATTACCAACCCCAACCAATTTGAAAAGCTTGTGGAAGAGTTGGAAAAGTCCTTCTTTTGCTAGAGGATTCGTCAGGGGTAGTGTTCCTAATAATTTCAAGGTGCAGTGAGAAAGTGAGACTGCACTAAATTCCCTCGGTCCACCAATTAGAACTAGTGGTGGATGGCAAAATGTAAGGTAAATAGTGTGTTGGGAAAGTATACTGAGGTTTAAATTAAAAAAAAGGTTGCAAACAACAACAGCAAAGCAACTGAAGGCGGGGTATATAAACAATTAGCACTGAGTACCTTTGGAGGAAGCTCCAAGCTCCAATAAACGTTGATCTGATCCCTTTTGTTTCAAAAGTTAGGAGGCTCTATTGTATGCAATACATTCCTAAATGATGTTTTGTTCAGCCGAAAATATTTGTAAAATATTAAAAGGATGAACATTACCCATTATTTTCCAAAAAAATGAGAGAACTTATCACTTACTTTTCCTTGGGTAACTGGCAAATGCATGACTTTTGTCTGAGAAATCTTATTTTCACTATTAATTTTTTTTTCATCGTCTCAATAGGAAAGAAAAACATTTTATTTTAATTTATTTACGAAGCTTTTACTTATTCAAAAATACTTTTACCAAAAATAGTAAACAAAATGAACCAGCTGACTCAAATATTGGATATGTGTATTGTATTTATCGATAAACAGGCAACGTTGTCATAACACTGTTAGGGAATATAAAGTTAGCATTGATGTTGTGTTATATTGATGTTGTTTCAAAATTGATGACGATGTTGCCGACGCCAAATAGAATAAGGGTGAATATAAGGGCATATCAAAAAGTTGTAAACATATTGTGTCAAAAATATATACATATGCATGGAAAGATTAGAATTATAAATATTAGTTATAAATAACTCGTCAACTCGCTGTAGTAGGATAAGGTGTCAAAAGAAGACATCTTTATTTTCAGTACGCAGATGAGATATGCAAGTCTGCATACACTGAATTAAATGTGTTAGGTAAAAATTGTGAGTTGAAAAATAATAAAATTAGCTGAATACGTATTCTAATTTAAAACTAAGGGCCATTTTCACCAATTCTTTTTCAATATGAATTCATATTTAAAAGTAGTTTTTCATTGAAAAAATGTATATGTATACATACATTCATCTTCTATATATTGTTACGTAAAAATATTCCTACAGGGTTAAAGCAAAGAACTATCTGGAAGTATTTAACTAAAGCACTAAACACACATATTTACGTACAAATACTATAGCAACAACAATAATTGTATACATAGCTACAGACACACACACATGCAAATAAAAGTGCGAGCACTGTACTACCAGTAGCAAACCGCATTGCCAACATAAGAGTCGTTACTTTGAAATTCAAAAATAACGACCAATCGAATTATCTACAAACGCCTAGAAGCAGCAACATGAATTTTCCCGATTGTGCTAGAGGACTGTTCGAACATCTGGCTACCAATAGTAAATGACAATACAGATGGCATCATGCACCTATCGGAAATTATTTTTTCCCAGTAACGCAATTTTTTCATTCCGGTTTTCCGAGAAGTCCAGGAAATCCCAAACGCTAATCATAATTCAAAAATTCCACATGTTCAGAAGTGACAAAAATCTGTTTGAATACTATACAAACGACTTAAGCCTACAGTACACGGCATGTAAAAAGTCACATGCGTATGTGGCGATGACGTCACGAGAATTTTCAGCATGCTCGTTGCATTTTTTTTTAAATTACTAGTAGTGGCTAGATGCCGTAAAAATTTTATAGTATTGTTACGTTTAAATTTTATTAAACGTGTGAGTTCTTTTGATTGCTCAAAAATATTAATAAATAACACACCATTTTTATTTGCTACTGTTTTTCCTTTTATTCTTAACGAAGCAAATTACAACTTGTCTTTACTTAACTACTTCTTATCGTTATTATCCACTTTCAACGAGGTCTTAACTTGACTACTTTCTGATTAGCACTCATCTGTTCTCGCACATGCTGCCACTTTTTATAGTACAGGAACCGGTTCTCGAATGTTCGCCCGATAGGTGACGTAATAGCATGTCTGTACTTAGTAATGGCATATATGCATGATGCCATCTGTATTGTCATTTACTATTGGTAGCCAGATGTTCAAACAGTCCTCTAGCACAATCGGGAAAATTCATGTTGCTGCTTCTAGGCATTTGTAGATAATTCGATTGGTCGTTATTTTTGAATTTCCAAAGTAACGACTCTTATGTTGGCAATGCGGTGTGCTACTGGTAGTACAGGGTGGTTACCATAAGTGCTCGCACTTTTATTTGTATGTGTGTATGTCTGTAGCTACCCTGCAGTCAGACTGGGGCCAAGTGTCTCTATGTCAACACTAAAACTCTAGTAGTAGTTACATTGTCTACAATTTCTCTTTTATTCGTCAGTATAAAATAAAGAGAGAAAAAAGATGTGGTGTATTTCTGGTGGCTTTTGCAACAACTTGTCAATATACATAAATTAAGGTGTAGAAATGTACGAGTAAATTTCTGGTTGGTATGTCTCCATGTTCCCATAAGAACTATGAATTCACTATCTAGTCAATTGTTTTAGTGTTACTAGTAGAATTTCAATGACAAGAAATGCTAAATGTCTAAAGCACAAAGTATTATATGGGGAATAATTGTAGAGTAGTGCTGGTGACAAAGTCAAAAGCGACTCAGTACATTTTCACCATCGACATTTCCTTCAGGGTATGTATACAATTATTGTCGTTGCTATAGTATTTGCACGTTGATATGTGTGTACGTTTAGTGCTTTAGTTAAATACTTCTAGATAGTTCTTTGCATTAACCCTGTAGGAATATTTTTACGTAACAGTATTTTTGTTCCAAAATACATATTTGGCACATGTAGCCGAATCGAAGACATTTCCTGGGACAGCTCATCTGTAAGCATGTTAATATCTACATGTACATGTGTTGCTAGTACACTAGAGCTGTGCCAAATTGTTCTTTTCAGTGACCGGTCATTTTCATTCAATTAGCAAAAAATTGACCCGTTCGTTCAATCGTTCACTTTAGAACGACAGTATGAAACAGTGCTATTTTGTAAGAATATTAAAATCGATTGTATATACGAGTATTTAAATAATGCGAATGAATGAATTGAAGAATTTATTTTAAAAAAAGTTGAATTATTTATTTAAAAAATTATATTTAAATTCATTTTATAAATAATTTCTTGTTCTTTCGACTAGAATATTGTACATTTTATTTTGGCTTAATATTTAGTTTAATATTAAGATTAAGAAAGGTACTTTTTATCGTTATTTATATATCAAAAGCGCATTAATGTTTGAATGTTACTTCTCAAAGTTTAAGTTAAAATTTTGTCCTCAAAAATATTTTACCGGAAACAAAAGAAGTATCTCAAGCACTACAAATTCAGTTTAGATTACGGTAATGAAATGTATGTATAAACATATATACAGTTAAGGTCTAACATCCTTACTTTGTAAAAACGCTTTATACAAAACCCTAGTAAAAATGCTTCTTGTGAAAAGACTGTTAAATCAAATTATAAAAAGAATGATGGCAGTGCCACAGCGATGTTAAATAGAATTCAGTATACACGTACCTAAACCTTTTAAAACACAAAAACTCAACTCAAACAAAAAGACATAACATAAATAGCAAACATGAACGAAAGCAAATTTGACATAAAAGGATTGAAACACAAACTGAATGAAGGAAAACATCGAGCGGTACACTACTGATCCAAAAGCGTTCAGTAAAATCAACGGACCAGTTCGTTCAATTAAGTGATTCGTTCAATTTAACCCGTTCGTTCATGAGCTACACAGCTCTATAGTACACGGCATGTAGCAAATGTAGCATCGTGATGACGTCCAAATTACGTCAGAACTACATGCGCATGTGGTTTTTTATATGCCGTGTACTGTAGGCTTTATGCAAGTATGTAATATAAAAACAGGCACAACGGTATTTTATATTGTTCCGGAAGACTGTGTTAATGGAAATTATTGCGATGTCACCAGAAATCGTTCGATCGAATACTTATATTGAAAACAACAACAAATTTTCTAATGTTATGATTGTTTGCAAGTTTTCAATCGAACGATTTCTGGTGACATCGTGGGACAGACCGTTAGTGTGAGATATGTACCTATGTAGTGCAAAAATCAAAAGTAATAGGTACCTATTTGGAATTAGTTGATGTTATTAATTTTCTTTTGAATATTTCACACAACATTTTCGAAGATAATTTTTCATTTTGCTTGAGAACTTAAATAGTTATTTTTTTTATTTTTTTTTCAAGTTTTGATCTTACCTTATTAGGATGCTTATAATATTGCCGACAAATTGCAGTAATTAGCATGACCCAAAACTGCCTGTAATATGATATTTAATGTTATTTGAGACCAAGTGCTATTACTTCCAGGTAATTTGAGGATAATATTGAATTTGAGAAATTAGAAATGTAACAAAAAATCACATCAACAAATTATTGATATATCTTCTTTAGTATTTTATTTGGAGACAGGCTAGTGGCAAAAATGGGATTTTGGGAAAGGAAATATTTATTTTCTTCAACTTTTGTGTATTTTACTATATTTATATAAACATAAAATTGGGTCTTTTAACGTTTACGGGATGGATTATTTACTTCTTTATTTGCAAAAATGGCACACACGCGAAACACACAGAAACACTTGCAATTATAGTTTCTCATTTTAATTATTTCACATGCTTCGTCACAGCTAATATGGCTCTTAATATTTTGAATATTTTTAGCATTTCGCAATAAACATTATATTTCACTTATTGCTTGCCGATTTCTTTGCAAAAAAATATATGTTTTTATAATTTTTTACTGATATAAATGTACTTTTTACATCGATTTCGGGAGACAATAAAAAACAACTGAAAATTATTTGACAATTCTTTCTGGTCTTGAGTGCTGCCAGATGTAAACAGATCTTATCAACAAAATGTTAGGGTATGGAAAATCATCAAGTAATCTACATGTAATTTTTTCAATGGTTATTTGGATCTATATTTACTTCAATGAATTGCTTCCAAAACACTTTTACGTACATATACTTATTGGTTTAATTAATCTGAACATGAAATGCTGTTCAGTTTCCCATTTGACCTCACATTTTCTACAACTCCTACTTGAGGGTTACACGATCAAGCTAATGCATTCAAGTTTCAATTTACTCACGGTTTTTCACAAATCTCTATCCAGTTTGTTCTTTAACTCAAGGACAAGAAAGCAGTTGATTTACTCATTTAAAACTAAATATTAAGGAAAAAACTGTATAACCAACATTATCCATTAATGCTATCCAACTTATATCTAGTGTTGACCAACAAGAAACATATTTTTTCTAAGTCTGGCACATTTAACATATACATTTTTATAGATCACCCTGTTGTCATTAAGTGACGCTAGCTAACCAAGACGTAATTATTTTCTAGAGAGAATAATAAAAGTGAAAGTTTATGTCACCAAATAAGATTTTAAATTTTATCTGTGGATTTTAATACAAAAGTGAAGTTTCCTTAAAAGTGTAAAATTTATGAATAGAAACTATATCAACACGGTGAATTATGAACTGTTGAAACAACGTCAATCACACACACACCATGGCCCAAACTAATATTCCAGTAACCCTCGATTATTTCAAAAAATATACTTATTACGAGGAATGTGTTGATTACATGTTAAAACTTAAGGCTAATGGGAATCAGCAGACTTATAATGCACTGATCAAAAGCAAAGAAGCACGAGAAAGTGCCTTGAAGTCATACCATGCAGCCTTCTATCTAAGACCTGCAATAAGAAAAGCATTCCACATTCGACTGAAAGCAGCGCCAAAAAAAATTAAGGATAAATTATTATTAATACCAGTGCAGGGTGCTGGGGGAAGTAATCAAAGTCTTACGCGAGTTCAGAAAATAGACACAAAAGAAAGTCAAATGCAAGATATTGCAAAGGATTTTCATAACGACAGTTCAAAATCCGCTGTTAAGGGAATAAAAAGTTACCCTAAAAAAGAGGAACACAAGAGGCGAATCTTATTGGCAGCAAAAGATGAGAGCGAAGAAGTTTATGTTGTTGATGATGATGAACGTAAGTGAATATACAATTTTTAAAGTGAATGTCTATGTATATTTATATTCCTGCTTTGTTCTGTTACTCCAACTGTTTTACAATCGGAGAGTTATTTGGTTATGTTTATACCTATATAAATAATTTTTAAATCTAAGTACGTTCTAGGCAAAGCAAATCTGTCTTGAAATTTTAACACAGAAATAAAATTTCCGTCTTTAGAATACTGTTGATGTAATGTTTGAAATTAAGCGTAAAAAATATTTCCGATTTTCAGCCTTAAGTTCTCAAGACATAACTTCTACTATTCCAGAGAATAATAATGAAAAAAGTTTGCCTTCCGATACTCAAAAAGATAATAAAGAAGGTGGGGCAAAGAGAAACTAAATTAATAATTTAGACAATATATGTAAATAAAATGATCTTTCTACTCTTAGATACTAATCATGAAGAAATAGCATGTAAATCTGCTGGAGAAAAAGATGTAGATATGAAGAATACACAAATAAATCTTGAGGTGCAGCAGAACAGTGAGAACAAAGGTATTATTGGAAAAAAAAATGTTCTTAAGTATTTTTAATGATCACATGCGTTTCTTAAACATACATACTTGCAGCTAATGCATCACCTCCAAGTTCTACGAGTAACAAGCCAAATTTTAACTATAAAGATTTAGTACCCTACGTACATTGTTGTCCACTGACGTTTAAAGAGTTTCGCAAATATAGCAATATCAATGCGCTGGTCAGAGAATTTTGTGAAAATCGGCAAATAAATACTAGTGAACAACAACGTATGGTGCTGCATCGTTCTTATCTACTATTTTATTTGGCACCTGAACATAGAAAAATAAAACCCATTAATAAAATACGGTTGTTGGATGCCTGTCCATCACATATTAAGGAGAAATTTTTTAGTATACCTACAAATCTGTTTTTAAAAGACGAAAATAATCCAAATAAATCTCAAAATGTAGTGGCTGCAACAGAAATAAATGCAAATAAAAACTCAAATAATGCAAAGCAAGAAATTGTAGTTGCTGCAGCCACTAGTACAATAAGTGAGCCGCATGCAACAAAACCTGTTTTGGCAAATCAAAATGTAGCTATGATAACTGCGGTCGTAACCAAAAGTAGCGAAATGGACACAGCAAATGTACAAAAGAATATATCCACTGATGGAACAGTCGATACTGTTAGCTTAAATACCAGTTGCGGCAAAAATAATGAAGCACAAAACACACACGACACTACACAGATGGTTAGTGTTCCAAATAATTGCCAAATATCAAATAGTGTTATAGATCATAAATTACTTCAGGCAGCCACCACTTCTGCAAATGACTCGCTTATAAGTTTACCTGTTTCCTTGGATGTATTTAAAACATATACATATTATGAGGAAATTGTGGAGAAATTGTTTAAGATCAAAGCTCAGCATAATAAAGATTTGTATGTGAAATACATATGTTCTCAGGAAGCTTTCGATAAAACTTTAGAAAATTATTATCGTGCTTTTTATACGTTGCCGGCTATACGAGAAGTTTGTCCGATTCGACTGAAACCAATGTCTGACTTTATAAAAAGTGATTTATTATGCGTACCGGATGGAGTGAAAGTAACAGACTTGAGCAAGTTTAAACTGGAACAGCTTGTTAAGCCGGTATTCACGATTACTCCTTTAAATGATGAACAATCATCAAATGCGCAAGCTTCGCCTGTTTTGAGGTCTGTGGAAAACAAATCAATGGAAATACCAGGTAAATATTTATTAGTTATTATTGTTGTTTATTTATTTTTGAAATTTGATTAATTCGCTTAAGATTTGTGAGTGTAAAGGATATGTTAATTAATCAGGACTATCATGAATAAAATTACGCGTGAAATTTTTCACGGCGAACAATTTCAATTAATATCAAGTAATAGGGAAAACAAAAAATGTTTCCCGGGGAACAATTCCAACTAATAATTGGAAAAGGGAGATATTTCACGCGGAATTTTATTCATGATAGCCTTGATTAATGATAGCCCTGAATAAGAATCATTTTATGGGTCACCTCAATTGTGTTCTGAACAAACTATCTTTCGAAATGTGTTTTAAGAATGCAAAATATTGAAAATGAAGAAAATGGTGCAATTTTAATTGTAAGGCTGCTAATTAGGGGTCAAGAGGGCGTTAAAAAGCAACAAAAAACAAACCGCGCAGCTGATTTAAAAATTCAGGGCTATCATAAATAGAATTCCGCGTGAAATTTCTGCCTTTTTTAGATTTTTTTGTTTTCCCTATTGTATGCTATTAGTTGGAATTGTTCCCCGTGGAAAATTTCACGCGGAATTTTATTCATGATTGCCCAGATTATGAGATGTTTATTTGATATGTTGACATAAGCGATAAGTAGTTGATCATGACTATGTCGCGTCTTGTTATAAAATGCTAAATTGTTATTAAATTGATGTATTATAGGTGACTCGCCATAACTCCATAACCATTGCCATAGAAACCAATTGAAATTTGGTTTGGCTATGGTGTTATGGCTATGTCACGTCTAATTTAAGGCTCAATCAGACGTGAAATAACCATATCCATAGAGAACAGCCGCTCGAACCAAACTAATGGGCAACACTGTATTCGATTATACGTGACTCGCCATAACGCCATAACTCTCACCATAGAAACCAATTGAATTTTGGTTTGGTTATGGCTATGGCATTATGGCTATGGCACGTCTAATTTAAGCTTTAAGCTTTAGTTTAATGTTATTTTTAAATCTGGCCACACTGCTCGTTGTGAGAAAAGTGGAGAGCACGATCTCTTGGAAATGTGAGCGTTGCCAGACTTTAAGAATTTGCGCTAAAATATCAAAAATTGAAATAAAATTAATTTAATTAAATTAATGACTAAAAAATTAATACCGTCTTCAAACAACACTTTACGTAACACGTGTAGTAAAGCTTTAATTTATTTATATTATAGTTTTGAAGTTAGTGCCATATATGTATGTATGTATATTAAAACATTTTTTGTTAATATTTATTTATTTCATAGTGTTCATTTCGCAGTGAAAGGGCAATAATTTGCGGACTGATATTAGTATTTAATAAACAAACAAAAATTATAGTACTAATTTATTAAATGTTTCCATTAGAAATTCCAGCTCTAATTAAACCAAACAGCTCTTCTACCACGTCTTCACCAAACTCCAACGTTACAACTTTTAAAATTGAAAATACGGAAAGTACATATTCTGAGAGAAAATCTCATTCAGCATCGGCGGGAAATAAAAGAATCAGTAATGAGCTTATGGAATCGTCTGCGGCTAAACGAAATAAAGGTAACATATTAGTTATTTATTACATAAAATTATTTACAATAATTTCAAATCTCTTACTTATTTTTAAAAGTTGATCAACACCAGGAAATATCAAATAAAACGAAAAAAGGTTATAAAGATTTACTGCCTTATGCCCACTGCTGTCCAACATCCTTCTCTGAATTCAACAAATATACAAATATTGCAGAATTACTCAGTGCTTATTGTCAAAAGCAATATAAAAGTAACAAAAAATTACCTTTTATGACACAACGAGCCTATATTTTGTTCTATTTAGCGCCTGAAAATAGAAAACTCAAACCCTTTAATAAATTAAAAATAAAAGATGAATGTCCACCAAATTTGAGAGATAAAATTTTCCAAATTCCTACAGATATTTATTTAAAAGGAAAGAAAAACGACAATTTACTGAGTATAAAAAAAGAAAAAATTGGAATACAAACTCCAATAAAAATTGAAGAGCCCACCACACATGAAACTGCATCAACAAATGACAATCAGATAAGCCAAAGGACTGCTACGCATCCTAAAGAACCCATACAAATATTGGAAAATCGCTTACTGCCATCCATAACACCGCCTTTCCCTGGTCAGCCTATCGAGCAAAGGTATCCGCTTTTTAACGTACATAGTATATGTATATTTAAATTTAATTATGATTATTTCCTCTCCAAGCAATAAATGTTCAAACACTACTTGTGTCTTTCATCATATATCCGCTTTCGACTTTATGAAACTAACGAATGTGTTAAGCATTCTACCCGAACCGCAAGAAATGACTGTTGTACAAAATCTGTTCAAGAAATTCATATATAAAATTGTCAAAGAGCAAAGATGTGATAACAACGTATATGTGATTAATTGTGATTTGCTTTGTAAACTTTTAAAATATAATAATATGTGTGAAAAATGTGAAAATGATGTGAAACCAACTGTTATGGCGAATTTGGATATGACAGCAGCATCTTCTATGTCTGAAAACGAAAGGTACGAGTATTCAAATTAAAAGCAATCATTCATTGTTACATTGATGATGCGTTTGTAACTGAGGTAATCTAATTTTTCATGTTGCAGAGTCTCAAATGTTTCTAATGAACAAACTGTTATCGAAAGGTGCGTTGTTGTAAATAATAAAAGGTAAGTAAAATGAATGAACGTTAATGGCAAATTTATGTCAAACATTTTATTGCATATAAAGCACACAATCAACCAAAAAAGCCACTTGTATTGAAGCAGAAGCAAAGCAGAATCAACTCATCGATAAAAGGAATTTATTTAGTTAATTGAAATATTTTCATAGAATTTTTGAAATATAAAACGAATTCGGTAAAGTGCGACTTTGACTCGTGGACGAAGGGTTCCGTATGGACACTAAACATTTAATACTTTTCTAAATTTTTAGTTGATTTATTTAGTATTACCCCTTTTACACACGGAAAGTTTACTTTGCAAAGTCTTAATTCAGCTGTGTGAAAGACAGAGGTAAGTATGTTTTCTCTTTCTGTCATTCTCCCAGCTGAATTAAGACTTTGCAAAGTAAACTCTCCGTGTGTAAAAGGGCTATATCGACGCTTTTTTAGTTTTGTTGTTTTTTTCTTTATGGCGGTTTTTTTAGTATTGACGCATTTTTAGTTTTAGCGTTTTTTTTGGTTTTTGACGATTTTTTAATATTGGCGCTTTTTGTTTTAGCGTTTTTTTTTTCGTATTGGAAATTATTTCGGTTTTTGACAATTCTTTTTTTTTTTATTTTACAACACATATTTTAAGTTTTAGTGATTTTTTTTTAGTTTCGGCGCTTAGTCCTAATACAGACAATTACAAGATGTATCTAACTAGGTGGCAGCGCTACTTCAGCTGATAATTTTTTGTTCGATGTGCTTTGTAGCTGAAGAATGTCAAAAACTTCGATTTTGTGTTGGTTTTAGTACAATTATTTTTGTGCTTTTGACATCCTTCGGTTCTTTAAACAGCTATGGTTGCCGTATTTTTGTATAACAAATCCTTACGCAGCCACCTGTATAATTACACCATGGGCAATTATATATATATATATATATATATATATATATATATATACATATTAACAATGAAATTAAAAAAAATAAAGGGTATTCTATTACTTAATGTAATTTTGACAACTTGCTGTATCTTGGAAGCCGTTAGAGGCAAACTCTTGAAATGTTCAAAAATGCTAAAATTAAAAAAATGCTGAAATGAAAAATCGCCAAAACTAAAAAAATAGCTTAAATGAAAAATTTCACCAAAAATATTAAAAAATCGCCGAAAAACTAAATAAAACCCCATAGCAAAAAAAAAAAAACCGCCAAAAGGAAAATAAATCCTAAATTACATTTTGCAAGTCTTATTGCTAAGCTGATTAGTTTGATGGAGAGAGAGAGAGACGAGGGGAACAGAAAAGTTTCTTTTACCCTCGTCAATATGTTTCGTTGCTCATTTTAGAACACTCTAATTTTTAACTGTCATATATTTGTTGTTGTAGCGACCAAAGTATCAGACAGTTTTGCCTCGGTTTTGTCCATAAACATATTTAGTCGTACATCAAATTATTTTCAATTCAGTGTGAAATTAAAAATTAGATCTTTATTTTATTTCAAGCTCAATCTCGAATCAATCAATCAGTCAAACACAACCAATAGCCAAAGAGCAACAACGACAACAGCAGCAGCAACAACATGATATATGGAAATTTCTAAGGAGAGACAAGTAAAATGCTGTTGTTCTATTTTTGCGAAGACCAATCCATTCATTTTCTTAATTTTATATTTTAGAATATTTGAAAACTTTTGCCAGAAACTTTTGGCCAAACTCAATCAATCATTTGATGCAACTGTCGATTTTTCTTCCGAAAGCTACACAATATTTTTGCAATGCAACGAAATTCCCTTAAAGCAAATACTAAATGATTTTTGCGAAAATAATGAAGATGTCGTGGAACGTATCTTGAATCATTTAGAATTAAATGAAACATTGCAACGTTACTATTATTTCAAATATTTAACAAATGAAAATTTTGCCTTGAAATATCCAGCTAAAGTAAAACAAACTGATTTAATAGCAAACTGTAACATCCCACAAGAAAGTAGTATTGAAAAATTCAATGAGAAAGGGGAGAAAGTCAATGAAGCTACTAATACTTTGGGAAGAGAAGAGATCAATAAGAACCGCGAAGAAACTGCTGACAATAGTATAACATCGAGCCACAATAAATCTATGACCAGCAATAATGGTTTGGAAAAAGCAAAACGTATATTTTTTCGCAGCACTGATAAGGTAAACTAGTTATTTGATTTATGACTGATTGATTTATATACATATGCATGGATTTACTATTTTATTATTTCAGACCCATACCCTCGCCTATGTGTTACGTACTTCATTTGATTTAAAACAATTCATATTAAAAACTATTTTAAGTTTAACATTTAAGGAATTTCTCGAATTTACCAATATATACGAAGGCAAAGAATTATACGAGGATGAACATATCGCCAAATGTATGTATCGTTATGTCTTTCGTACTCCACTTGTTTGGCCAACAAACCTTTACATGACACTGCATAATTTGTGCAAATTTTTGCATAAAAGAAATATTCATTTCGACGACTATTCCACCATGTTAACCCATATATCACCGAAGTTAATGCATTGGTCAGATTTACTTTCGTGTACCAATATATTGGATTGTATAAAAATTGATTTTGAAAAGCGTACGGGTAAATTATTGGATACTTATGATATCAAAACTCTCAAACGTGAATGTATCGATTATTATAATCGTTGTTGGAAACATGAAAAATGGTTGGGAGAAATTCCGGTCGTATATGAAGAATTTTACAATGGTCTTTTGGATGATGCAATGGAAGGTAAATATTTGAAATATTTTTGAGACATACCTAAACAAAATAGCCTTGAGCGTTGTGTTACCAGCAGATTGCTGCAGTACATTTAAGATGTGTTTTATATGTTTAAATATACAGTAAATAGGTACGTAGGAAGGTTTATGTTTTTCGAGCGATATGTTTGTAAAATTGACTTTTAAATTGTCTTTTTGCAGTAGGATTTTTAATTTTTATTTAATTATTAATCTGCATATCGCACACTAAATCATAATTAGTCACTCAACTAAAAGAATACCTTGATAAAGTTCAAGTGCCGTGAAAACTGAAAGTAATTACTTGCTTAAACTGTCAAATAAGCAACGGTGCTTTTGTAATAACGCGTTAAAATTGAAGATTGTAAAGTTAAAGTTAGACACGCAAAGTTTACTTTGCAAACTCGTAATTCAGCTGTGTCAAAGACAGAGGGAGGAATACTTTCTCTTCCTGTCTTTCTCCCAGCTGAATTGATACTTTGTAAAGTAAACTTTCCGTGTGTAAAAGCGGTAATATTTGTTCCCTCATAACTCCAACATTTAACATTCAACATTCTCGTTTAAGTATTGTTTTAAAATCTATATATATATAAAAGAGGATGTGTGTATGTATGTATGTAACGTATGGACTCCAAAACGGCTGTGCCGATTTTGATGAAATTTTCAGGGTATCTTCAGATTATTCAGGCGGGTGACACTGTGAAGTCTGATTTTTGATTTTCGGTCAGCGGGCGGAGGGGCGTGGCAAAATCCATTTTTCATATTGCACCACCAATGCCATACATATATGTATATTTATTTTATTTTATTTTTTTTAACCCCCGACTAAAAGTTTGTAGTGTGTGTCTGTGTATCTGAGTGTATGTCCGTGTCCACGTACAGGTCAAACGGCTGGACCGAATTTTATTTAGTTTTTTCTGTTTGAAAGATGACTTGATCGAGAGGGTTCTTAGCTATATTTGAAGAAAATCGGTCCAGCCATTTAGAAGATATAACATCTTTTCTGAAAAAAGTCGGGGGTTTTTAAAATTTTTAATATTTGTTATTGAAAGCTCTTGTCACGTTTTTCAAAACGAGATATCAAACTCTTATATCGGTTATGTAGTTCCCAAGATATTTATAAAAAACCTATGTTAATAATGATCCAATATCAAAATTTTAAAACTTTCGAAATGTTGCATTAAAAAATCCGAGTTTTCGGTTTATTTACAAAATATTTACATCATTCGATTACACGATGGGGGTAGCGAAGCACACCGGGTGCAGCTAGTGATATATAAAAACAATACTTAATTTTATATTGAAATGGTAATACGGTACTAGGGTAAAACGGTACATTTACAGCTATCGACTTGTTTGTCGTTTTAAAACTACAGTAAGGCCTTGATTATCCGGGAAAGAAAAATTGTAAATATTTTCCTTTTTTAAACGCAAATAAAACATATTTTCGTTGTGTATATGTGATCTTATCCGATAAAAGGGACCTAATGTGTAAAAATGAAGTTTTGAGAAAAACGCATTTAAAAAATAAAATTTTAATGTTCTTCCCTTTTTTATCGATTTTCCCAAGTTTCCGTTTTTTGACATACTAGGTCCCTTTTCTCGGAGAAGGTCACATATATGTATTTTTGTATGTTTTGATTAAACACAAGCATAAAATTCATGAATTTTTTACTAAATCTATCTATATAAATACATATGTATATAAAATCGTAGTATGTGTTTGTTATAACGCATGATCTCTGGAACTATAAGAGCTGTGGAGCTGAAATTTTTAACACATGTTCGGGTCAACACCCGAATTGATTATCCAGAATGCTCCCGGTCCCGACCGTTACGGACAATCGAATTCTAACTGTAATATACTTAAACGAGAATAGGCCTGAATAGCTATACATAATTGAATAATTATGAGGCTTATTTTGTAAAGCGCAACGCTAAGCGTTGACAAATTTTGTTTGGAAAAAAATAAGGGCCTGATTTTGTAAAACGCAACTCTTAGCATTGACAAATTTTGTATATATGTAAAATTTTGTATACAGTGGAATCTCCCTTAACGGGCACTTCCTATAGGCGGACACCCTCTTTAGAAAGACACTTTTGACAGGTCCCGACAGCTCCATTAGCGAAGCATTGCTTTCTCTTGAGCGGACAGTCCCCTTGTGTGGACACATTTCAATGGTCCCTTCGGTGTCCGCTCAAGAGAGATTCCACTGTGTATGTGACCTTCTCCGAGAAAAGGGACCTAGTGTGTCAAAAAACGGGTTTGGATTTAAGAGTGAATTCTGGTACCTTAAAGGGTGTAGAATAAGATGAAATGAGTTAGATTTCTGATAAAAATTTATTTACCCCTTTTCTCGGAAAAGGTCACATATTTTGTTTTTGTAATTTAATTTTTTTTTTTTTCATATAAAATTTGTCAACGCTTGGCGTTGCGTTTTATAAAATTGGGCCCTAAAACTTACAAAAATAAAACACACAAAATTTGACAATGCTTAGCGTTACGTTTTATAAAATAAGAACATATTTATATTTTTCTGAGAGGGTACGTGGCACATCCACTGAAATTTAATGGCTTTTAAGCCTAGATTCCACTGTCGGGACAATGTACAGATTTTCGTCGTAAGTAATAAGCTAAATTGGCCTTATTTTCGGTAAATTTTGCCAATACTGGGATCTCGGCTTTATAAGCAACTTTCGATTCGTGGCGTACATTTGGCTGATATTGTTCTCCATTATTGATGGTATACCCTGCTCTTTACTATTAAATAAACACACAATTGTACATTCATACATACATATGTATGTACATATCGTTAGCTAAAATGCCTTTTTAACGTAACTAATAAAAAATTAAAATTCGAGCTAACGACATATATACAAATAAATAATCTTTTTTGCATTCCAGCTGGTATAGAAATGACCATTGAACAAATGGATACATCCATTAATACTGAATCAGTAGCTAAAGAATCCAATTGTGCTGCATTTTCAAATACTCAACAACATTCACTAGGAGCGCTCAATGTGGAAAAAAGTGTTTCACATAATCCAATTGACAACAATAACCAGCTCAACTTAAATATTTCTTCATCCACCTGCGAAAGTTGTAAGTTATTGTTATAAATAAAACTAATTAAGCAATTAATTTTTACAAATATCTTCTATAGATGATGTAATTTCTGTAGGTGAACTTATCCCACAAATCAAAACTGAACCAGCCGATTGTAAATTATTGTCCAATCTTCTTTTCTACGAAGATGAAAACAGCAACATACAATGTTTAACCCGTGAAGAAGAAATTGTCGATTTAGATAATACAATGCAAGTTCAAGGAGTTGAGGAAAATCTTCCACCTTCACAAATCGATTTGGAAGAGACTACGCTGAATCACATACCAAATTATATCTTGGTCAATAGCAGCGATAGTAGTTCTTTAATAAACTTGGCACAACAGATACCAAGTTCGAATGAATCTGGTTCTTTGTGTACACAACACTTTATGCAACCCCAAGATACTGCTAAATACATCTCCTCAACGCAATTAATTCAATTGCCAGATGTGACCTTAACAAGCAGTGGTGAAAATGATATCTGTGAAAATGTACCAGATTTAAATAAAGTGGCAGAAGCGGGGCCAGAAGATGATATATGCACAGAAATTCTGAACGATAAACAGGTGGCAGAACTTGCCACAAGTTCTTCAACGAATGCACAAACGTATCAAGAAGAAACACTTCAAGAAGAACATCTAATAGGTCAACGAATTTCAGAAGAAATTGTTAACAATGTTTTAGCTGCAATAGACGAGCAGCAGCAACAACTACAACAACAAGAACACCCCATTGACCATCAAACTGATGCCAGTATTGCAACCTGGAAAAGTACTCATCATCAATCAAATACTCTCAAGGCATCAGTACTACCAATACGTAGGCCTATAACAAAAACCTATACAGCTACTAAGATTACAAAAAATATTGCTACAATTAAGCCTCTAAAAAACTCTGGCCTAGTGCCACAAATCCAACATAATACACGTCCATTGCAAACTGTACCAGTCCATCCGGCCGTTAGCAGTAACAACAATCAAGTTCTCCAGCCACCAGTATCAGAGATTTTGCCACCCGCTTCTGTAACACTAAGTTTAACACCCACTAATGGCGGTTCAGATGCCACAAGTCACCACGAGTGTACACAGAATTCTAGTTTTCAATTGCAATTATCTAATTTAGCCACTCATATTTATATATCTCAAGAATTCAATAAAAACTGTTCAGTTTTTGATAACACTTCATTGTTGAGAGTTGCTGATCACAACTATCACAAGTCTACAAAAAATATGTTGTCTTCATCTGAAATGTCACAAATCGAGATTGAAGAGAGAAGTAAAAATTCGGGCACTTTGGGAGAACAACAACAGCAGCAGCAGCAGCAGCAGCAGCTTGTGGCAATCAGTAATGCAAACCAAAAAGCAGACAATTCAATGTGCCTGAATGAAAATATATTGGCAACCAATGATCAAAGTCAAAGTAATAACGAACCATCTGTGCGTCGAGCAATATGTGAAAACTCCAGCTGCCCGGAAGGCAGCATGCAACAAACCACTGCTACAAGTGACAACCAACAGCAAACGTGTCCAACAATAGTAACTCGTAGTAATAATAATTTACTCAATACTAACGATGAGGTAAATAATATTCAATTAACGACTCACACTAGCAATGTTGTTGTAGCCTCTATTAGACTCACCATACACCGACCTCCTCTTCCCCATTTCCCCAATATGACACAAAAACTTTATCTACACCGTACTCTTCTTAAATTTCATTATTTTAAAAAACTAACATCACAACATATTAGTAAATATCTATTGCCCAGCTTGGAAATTGGTAAATCATATAGCGAAGCTTTGGTAGCTTGTGATAGCTTTAAAACTCGCATCTCTAACAGATCCATATCAGCTTTGTTTCCATTTTGGTCGAAAAACTTACAGCGTGATTTTCTGCTAGTCCTAAACGATCTCAATGAATTTCATTATGTCGTCTACGATCATGCACTCATGCAGAATCACAAGGACTTGAGGGTTCGAATTTTATATGGTCTATTGTATACGGCTCCCGCATTTTCTCTCTGTCAATTCACTTTCGATGCTAATAATTCAGAATTTTCATATTGTGAATCCGTAAAAAATGCACACAATCCTACTTATAAACGAAAGCCTTTTAAATGTATAACAAATGCATTGAAACCAAATATCTTAAAGAAGCTTAGGGAGATGAAAAATGACTTAAATAGAAACTAAACAGTTATAATAATCCGCTTTATCGTGTTTGACATATTTCTTCTTCGACTATGACGTTTTTGTAATATATTAAAGAAGACTGCAATATTTTGTTCTTTAATCTAGCACCACATTGTCGAATTATCTCAAGAGATAGTTAAATATTAATACGCTTGGGTATCGGAAAAAATGTTTATTCGGCTTATTGCCGAATTTTGATACAACAAGGGTCTCTTTAAACCCAATTTTTTGGATTTTCCAGTCCAGTACTTGTACCAGGTTGTATACTCTGTAATTCGAAACGAAACAAAATCCTTTCGAATCTACATGTTATAAATACACAAATTCGAAAGCATTTTCTTTCGTTTCGAATTACATAGTAGATCCCCTGGATTCACTAACATTTATTATAATGAATATAACGAAAGTTTATCGACTTAGCTATTCAGTAACATATTTTAACGATATTCGCTGTCGGTTTAAGTGAAAAAAGTAAAATCGTAAGCTCAAATTATTTGGTTTTTCTTTAATTCATTTTTGTGCTTCTCGCTTATTTTGACATTTTGTATGTAGAGATGACGCATTATATACAATTAAATAGTGAGTAAAACACATTAGTACATTATCGTAAAAAAGAAATTACAGAATGACGTCATCGTTACTGCAAACGATTAAATGTGTCGATAAATATTACGATTTTCTGTTCAAGTTACTGATTCCAGGTACTGGCTTGAGGGATACTCCACTTTCATATCTAAAATATGGCAGCACTTTTTTCTTTTTCTTAAGACTCGATAAAATTTCTAAAATATATATGTATGTATTAAAATAATCTTAAATAATAAAAAAATATTTTAAAAAGTTTTTCAAAAACATATTTCTCTATTAAAATAAAATTATTGCAAATTGATTTTCATACTTTCACATTCAAAAAATTATAATTCCGAGCATTAAATTTAAAGTGGTTTCATTTCGAGCAAATTCTTTGCTTTTCGTTTTCTGTGGAACCTAATTACGGAATTGAAATCATTTTCGAGCGAATTTGATTTGTGTGACAGGCCTGTCTCAATACACATTTAAAATTGTGTATCACAACTAGCATGTTTTCTATCTATTCAAACTCTGCACAATAAATTTTAAATTAGACTACATATCGTCAACTGAAATGCAAAACTACGTAACTAACAAACATTTTTAATTAATTATTTATTAACGCAAATTACAAATTTTCAAACCTTTCACAATCAGCCGAATTAAAAGTAAAGATACTTTACTTCATTCACTTGAATAACTTTGTTATTTTTTTCTCTCTCCTACAAATTAAAAAAAAAAACGTAATCACGTGATTTTGCATTTCAGCTAACGATAATCTGTAGTTCTTTTGAAATTATTGGTTTATATTTTTTTAACATGCTGAAACTAATTCTGATAATTTTGACACTGAGCGACGTGGTTAGATTTCTGATTTGGATTTAAAACTTTTAAATGAGCTGCTTTGGCAGTTTGCAGCAAATTATTAAAAAAAAAAAATCAAATTCAAGCCCATGTTAATTTTTTCTATTTTCTATTCCGCAGCATCTATAAAAAATCTAAAAATGAAATGTTATCAGTATTGTTAATACATATATATTTATCATAATTTAATTGTTATTATATTTATTTAGTATTTATTATTACACTTTGGTTAAAGTTAATTTAAATTATTGAACATAAATTGTGTACTAGAATTTCAGTTGAATAAAATTTGTTGAACTAATGAAAACGTATTTTTTTCGTATCATTTCAGAATTTTTTTGTTCGCAATAAATAATATTGCTTTCCCTTTAATTTGTAATTAAATTAAATACTTGTACTAAAGTTAAAAGGAGAAGATGAAGCAAGCATATCCTTATTATATATGTATGTACATACATTTACTTTTGTTTATAAGCGTTACACATAACGTATTTTAAATTTATGTTTATTTTTAATGAACCTTATTGCATGCGGTTGTCAAATTTCCACCAACAACCAACATGTTGTACTAAATTTAAAAAAAATATTTACATTTTGGCTGTCATACTGTACAAAGTGTCAAAGTTGTAATCGAAAATCGCAATAAAAGTTTGAATATAAACACTTATTCTGTAACTTTTTGTTGACGTTACGTTAATGCAATACCAAAAAAATTGCGCTTGTCTACCCGCTGTCGAAACCAGGGAGTCTACTCTGTAATTCGAAACGAAAGAAAATGCTTTCGAATTTACATGTTATAAGCATAAAAATTCGAAAGAATTTGCTTTCGTTTCGAATTACGCAGTAGACCCCCAGCTCATGTTATTTTCTATGCATTAGAGAATAGCAATATTCAATAATATAAAATTGTTGTTGAGAGCGAGGAGACAAACCCCAATGTTTTGATATTGCATTGACGTGACGTCGACAGATAGATAGTTAACTTATAAGTTGGATTGTTTTGTTTATAATTTATTCATAATATTGTTTTATTTGTAATACTGTCTTTGAAAACCTACTGAAATAAATTAATTCATAATTTAAACATAAGTATGTGTTCTTGAAAAGCTATTAAACTATTTTTCGACTTCAAATTCGACCATTTGTAATTAATTAAAGAAATCAAGCTACATTATTCTTTATCTCGTACAATGAGCCTGACTCGCCGCAAAATTCGCCAATCACAATAGGGGGTAATATAAATGTTGGCAATACATTTACCGTATTTGCAAAATAATAAAAGTTTAATAATCGAATATGATGTATGTTTAGTGTAGGCTATCTAGTACAAAATCGTCGAAGTCGAAATGCGACACTCGTAATAAGGCCCAGTAATATATACCTCGACAAAGTTAAAAAGGATATAAATATATAAATATGGATATAAATGTGAACTACCCTGTTATTTACAGTAAACAAAAACATCTGATCAGCTGATACTTCATACGCCTTTAACACAACCCAGCAAATCTTCCTTTGTGAAATGATGAAAATTAACATAAAAAATAACCATTTGATTATGCAATAGGTCAGTGCAAACTTATAAATACTTCTTAATTTAGCCATAAGGGAAAATATGTAAGCTTTAGGGAATATGAGATTCAATTAATTTTAATGCAGAGCAATTTATGTATTTCAATTCCCTCCTAATTACATGATCTACGGTTAGCTCGACTAGATTTTTGCTATACAATGTTTTGCTGGGAGAATATACATTTAATTTAATTTTTCCACAAAGATTTTAGCTGCGTATTAATTTTTTTGTGTCCTCAACCACAAACTATAAAATAAAAAGGTTTGATTTTTAAACGAAAAAGCTTTAATTGTCCCATTTAAATCTTTAACAAATAACTATGGAAGCTGTAAATCACATAGTGCAATTTGCTCCGCTGCAATCGTTTGTCAGTCCCACATTTTGGCATAAGCTGGCCGAGATTAAATTGGATTTGGATCGTTTAAGTGATAGACCTAAAAGTATCTATGGATACTATACCAACCGTCAAGCTAAGTCTTGCTTAATGGAAGTCGATTATACTGCTTTTAATAGGTAAATAAAGAGGGCGTGTTTTTAAGGAAAGTAAAAAGGTGTTCTATGTACATACTTATGTACATAGTAGTTGAAAAATAATTTCATGGCTATAAAAATAAAAATATATCTATAGGGTGTTTTTTTAAGAGGTATAGAACTTCGAATTGAAATGAAACACAAGAAAATCGTTTTAATGTCCATCAATTTGGCTTTATTGGAAGGATAATTTTATGCCATTAATGTTTAAATATGATTTTGGTCATGTGGCCGCCGCGGCTGGCTCGAATAAAGCCAACTCTACAGGTCCAATTTTCAACCACTTTTTCGAGCATATGGGGCCGTATGTTGGCAATAACGCCACGAATGTTGGCTTCCAAGTCCCCTAACGTTTCTGCTTTGTTGGCGTAGAAGAGCGACTTCACATATCCCCAAAGAAAATAATCCAATGGTGTCAAATCACACGATCTTGGTGGCCAATTGACAGGTCCATTCCGCGAAATTATGCGCTCATCGAATGTTTCCTTCAATAAATCGATTGTGACGTGCGCTGTGTGGCATGTAGCGCCGTCTTGTTGGAACCACAACTCATCCACATTCATGCCATCCAATTCGGGAACAAAATAGTCGGTTAGTCGGCTCCAATTGCTGTGCACGGTGGCGAATCGATTCATTCGGGTCCTCTTCAACACTGCTCTACAGCGGCAATTGTTTCTTCGGTGCGCACTGTTCGACGTCTCTGCGGATGCGTATTATCGCATAGAGTAAACGTAGTGCGAAAACGATCCATGGTTAACCGAATTAATTGCTCTGATGGACGATTATGTCGACCATAAAATCGACGGAGCTTGCGGTAAACTTCGCGAACTGAACCATTATTTTCGAAATAAATTTGCACGATTTGCAAGCGTTGTTCTTTTGTCAACCTGTTCATGATGAAATGGCAAACCAAACTAAATATTAATCACTTGACAGCTGACAAAATGGCCGCCAGTTAAAAAAGTGATGCCAACTTAAAGTTCTATACCTCAATAAAAAACACCCTTTATAAACATTTCTACATACATATGTGTGCACATATCCACATACAAGATAAGGACGTAAAACATGACTGTAATAATTGCATCGTACATACATACATACATTCTACTCATAAATATGTATGTACGTAGATTTACAGTAACAACCCCTTAAAGGTTCAATTAGACGTGCCTATATATTTAAATATTTTTTGAAACATTTTCATTCCCGTTTAATTAGATCAACACATACATATGTATGTATGTATGTATACTTGCATTTTTATATGAGCAAGGATCGCCCAGTGGTCTAAATTAGACCACTTTGCACGTAGTATGTATATATATATATATATATATATATATATATATATATATATATATATATATATATATATATATATATATATATATATATATATATATATATATATGTATATATATATATATATCTTTTAAACCATATATGTTTCATCAATATTGGCGGGTGATAAGATACTTAACAGTACTTAATACTTAACAGTGTATGACAAAAAATGTACACAAGATATACACATGTGCTTAGACGCAATTTACACTGTGCCTTTTCTGCTTGCCTGTGCAGGCAGGCTTTTTCGGTTTATTGGTGAGAGGGGGTGAGAAGCTTGCGGTGTAGAACAAAAGGCAGGGGGGGATTTATGACGTTTCTCTGCCTTTTTCGTATTCTCAGCATTAAACGTGTATATAAATAGGTCTGTCTGCGTACACATATTTTGCATCATTTTGTGCGAAATGTTGCAAAATCTTGCAAAATGTTGTCTGCGTACTCCAAATCTCTTGCATCGAGAGAGCCAAAAAGAGAATTTTTTGACAGTGGGAAGTTAGAGAACTTGCAAAATGTTGCTGGAGAAATTTCCGCTTTCAAGATTTTGCAACTAGTTTGAACAGCTGTTTTTATTTACTATTTGAATGAAATAATTTTTGTGAAATGAAAATAAAAATAGAAATTTAACAATGGCAGAGGTAAGTAATTAGAATTGTGTTGATTTTTAACGTTTATAATAAATTATAATAAAAAAAACATTTTATTTCATGCTAGAAACGTCCAAATATACAGCGCGACCGTGGCGCAAGTGGATTGGAGATGGCGTACACATATGCTACATATGCGTACACACATGCTAAAATTCTTTTGCTTTGTTATTTCAATTGTTTACACACCGATCAGCTGTTTTCTTGCAAGATTTCACTGGATACTGTCTGCGTACTTTTTGAGATATTTTCAGCCGACAGTGTAAAATTGGTCTTACTCTCCCAAAAAAAATTTACTGAGTATTTGCTACTGGAAAAGTACCCAGACAGACCTAATGTCAAAAAGGCATGAATAAAAAAGGCTTAAAGGGGCCCATACACACATACTGCTCATGCTCGTGCGATAAGCATGTGTTGGTAAATTTTCAATTTTTGTTAATGTATTTGTCACACAGACAATACAGTATGAAAAATCAAAACAGTTTTGATTTTGAAATGAACTCATACTGCTGACAGTTTTTCAAATGAACAAAAAATGAATTTATTAATTTTTTCTGATATGTATTTTTTTTAATTTGAAGTTTTACTGAAAAAAAGAAAGTAAAACAAACATAAAAGGAAATAAAACAAACAAAAAATAAGTTTGGAAAAAAAATGTATAAAGAAAAAACGTTTTTTCTTAATTTCTTGAATTCTACCAATATTTTTTTTGTGTTCTCAAGGGCATGTTTATTTTATACATTTTTATTTTAAATGATGATTGATAAGTTTCTGGTAAAATATCAATCACACACTTATACCAAGGGTTCATCGGCAGTAGCTGCAAACAGTATGTGTGTATGGGCTCCTTAATGTAAATGTGTGTGACTTTTCGTAGGGGGTTCAAAAGAAAATTGTCAATACAAGGCAGGCTAAAAAGGCATAGTGTGAATAGCGACTTAGAAATTACTGAATTAAACCCATTACTATTTTATTTTTAAAGTGTAACAAACTTTTATTAATTTAATCAACACAAATCTTTAGTGAATTTATGCCGCCGAAATATTGCTTTAAATCTCATGGAACTATCTACAATAAAAACACCATTGAGGAATTCAAAAACTGCGACAAAAATGCATTGTTAAGAGAAGAGGGCATAAAGCTTTTAGCACTATTTAAAAATGAAGCCACTACAGATGATCCCAGTTTATTGGCGAGATTTTTTGTACTCTCCTTTGCAGTAAGTTAAGTAATTAATGATTAGATTTGCAATAAAAAGTGAGCGTATTTCTATTTAGGATCTTAAAAATCATAATTATTACTATTGGTTTGCTTTCCCTTGCCCACTAACACCTACATTGAGTTTGGAAAAACGAGCTACAAAATTGGCGGACTGTCGAGAAAATTTTGAGAACGTACAAGAGGCTTTAAAACTATTTGTCAATAGTGAATTGCAAAATTTTTTTGTTTTGCAAGCTTCCTCAACAAATCGAACATTTTACACGTTAAAAGAGATTATAAATATGTCTCTGGAAAATATGCCACTGGAAGACATTTATTTCGGCTTTTGCGACAATAGTGAATTTGTGCAACCGTCTTGGCTGATGAGAATATATGCAGAATTTTTGTTTTACAAGTGGTAAGTAGACTTTTTTCAAAGTTAAAAGTTGTCAATTATAGAAGAATTCCATGTGTTTCTCTTAAGTCCTTTCCTGTTGAATAGAACAGTGAAATTTTTGGGCTTACGTTATGACAGCCATATGAATATTGGTTCCAGCTCAGTATGGCACATTAAACAAACAGAAATATTTGATCTTAAAAATGAGGAAAAAGTGAAATTTGTTGGCTGGGAATTAAATAAGAATCAAAAACCTCAGCCCCGTATGGTTTCCATGAGGGATAGTATGGATCCTCAAGTGTAAGTTTTTGTGCATCGAAAAATTAAAATTATATGTATGCAACACATATCGCTCCCTGCAACATAGACATATCTCAAAAAATACGTTTTCGCAGTTAATAATTCCGAAAAAATTGTTGTATCACATTTAATTTAATGTCGTTAGCTAAAATGCAAAAAGATGTCAATAACAAAAATATAATTTTACAGTAGAAGCAAAAAATACTTTGTAAAATTAAAACTATATGTTCCCGGACTACTATAATTTTGAATAAGTCGTCTATGCAATTCTTCAAACATTTTTTAAAGAAACCCATTTCATTCACCCTTATTCCAGTTGTCGTCATCGACATCACTTTAACACAATATCAAAAAATAAGGGCTTGTTTACTCGCTCTCGAGAACAATTTTGCGAAACTGACAATCTATTTTCGTTCTCTAAGGTCTAGAAAATAGCATAAACACGCCAACATGAGTCAGTTGTTTTCGACAACGGATATACGAGGACCAATATTTTGGTATTGTGTTAAACTGATGTCGATGGCGACAACTGGAATAAGGGTGATTATATGTATTTTATTAGAAAAAAATTGCAATTACGTCGATTTGCATTTATTAAATAAAGACACTTTTAGTTACGTCCCTTTGTTAGCTTTTTGAGTTATGCCTATTTTGCAATAAAAGATCAATGTTTGTTAACTTTTTTTTATCAATGTTTTGCAGTTTAACTGAAAATTCTATTGATTTAAATTTGAAACTTATGAAATGGCGTTTATTGCCTGACTTAAATTTGGAAATAATTAAAAGTACCAAATGCTTACTATTTGGTGCTGGTACTTTGGGCTGTGCTGTCGCCAGAATGTTATTGGTAAATTAACCAGAGTATAAAGATGTATTCTTGTACTTATTTATTTAATATTTTTTACAGGGTTGGGGTTTTAAGTATATAACATTTGTTGATAATGGTAAAGTCAGTTTGGCCAATCCTGTACGTCAAAGTCTTTATACGTTTGAGGATGCTGTTAAGGGCAATATTATGAAGGCAAATGCTGCAGCCGAATGTTTAAAGAAAATAAATCCGTCCACGGTAAGTATTTATATTTTTAAAACTATTGTCATTTGCAAATAATCAAGTCAACTCTTGAATTTTAAATTTGTTTCAAAATTCCTTGCAAATATTAATTTTACTGTAAAACACGATGAAACACGACTCTGGTAATGAGTAAGATCTTGCATTATCCTGCTCTTTGAGATCAAATTCAACTAACATAAGTGATCCTGTATTGTAGTAATGCACAAATTTTAATTTTTGTTCAATTATTCGCAAATATTTAAAAATTTATTATTTCTCTAATAAAACGAGAGAAAAATTTATATTCGCTAAATCGAAAGTTCGATTATACGAATAAATTTTAAGTTTTGGTAGATCATTCAAATGAGCAACGTATAATTTGTCTTTAATGATTGAATAAAATTAACTTTTTTCGAATGGAATTAGATAAGATTAAATTTAATGTAATTTTGAAATTTTATTCGAGTGCAGAATTATTCCAACAAAAGTTTTTATTCGGTTAATTGAAGAAATAATTTTAAATTTTATTCGAGTATTCGAATAAATTGCAAGTTTTACTCGATTAATCGTATGAATAAGGAATAAATAATTTTTTTTTGTCTTGTTTTTTCACGCAAAATATCTATGTATGCATTTATATTGAAAGCATCGTATTTATTAGGAGGATTGTAATTCTTATTGGATTATTCGAACTAATTTGAAGTTTTACTCAATCATTCGAATGTATAAAAACTTTAGTTGTATAACGAAATAATTTTCGAATCGAATAGTATATAAAATAAAATAAAACAAACCCATCAGACGAATCTTAGGGGGTATTCACACATTACGTAACGCTCTAATGCTTGGGTACAATTTGTATGTATTACTGAGAATTTGGTACAGTATTTAAGGAAGGGGGTCTAAAAACTCCAAAATATCGCTACATAATGTGTGAATAGCCCCTTAGTTTTATGTCGTTAACTCGAGTGAAAAATTATTCGAATAAATAGGTATTTTTAATCAGATAATCGAATGATAATCGATTTCGAATCGGTTATTCGGATATTGAAGTAAATTGTTAATTACTATTCGAATAAATTGCGATCAAAAAATTATTCGACTAAACGAATTATATTAACATATTACTTAACCAAATGTAATTATAATAGTAGAAAATTCATGTTTTATTGTGGTTTATATCAATATTCTTTATGCGTAACTTTATATTCTAGGTTTCCGCAGGCTATGTAATGCAAATTCCAATGCCAGGCCACACTGTTGGCGAGTCATTGAAGCAACAAACCGAAAAGGATCTTAACAAACTTCAAGTTTTAGTAGAGGAGCATGATGTAATATTTTTGCTAACAGATTCTCGGGAGAGCCGTTGGTTGCCTAGTCTGTTAGGAACAGCACATGAAAAGGTTATTTAGCAATAAATTCATATTTTTTTTCTTTTAATTGTAATTAATTGTAGCTTTGACTTTTTTAAAGATTGTCATAAACTCAGCATTAGGTTTCGACAGTTATTTGGTACAACGTCATGGTTCAAGTAGAAAACCAGTTGAAGATGATGCACGCTTTGGAGGTAAAACTGAAGTGGACAATTTGAAATGCATTCCAGGTCATCAATTGGGGTGTTATTTTTGTAATGATGTAACAGCACCAGGAAATGTAAGTAGTATCATCATATTTCATTTATTCTTTATTAAGAAAAAAAGTACTTAAATGCAAAAAAAAACATAAAATTACAATTATATATGTGTGTAAATGGCAAAAAGAAAATTGAAAAAAAGAATCTTAGGCACACTCATAATCGAATCTTGAATACTTTTCAAAATTCGTACAAAGAGCATCGCCCATGTGTATATGGTCCACACCGGTGACATGCATATGCAAGCCATTAATACAGGTCACCTTAAAGCCTACAAGACTTTGCAGAATTTGTGGCAAGCGATACGCATAGCTGCAAAAATTATAACCATCAACCGCGGTCAAGAATTCCTTTTCCGTAAATGCTATAGCAAGCTTAAACTGTTGATTAAACACAAATGGAAAGCCGCCATGACGCTCTTCACGGCCAAATCTTACAAAACAAGAAAATATTGATTAACAAATTCACATGATACATTTTAAGTTTTTAATGACTCACTCGAAATTCTTATTGTGGCTATTACGGACCACCACTTTCTGATCGAATCGTACACTAAAATGAAAATGTTCACGTTTCGTGTCGGACTCCATAAACTTGACAATAAATTGACCATTTTTATTGTCAAAACAGTGCGCCGTTATAATAATAACATGACCGGGACTATATAATATTGGGGCATCATTACTGAAGGCCTTAAAATAATCTGATGTATGCACGGCTGGCCAAGGATTTGGAAATACTGTACGATGATCTATTTGTTTTACAACTTGTATTTGATCTTTTAATTCCAGCGATCTTAAAGACTCCAATGGCAGACGATACTTGAACGTACAAAATGGTCGACTGTTGATGGAAATATGAAATTTTTCTTCGCACGCCA